>CABFOW010000019.1:0-150278 GCA_902141385.1 Timema californicum
AGTGCTGCTATCTACACCTCCCTTGACACAACTTCTGTTTCCAGCCAAATCCAAACAGTGCTGCTATCTACACCTCCCTTGAGACAGCTTCTGTTTCCAGCCAAATCCAAACAGTGCTGCTATCTACACCACCCTTGACACAGCTTCTGTTTCCAGCCAAATCCAAACAATGCTGCTATCTACACCTCCCTTCACACCACTTCTGTTTCCAGCCAAATCCAAACAGTGCCGATATCTATACCTCCCTTGACACAGCTTCTGTTTCCAGCCAAATCCCAACAGTGCTGCTATCTACGCCTTCCTTGACACAGCTTCTGTTTCCAGCCAAATCCCAACAGTGCGGCTATCCACACCGACCAAACATATGCGACTGCAATATTTCTATATCATATGCTAACCATACGAAAAGCAATTATGTTTTGCTGTTTTCAATGTAACAGTTGTAAGGCGTTTGCGATCTATTTTTTTTATTAACTACAAGAGAATAGGTACTAGTTTGTTTATTTTAAAACGTACTTGCTAACACCGATAAACGGGCAGGTTAATACGAAGGGCCAGATAATCAAGACTACAGTGTATAATATATAAATTTTTACCACTTAAATAAACCATTTCACCCCCTGCCCCTGTTTACTATTGTTACACTATTTACTCTTTTAAATATGTTTGAACTTTTGGCCATTTTTGCACTTCTGTTCCTTTTAGCACTTTTAACATTTTTCACCTCTTTTACCCTGGTTAACCACTTTATTCTTTTTACTCATTTTGCTCTTTTGGTACTTATTACACTTTTGATCCCTTTTCTCCTTTTATTCCTATTTGCACTTTTTTTTACCTTTTTCCTTGTAGCCCTTTTCTCCCGTTTTACATTTTAATCCTTTTTACACCTACACCCTATTTCACTTATAACTGCTATCATTTTAAATTTTCTAAAACATACTTTTTATCATTTTTACGCGTTTTGCACTTTTTACATAACGTTTTTGGCTATTCCAGGGATAAATATTTTAAGGTATAAATGTTAAAATGAATTAAAAGGACCAAAAGGGTACAAATTAAATATAATCAATTTTTAATAAAGGTAAGTAATAAGGAAAAACAGGATTGAAATGAAAAATTGGTAATGAGAACAGGGAAAGAATGGTAGAAAGGACAAAAAGCAAACCTTTTAAAAATAAAAAGGGTATACGGTTAGAAGGCGTTTAACTCACACAAAAAGAGTATTACTATGTACTAGCTGTATCCATTCAGAGCTACATGCTTCGGGGGCCACATGGTCTAAGGCGCTACTCTTACAATAGACTAGACTGCTGTTGACTGGGAAATCGTGATAGAATGAGTAGCAAAACGCGGTATTAAAAAAAAAGAGCTCTTCCTTTCCCAGTGCTTGAATTTTGAAATTGGATCCATGCATACGTCTTTTGGCTCACCGGGAATTTCTATTGAATTATATATCAAGCTTCTATTTTACATCAAAATAAAATATTTGTTTTTAATATTAGTGTTAGGAATCTTAAGGGATTTTCAGTTTTATTCCATATGCAAAAGTAGTTGTTTCTATTAATTTTGGAAATTTTAACCCTTCCCTCTTTTTGTCTCTCTTGTAACTCTTAGTAAGAAATTTAGAATTTTAAGACGTATAAGTTTATCTGGATTTGTCCTCATACCTGTATGGAAACATTTTAATTTTCTCCCTTATTTAAAGTTTTTGTCAAATAATTGGCCCTCCAATTCCTGGGTCCCCATTTTGAAATTTCACAATTTTAGATATTTATGTTTATATGGGGCAGTCCCGCTACCTCCTTACTAAGAAAAATTTCAAGTTTCAAAGTTTTGGGGTTGGGGAAATTCGGTGATCTAGTGAGTGAATGAGTGAACAAATAAGTGAGTCAGTGAGTGTTGCCTTTTATAATATAGATAAAAGAATATCATATTCCAATAAAGAGTATAGCTGAAACAATATAGATTCATTTTTATAAAAACATATTGAGAAAAAACGAATATCATCGTTCACCAAAGAGCATAGTATCAATTTATCAGAACTCCAATATTTTATTTTTATATAGCTCAGAAAATATTGCTTCAATAAATATTATATATTTTTGATAGTCTCGCACCTTTTCTACGTTAAGTATTTTAGTTCGTAGCTCTTAGAATTGTGGAGATGTGATCAAAAGTGGAGATCCTCTTAAGTAAAGTGCTATTTAGGTCAGCGCTATTCACCACACTTGCTCCGCCAAGCCTCTCAGATTGGCCCGCAGATTGAAAATACAACCACCACTGGTGTCGTATAACATACATTTGCGTTTGGCCTTGAACGATGCATGTGGTGGGTGACACGATGGCTGGGGATGACTCAGATCATCATCATAATCGACATTTAGTGATAGCTTTCAAGAAGTAGGGACTGTGCGGTTTTCGTTTGATATTGATTCAAACATGTTTCCAAACGTTAATAAATTGGTTTTGTTCTTATCTACCATGTTCGGGTGTACATATGCTTGTGAATCATCATACTCGCATACGAATGCTATCCAGTGCAACACCCGGGCCTCGCAGGGAAATAAGCGTCTATAAAACTGTCTCAGAATCGATCTGGCAACGTATGAACCAAAATTTCCAAGTTGGTAAGGGACCATAAGTATCACTTTTCTCACATTTGAATTATGATGATTTAAGTTTAAATGGTTTTGATACGATATATACTTTTTCATATTTGCTGGATCACCAGTATTCTAATTTTTATTTTTAATGTCACTGAAATAGATAAGTAAAATGTATAGCCAAATGTACAAAGGTTAATTTCCCTCCCCCGTTCCCTTTTTAAACTTCATTATTTTCTAATAACGTTAAAAAAATACAGCCATACTAAATTAAATGTTTGGCCCACCAAATATTATGATTTTTTGAAGTAGCCCATTTGGATTACTAATTTAATAGCCCCGCTTTGGTCATTTTCCTTGAAAACTTAAATATGGCATGATTTGTTATTTGGGATAATATCGTTATATTCGTGGAGAAATCACATCCTAAACCTTCCCTAAAATATACTTTTGTTTATTTATAGACCCCATCTAACCCCAATATTTTCCGGGGTACCCTTTTAAAATTAAAGATATTCAGAATTTTAGGTGTTACACATGCTTGCTGGATTTCAGTTAAAGGGACAAAGGGAAATAGTTATTTATGTTAGTTTGTAAAACTAGGAGCACCAGACCCTCACCCCCCTTACCATTTATACATCTTATACATTAACATTTTTAAAGACTTATTTTGTTATCTGGAGGCGTCCTTATATATTTTTGAGAAATTTAAATTCCATACTACACTTAAAGAGATTTTATTTTATTTTACTCCCCCCCGCTTCCCTCTCCCACTATCCCTTTGCATTTCTTCAAATCTAAATTTTAATTTGCTGCCACACTGAGAAGTAGGCTATATTTTTCTTTTATTTTGGGACATTTTAAGCAGCTTCTTCTCTTCATTTTTCCAACTACCAAAGAAATTTTAAATTTTAATACTTTTTGCTTATCTAGGGTTATTCTTCTGCCTGCCTACCAAGTTTAAAATTTATACCACACCTAAAAGCTCTTTAACTGTTTGTAACCCCCTCCTAGCCTCCCCTATTTACCAAAGACCTATTAAAATTTAAAATCTTCAAACTTAAATGAACATTTGCTGTGGTTCCTTTAACGGCCAGCCAAATTTAAATTTGCTTTCAGACTGAAAAGTAGATATTTCTATTAAATTGTGAAACTATAAAACCCATCTCCTTTTCTACAAAATTCTTAGAAATGTCATATTTAATGATTTATTTGGTACTATGGAGTTGTTTCTCTGCCTGTCTGCCAAATTTTAAATTTCAAGCTCATCCAAATGTTTTTCCAATTATAGTCGGTCAATTTCTCGGATCCCCATTTTTAAATGTCCCATTTTTAGATTTGTCAGATTACATGGGACATACTCTCTATATTCCTGCCAAATTTCAGCTTTCCAGTCCATATATACTTTATTTTTTGAAATTCACAATGTTTCAACCCCCGCTTTACATTCTTGGGCGTTGAATTTCGCAAAACTCACTCCTATCGGATGCCTGCGGCCTTAAAGGAGCCCTTCTGTAAAATTTCAAGTTTATAGATACAGAGGTTTGGGATGATTATGGTGAGAGTCAGTGATTCAGCCTTTTCGTAATTATATATAATAACTAACTAATTCATTAATTAATATCCAATTAATTTCAATTTTGCTCTCGATTTCCTTTATTTAAGTGCTACACTAATAATTCTAGTATTAATAATAAATTGACTATATCCAACAGTAGTCAAGTGCTTAAAGGCATCAGTAAAGTCTTGTATAGCTAACTAACCACTGAAAAAGAGACCAAGGTTCAAATCTCATATGGGTGTAATAAGGTGTATTTTAGAAAAAAGTTATCTACTCTTCCTTCACACTTCCTCTAAAATTCATTTCTACCTTTTTTTGTCGCTACCCCAGCGTAAATATACGGTGTATAGTAGTAATCTGTGGAGCTTTTATTAAATAATTATTAAGAATAAAATAATGTTTTTCTCTTATTAGTGGGGAAAAAGTGTAGGGACAGAGTTGGCTTAAAAAATATATATATATACTGTCACTAACGGCCTCATTTGGAAGGCGTGTTGTATAAACATTGTATGTTGTAAATAGCTTGTGGCCTAACAGGTGTTGTGAGGCTACAGTACCCCCATGGCTTCTTTGGTGCTGACTGACATCCCATAGCTGACTTCTGACAGTCAACATTTAGGTATATACCTAAATTTTGACTGTCAAAAGTGACAGATGCTAAACACACGTTTTTGAAGATCATCTGGTTCGGCGTAGGGATACGTAATTCGGTCTGGTGACTTTTTAAAGCTGTCAACTGTCAGCTCTGAGCTGTAAGTCAGCACCAAAGAAGCCATGGGGCTACTGTAGTTATGATGAATCGGTAAACAACCAAATTAGAAGCTCTGACATGAAAGGGAGGTATCAGCAGGTCATAGCTATAAGCTACGCCGTTCGTCGGTTTAAATAAGAGGGGTTTGAAGCTCTCGGGGCTGGTTGATTATGGGAGATTGTAAGCTAGGAGGGTCACGATACCTGTCACGGGGTAGTCGGGGTTAAGTCATCGGGTTCACCAAGCTCCAGTCGGGGCTGCCGCTCGAACCCACGTAACCAGGTTCGACGTCCGGGAGGGACCATCTAGCCGTCAGCCAGGTCATAGGTAAAACCTTATAGCACCTCGTTCGGTCACTCAATTCTCTATATTCACTAAGATATTCATGTTATCATTATAATTATTATTATTACCCGTTTGGGTTATACGCACTTACGCTAATGTGTAAAGGTAGGGTGGTTGGCAGATGAAATGGAGGACCTACAGTTTAACGTGGGATCCGAACCATGGTGGAGGCCTGGCATTCCACACATTCACAAGTTGTGAATTAATACACGTCTTGTCAGAGATGAAGGAAGGGTTTGGCAATCAGATAAATCTGTGCAGGGACCGAGGATTGAACCCCGGACCCCAGTACAGAAGACTGACACCTTACCCCTGGACCACCAGGTCACCTTCATTTTAACTTCACATCCAACATCACATTTGTAGTAGATATAATAGTATTAATTAACCTTTAAAAGCCAAGACTAACGTCAATCACAAAACTACACAAGTAATATCATGCTCCCCTTATCCTCGGCCAAAGACATTCTGACGGATCTTAAGCATCACACATTTAGGGACATACAAGAGTAGGAGGTGATAATATATAATAAATATATAATATTATTATTATTATTTAGCACCACGTCTTACTACCCGTTCGGATTATACGCTTTAAGTACTAATTACGCTAATGAATTGGGCATTGGGAAGGTTGAATTAGAGGAAGTGAACCCGCATTTGCGTGAAGGTAGAGTGGAAAACCATTTAGTAAAAACCACCCCTAGTTCACCCGACTGAGATTCGAACCTCGATCTCCCCGTCCTCGGTGGTCGAGCTTAACACTACAAGCGTGTTAGCCAACTACGCCACCGAGGCGGGTAATATATATATAACTTATTATATATAATTTTTAAACCCCTACTCCATTCCTATTCTCTTTTCTCAATACACCTGATCGGGACTCGCACCCAAATCTCCCGGTGATCGGCAGGCCAGTCTATAGAGAACGTTACAACATAGACCATGCGGTCACTGAAGCGGACTTATAAAAACAAATCTAGTTATATATATTGCGAGTCTCAGTACGGTGTTTCTCACATGCCCACATGTTGATTACGTTATCATCACTAACCTTAACCAGAATTATTCAGAGGAAATATAACATTTATATAATTGTTCCTGGGGTCTCGCCTTGAGCAGAATAATTCAAATAACACCAACCTCCACGCTGAAATACACATTCAATATTTAGTTGGATATTTCAAATATAATTATATTAATTTGTTATTATTATTATTATTATTATTAGCACCACGTCTTACTACCCGTTCGGGTTTTACGCATTTACGCTAATGTGTAGTGGTAGGGTGATTGTGAAATGAAATGGAGGACCTACAGTTTAACGTGGAATCCGAACCACGGTGGAGTCCTGGCATTACCCACATTCACAAGATGTCTTGTCAGAGGTGAAGGAAGGGTTTGGTAATCAGATANCAGAGGTGAAGGAAGGGTTTGGTAATCAGATACATCTGTGCCGGGACCGAGGATTGAACCCCGGCCGCCAGCACAGAAGTCTAACACCTTACCCCTAGTTCGCCAGGTCACCTATATTAATTTGTTATATTAAATATAGAGTAAAGCTGTTATATTAGTCGATACAGAACGTGAATATTTTAAATATCTCCAATACAATATAAAAATTAATTTATTATACATTGTCTAAATTTTTTATGTCTTACATCTTATCTCAAATTTATTTTTTTACTTAGTGCGAGGTTTTTAATAGTGGTTCAGGCTATGTGCATTTATGATAATTATTCTAATAGGGTAAGGGTAAGGAGGGAAGTATTTAAGAGGTTATCCACCCACATTTGCATGGAAGTAGAGTGGGAAAACCATATAGAAGAAACCCCCCTCAGTAGACCTGACCACAAATCGTTCCCCGACCTCTCCACCATCAGAAGTCCAGTTTAACGCAAAGTGACGCCTTAGACCATCTGGCCACTTAAATGGGTACGTAATGATAGTGATTGAATATTTTATACGTAGCTTAGTAGCCAGAAAGAATTAATGAATTTAATGATTTGATGCTTATGACAGTTATATATATAACTATTTATTACAACATTTTCCTCATTATTTGTACAATAAATAATAATTAGATGACAAATGATTGACAGCTCAACAATTAATGACTAATGCCCGCCACACACGGTGCAGTATTCGTTAATAAATCGCTTGCTCGGTGCTGAGCAGGGCACGCTGCTGGAAAATGACGTCACTGATGGTTAGCCTACTGGCTTCACTTGATAAACTCCGTGCTAAATTTGGTGCTTGATTCCCTGCTGGTTATGGAGGTGAGCCAATCAGAGAACAGCCTTAAGTCACGTGACCAGCGTGTGTCTCACGGCTCTCTCCTAAACTAGCTGCATGGCCTGCAGACGGCGAGCCTCGTCTGATGATAACCCAGCAATGCTGTCTGCTTGACACCCAGCAGAGCTGTCTGCTTGACTCCCAGCAGATCTGTCTGCTTGACACCTTGCAGAGCTGTCTGCTTGACACCCAGAAATTCTGTCTGACACCCAGCAATTTTGCCTGCTTGACACCCAGCAGAGCTGTCTGCTTGACACCCAAAATGCTGTCTGACACTCAGCAATGTTGCTTGCTTGACACCCAGCAGAGCTGTCTGCTTGACACACAGAAATGTTGCCTGCTTGACACCCAGCAGAGCTGTCTGCTTGACACCCAGAAATGCTGTCTGACACCCATAAATTCTGTCTGACACCCAGCAATGTTGCCTGCTTGACACCCAGCAGAGCTGTCTGATTGACACTCTACAGAGCCGCCTGCTTGACACCCTGCAGGTCTGTCTGCTTGACATCCTGCAGATCTGTATGCTTGACACCCAGCAGAGCTGTCAACTTGACACTCAGCAGCGCAGCACGCACAACAACGCTCAGAGAAATCCAGCAAGCAAGGTAATAACGAACCTACACCGTGTGCAGTGGGCTTAATTGTTAGTAAATTTTTATAATACATATAAATGACAGATAAATGTGTTTTTAAACTGTTGTTTTACAATATTTATCTACGAATAAGTTTCCGTAAACGTTTTGATTTTGTTTTGCGTATCATTGAAAAAATATTTATCTTAACTAAGAAATATTGAATTTATTACGTATCTAAGCTTCCTATAAATTCAGTTCAAATTCGATACTATAGAAAAATGTTTTGACATAAGATTCCATATGGCTGGTTAAAGAAGAACGACTTTCGATACTTTATGCATGGCTTGACAATACTTCTTCAGAGCGAAGTTTTACCTAGTTCACCCCGGTTTATTGACTTCAATTCCTGGGAGTGGGCTGAATGATGGTAGTAACGAATTGTGTCTCTTGACGTGTTGATATTATATACATAAAGATATTTCATATTTTATTTTTTCCGTATGAAGTAAAATATACAAACCATATTCCACATTTTTTCTGATATTCACACTAGACAAATGCTGTTTTCAAAACATAATGTCTCTAAAGCGTGGCTGCTTTCCACCGAGAATTTTTTACATCAGACCTGGCAACCCACCTGACATTATTATTTTTATTATTATTATTATTATTATTATTATTATTATTATTATGAGTATCCTATTCTTTGTAATTATTTAGAGTGTAGAGGAGATGCACGGTTATTATGGAATAGTCGGGCAATACGGAATACTATTTTTTCTCATATGTTAAGTGTCACATTCTATCGTCAACTATTTCAACTATTAAAGAACACAATTTCGAACAGCTAATGACTCCTTCACTTCAACAGATCAATTGATTGTTTTGTGAGAGACAGTTGTTTGTTTTAACTGTCACAAAAACTTTTGCAGGCTAGTATTTATCATTCTATATTTCTTTTCTCTATTGTTATTATTAATTCTAATAAAATCATTAGGTTAAGGTTCACTCATGCTGTCTATGAGTTAAAATATTATTATACTGTAATAATATTATAAGCTAACAAAAAATATTGTTTACCAAAATGGCGAGTCGGGCAATAAGGAATACTACTATTCCATAATGTCCGCACATTTTTCAAGTATTTGGAAAGTGATTTATTTTGTCAACGTAAGCTTAAACATGTTTCCTAACACCTAAGAAATATATTAAGAGAACAATGTAATTCGATAGAATATTTTAGTCTACTATATTTTATTAATTCAATATTAATACTGATTTATTAATTAGATATTTTTTTGCTATAATGTATCATTTAAATGAATCGTTATTATTATAGTTTATTGTTTTACACATAATATTTGCATTACTTTTTAAACTTTCATATAAAACTTTCGTTAGTTTTAGTAAATGTAATTATTTTTTAATATAAAATATGTAGTATTCAATATTGACCTCCTTATTTAATGACACCCTCTTTGCTACACTTCTTTTTTAAGTGTTTCTACAGGACATTAAAAGTTATTAATTTTGCTTTAAGCACTAAAAATAGTTAAAAACATTTTAATTATAAGTTTAATATGGAACTCAATGACAAAATGTGAAAATACGCTTTGATACTATTGAAAAAGTAAATGGTATTTCATACTACCCTCACTTCCTCTATCATTATTTAGCTATTGTTGTTTATTTTATTATTATACGTACTTGTATGGTACTTGTGTAGTTTTCAGTGCTGGCCCATCATAGGTGTCACAAATTTTGGTCAGCACTATGATAAATGAAATTGAGATTAAATAAGTTGTGTTCTGTCTTACGACAGGTACATTCCTTTCAACCATGCTCCCTGTCCTCTTCCTCCCCTTTCAGCTCCCAGAGTTGACTTATTTTCTTCAAGTCATCCAATAATTTATTTATTATTCCTAAGCTCACCATTAACTATAGAAAAATGTTGGGAGAGATACAGTTTGAGAGGAAATGCACTCTCATTTTCATGGAGGAAGAGTGAAAATCCACACTCAGTACACCCATATGGGGTTTTAACACCGACTTTCCTGTAACCTACAAATAAATCTATATGAGCTGGTTGTTTATATAGTACCCCGAACATTGCAAGGGTTTATTTGGGGTGGGGTGACCTCGTGGTCTAGGGGTAAGGTGTCAGACTTCTATGCTGGCGGCCGGGGTTCAATCCTCGGTCCCGGTACAGATTTATCTGATTACCAAACCCTTCCTTCACCTCTGACAAGACCTCTTGTGAATCTGGGGAATGTCAGGCCTCCACCGTGGTTCGGATTCCACGTTAAACTGTAGGTCCTCCATTTCATCTCACAATCACACTACCATTACACATTAGCGTAAGCGCGAATAACACGAATGGGTAGTAAGACGCGGTGCTAATAATAATAATAATATTTTGGGTGGTTTCATTTTACATTGTAAAAATTGAAGTATCTTTTAACAAATAAGAAAAGCTTAGAATTATTCTACTACCATGTGTACATCATTGTACATTGAAACTTTTCTTTGTTTGTGAAACCATTAAACTTAAATAATGAGAGATTCTTTATACAACCTTCTTTTGTTGGAGTTCGATTCGCTTAGGTTTCAGTTGAATGATTTTAATAAATCAAGGCTTTTGAATGTTTAAAATAAAATAAAACTCCATACAATAATTTTAACATAATCATAAGTTTACTAAGATAGTCTACTCATATATTATTATTGATTTTTTAAGTTTCATACGAAATGTTATTTTAAACATGAAAACAAAAGCATTCTGTTTCTTTAATAAAAGTGAATATTTTTATAAAGTTTTGTTTGAAACTTGGTAAGTAATAAGGAAAAACTTGTGGCAAATGAATAAACATAAATTCATTGATACTATTAATGGAATGTTAAATTTATTTATTCATTTATTTGGAAGTACAAAATAAATGGTTCGGAACTCCACACGGACTTTCTCGCTCTATTGCTTGAATATGGAGATATTTACTCAAAGCTCGTAGCTAATATATTTGAAACGAAATAATATACACTAGCAAACCCATGCATCAATTGCACTATACTTATGTAAAACCTTTTTTTTCTAGTCCCGGTTTTAAATTTTATAATTTTGTTTTTAAAGAACTAATTTACTCATTTGTATGTTTGGAACGATAAAAAAAGACCAATGTTTGGTCAACAAGGGTCAACACTTCATATTAAAATTTCAACTTCCGGTTAAAATTTTGGACATTTTATTAGGTTTTGCAAATCTTCATGCCATCGCATTGCTATTAAATTCCTCCTTTATAAATTTTGACTAATTCAACCGTTTACGCCCTCTGTGGGGACCGTCCCTTAGCCGAATGGCCCAAGTCCAACCAGTCACCACAGAAAGCGAGGTTTTAAATTACAACATAAAAAGGGGTAATCACAGGGGACCTATGTAATCCTCCTTCAGAAAGCCCAACAACACCCTTGTCTTACCAGAGAAATTATGGCTAAGTCTAATGGACATAACCATGAGGTAGTCTGGGTTCAGACAAGAACAAGCGAAGGTTTACAAATACAGCCCGAGGGCTCGTTTATTTTGATGATAATCAGCATTGAATAATTTGTACAATTTGGTATATATAACTTTGATAGATATCAATACTCGGGTATGAATAACAAAGTAATTTTCCTCATAAATAAAGATACAAAACAGGATATCATAATCTGACATAGACAGGGAAATTGTCCCTATTAAAAACTTAAAGGTGTACAAATAATATACCTCCCTATGAGACTATAACGCTCTCAAAACTGTAAGTTAACATTTCCATCAAACTAACTTTAATAGGTCTCGAAGATAGTAGACATAACATATAACATTAAAGTCATCCGACTGTAAACAATATAAATAAGCTAACACTTAACATTTCCCATGAGATAGTAAACAAACCTAAATGAAATAAAGTCATCAGAATGTAAACAATATAAATAACCTAACACTTAACAACTTCAGATAGACTGACTCCTTATGACCATGATTCCAACCCTGACCTGAATACAGAAAGATCATGGTCAAAGATTAATCTCCCTCTTTTACAATAATTTCCTCAAACTCCTCCAGGATTTGAACCATGACCTGAAATATACAATGTTCATGGTCAAAGAATAATTTCCCTTATTTACACTAAATCTCCTAATCTCCTGCAGGATTCGAACCACGACCTGAAATATACAATGTTCATGGTCGAAGATCAATTTCCCTTATTTACACTAAATCTCAGAATCTCCTCCAGGATTCGAACCACGACCTGAAATATACAATGTTCATGGTCGACGATTAATTTCCGTTCATAACAATAGCTTACGTTTAAGACGATCCTAGGGGCCTACAATGCGCCCAAGTATTCCTTATACCTAACCAGTATCAAAGAGTGACATTCGTTACGGGTCTCAGGCTTATATTTGATTCTGCCCAGCGGAGAAACTAGGTAGGAAAGAATTACATCATCATGTCGCCACCAACACCCAATCACAAGGTTCCACTCTTCCACAGCGCAGTTGAGACTCACATAGCAACGGGGGGTGGGGGTAACAACGGGCGCCTGAGCCACTGGTATCCACTTAGAATTGCACTCTCGCGCATGTGCGCTTCGAACGGATTGTCTTAGTTTGGAGAAGAGACGAGGACGTGGCTGACTTCCCATTCAAAGTTTTTATGCAGTGCAACAACAAGGTCGTTGCATGGCGTGATTGTTGTTGTTGAACGAGACTTCGGTTTTTCCGGTGAATAGGGTAAGTAGAAAACTTGTTAGCGCCGGGTCAGTCTGTAGCCACGGTACACAATCAAAAATGTTAATATTGACCATTGAGTCTAAAATTAATATAGATCATTGTTGTACAAACGTTTCTCTTAAGGGGCATTAAGGAAAAACAACATAAACTTTTTGAGAGATTTACTTATATTTATTTAATTACTCTCTGGTAATGGAGAATTATTGCGTTAAACTTAAGTAGTATCTCTTTACAATTAAAGCTCACAAAATTGTGTTGATATACTTGCCAATATCTCAAAAACGGTTGGTTTTATAAAAATATATTCCATTTTAAAGTTTTTTATTTTTAATAGTACTACAATTTTGCCTTGATAAGTTATTTAGTATCTCAAATAGTTGCAGAGATACGAAACTTTTTGCTTCTGTAAAGTACCCTAAAATTAATGTTCATAGTAAAATGAAAATATCCAGTTTATTTATAGTCTTAATCAACAACTAGATATGAATTTTAATCACAATCGTTAGTGTTGATTTTGAGAAAATCGATTTTTTTTTCTCTTTTCGCTCTTTCTTAAACTACTAATTTTAAGTTTAAACAGACACACAGACATACGCCATTGCAAATACCATTTTTTAGGGTTTTGTGGGTCTTGAGACGTTGACATCCCTCAACATTTCAGGCTAGATTTTCTTTTGCGGTCGCAATACTTTTAGCTTTTGTGTTCGAAAAGTTAAAAAAACATATATATTTACGTATAGCTTGAAAGCCATTGGTCTTATAAAAATATGCTTCTCATAAAATATTTGTATTACAAAGAGACCTGCATATTTGTGACGGTAAGTAATTTCATATCTCAAATAGTTTAGGAAATATTATAAAAAAAAAATTACGTGTCAGATCCGAACCCTTAAATTCATTTTGCCAAAATATTGAGGGAAGCCATTTTGTTTGAAATATTTATAAATGGAATTTAATCAAAATCGTTAGAGCCGATTCTGAGAAAATCGACTTTTTCTTTTTTTTACCCTTCTCGGGGTAACCCTATGAAAACCCTAGATACCAAGTTTCGGCCCGATCGGTAAAATAGTTTAGTCCTTGGTTGGAGGCACAGACAGATAGACGGACAGACAGACAAAGACGGAAAGTCATAAACAACTTTTTGGATTCAGGGGGAAATGAAACGTCAAGATTCATCAAAATCTTGTGTTCGATTTTTTTGGCGTCACTTCCGTTTCTCTGCCTGTAAGATAGCGAGAAAGTAAATACATAATTTAAACTATTATATTATTATTATCATAAAAGTTTTTTCTACAGTATAATTTTTTTAAATAGAAAAGCGTAGAAATAAATATTATTATTATAGTCAAAGCCAACATATCATAACTAAACTGAAAAGTTGAAAAAAATGTTAGTCAAAATATTTAATCTTGTCGGTAAAGTATAAACAATTTATACTTTACCGATTGTTGATAAAACAATATCGCAAAAAATATGTATTTCATCAGTGAAAGATAAGAAACTTTGTCTTTAAGTCACATTTCTTTATAATGTCCAGGTGCTCGACAGTCAAATCTTTAGTGTTCTATTTCATTTAGAGTTTTGTATTACCAAGATTGAAGTTGATGCTTTTATTTCACATCAAATGGGATGCCAAAGTTGGAAAATAATGTCGAGATCTCATTAAACTGACAAGCAATACACATGAAAACATAATTTAGTTTAAAAAGTTTGAGAAACAAAGTTATTTATACATTTTGCAACACACAAGCATAATCTTAAACGAAACACGAAACCTGACTTTCAAAAAAATAAATACTTTGAGGAGATGGTTTTCACATACTTCCCAAGAGCACGTTTCTAGTTTCTTTCAAAAGGTTTTTTTTTTCTGAGACCTCAGTTATCTTTTCTTGCAAACACAATCTGCATCTTTTACATTATCTCAAGAAAATACTTCTCACCTTTGTACGAATATCTACTTTTTAAGTTTGTCCTACTTATTTACCGCGTTGGAGGTAGAACAAATATTTTATTTTTAGCTTTTAAATATATTTTGACAATTTCAAAAAACGTACTGACTTTAAATACGGCTCACGTTTGGTAATTAAAAATTAATTTTAAATACCTTGAACAGCAAAATTTAAGAATTATTAATTTCCAATGCAATTAACCAACTGCGTAGCCTCACTTATAACAAATAACTTCAAAATAATTATAAATATACTGAAATTAGTTGAGAAGTTACAACGTATAACATTTATTATATTTTACATATATCGTTATCAAAATAATAAGTTGGAATTAATTTTTCATTGAACACAACACAGAATGACCAAAATGAGAATATGGGGACTATGGGGAGAACATTATAGTACACAAAACTATTAGTTGATATTTGAAGGTAGAAATATCTTTCCATTCTGAAATGATGTATTGAGCACTCCTAGAAAATATTATAATCACCTATTTATTCATGCGTGTCTGGTCTACATCACTCGTACGACAATGAACTTTCAATTTCCTAATACCATAAAGTAAATGAAACAAAACACTATAGAAAATTCCATTCACAAATTACCATACATCCTTATTAAGACGTTGTATTGTTTTGTGTCAAATCATTACATCTTGTGTGTTGGCACTGCGCACGAAATATTTGCAAATCTACACAAATGGGCACAGGGCGAGGAAAAAATATACATATTGTAAGATAATAATTATTTTAAGGTTTATTCTGGCAAGAGGTTAACCCACGCTCGTTCATTTCCATAGTAGTCAAGAGTGTTGGGTTGACATCCTGCTGAGAATAGCATATATCTCATATAGCTTGCATCCTGTTGGCGAGCGAGCACGGTGCGACCGATGGACCTTCCTGGCTGGTGGGCGATCTAGATCAGCAAGTTTAGGTGATATAATGACACGTTGTTTATTGTTTGGAGCCATGATGAGTGCATGGGGGTCAGTATCTAGTAACGACTGACTTAACGACGGAATAAAATGTGATCTGGTGGTTCACCTCCCGCCGGAGGGTCGATCGCGGGTCTATAGAAAGGTTCGCGAGTTCCGTTATCGTGCCAGTTCCCTCGTCACGGGAGATCTACCAGGTTTCTCATGTAGTAGTTTAGTTATCTCAATTGATTAATAAATATGAATTATTGGACTAACTCTCAAGTCTCACTCCCCACGGACCACCCATCCCAACCCCTACCGCTCGGGGTCCATCCCAAGCATGTAAGTCCCTACGATGCCACGGTAGTGCTGTAGTTAGGGTTGGCTACCGGGCACCCAAATAAAACCAGTGACCTTACAAAGTGATGTCAGAAGTAGGATTGGGACTTTACAATACATAAAAGGAAATGTAGTCAAATTTTCAATATTAACCTAAGAAAAACTACCCTCCGTTCTCCCGACACAAATTTGAAACTAGAGATTCTCACCATGAGCAATAACATATATTGCGAGAGTGACGCCTTTGAACATGAGATCACTGAAGCGGGTAAACGGAACTTAATGTTCGGACACGCAGACATATGTGCTACGCCCGGTCGCCAATACATTTAGGATGGGAGTAAGCACACATTTAGACAAATACGTGCGGGATATATTATTCTAAAACTAATTTAATGACATGAGATTGTACATACAATTAATTACATAACTATCATATTGATATATAAACATAGCTATGGGTAAATTCCCCTTCATTTACACTAATATTATAAGGAGGAAAGATTTGTTTGTAATGGATAAACTCAAAAACTACTAGACCGATTTTAAAAATTCTTTCACCAATATAAAGCTACATTATCAGTGAGTAGCAAAGGCTAAATTTTATTTTGAAAATTTAATTTGTTCCTCATAAAAATGTTGATAGTCACTCATATTTTATGGTAGAGTCTATGATGATTCTTCAATATATGTGTTGAAAATAATAATGTGGGGTGAAGGGGGAAGGGTCTAGTACTTGATAAGCCTAAAACAAGCAGAGGTCCTATTTGGAACTAAATCTTCTGATGAAGTACAGGACAACTGAAATGCTACTGTCAGTTTGTCCCTGGATGAATTCCAGGTACATGAACCAGACGTTCATTCCTATCTGGAATTTTCATATTCACAGATCAGAAGCAATTGTTCCAAAATAGGAGTGTGTAATCTAGTTGGCCTTTCTAAGACTTCCAATAATCCGTACTTGCAATTATACGTTTCTGTAGTTGTGCCTTCTATATTTGATGAACACTCTGATGAACATTTTGACCTCCTTTTGCCTCAAACCATTTTATTTTATTTTGCACTATGTCTTACTATTTGTTTGGGATACCCGTGCCATTTTTTTTCCAGCGCCACGTCTTACTATTTGTTCAAATTATACACTAGGGAGCTAGGGATAAAGAAGTGAAGAAGGTTGAATTTAGAGGAACTGTACCAGAATTTGGTTGGAAGGAGATTGGAATATTATTTTGGAAGAACCACCCTAAGTACACCCAACCAGAATTCAAACCCAGATCTCTCTGTCATCGGCAATCTAGTCTAACATGAGGGTGATGTCTTAGATCATACAGGTACTGAAGCAGTTTTATCCGTACTTAAATATAATAACGTTCTAGGGATAAATAAGGCCGAGATAAGAAGTAATGTATCTATATTGTCTTGGAGGAAGCGTCTGAAACCAATAAGTAAGAAAAATAAAAAAAATATTATTAATAATAATAATATTTAGCACCACGTCTTACTACCCGTTCGCATTATACGATTTAAGGACTAATAACGTTAATAGATTAGGAATTGGGAAGGAGGAATAAGAGGAAGCGAACCCGCATTTGCGTGGATGGAGAGTGGAAAACCACTTAGGAAAAACCACCCCCAGTTCACCCGACCGAGATTCGAACCTTGATCTCCCCGTCCTTAGCAGTCGAGCTTGACACGTCTAGCGTGTTAGCCAACTACGCCACCAAGGCAGGTAAAAAAATAGTAGACTCAGTTAGAATTCGATACTCGTCTTTTACGTTATTGGCAATCAAGTCTCGATTAGTCTGACGTTTAATCCGCGTGGCCATCGATGCGTGATGTAGTTATCGAGTGGTTTCGTGACCGTAGCTAGCAAACATGGTTCGATAGAGTCTGGAATGAACAGTCTTATCAAATATTAACGAAGTTGTTACGTTCCCCACAGTCGAATAGATTGGCTTCATATGATATTTGTGAGAGAATTGTAAGCTACCTCTACAACCTCTAGACGGAACGTTTGAAACTACTGTACTCTCTGACTTGACAAACCATGGCTATAAAACTACCATCGTTGAAGAACATTCAACATAATCTCCACAATGGATTAAACAGCCAAGCTATTCTAGTTGTCAAGAGCGGTTATAAACACCACTATATATAAAATTATATAAATAGGTTTTTTAACTAGAAAATATTTTTAATTTTGATTTTTACTGATTAACTTCATTAGAAGAAGAATTTTATTATACTTCACCCGCTTCGGTGTCCACGTGGTCTAACGCACTAAACTTTGAGTAGACTAGACTGTTGATGATGGAGGAGATCGAGGTTCGAATCTTGATCGGGTGTACTGAGGCTGGTTTTTCTAAAAGGATTTACCATCCCCCTCCACAAAAATGTGGGTACAATTCCTCTAATTTAAACCTTCCTGATCCCTAACACTTTAGTGTAATTAGTGCATAGTCGTGCAACAGAAACGGTTAATAATACGTGGTGCTGAAAAAAATATATCTCAACAATCGAGTTTTGACACTGAACAAAATAAGTAGGTAATTTGTAAAAAATATCAACTTAAAGATGATATTTTTTATTAGCATCGCGTCTTATTAACCGTTTGTGTTGCACGCCTATGCACTAACTAAAGTGTTAGGGATTATGAAGATTAAAATTAGAAGAATTGTACCCGCATTTTTGTGGAGCGAGAGTGGAAAACCATTTAGGAAAAACTAACCTCAATGCACCAGACTGGGATTGAACCTCAATCTCTCCATCTTCGGTAGTATATTGAGAAAGTAGTGCCTTAGATCATGCGGCCACCGAATCGTTTTAAAAGAATGTTTAAAAACAATTTCCTACTTGACATTGTGTCCCTAGTGTTTTAAACAAATAAACATAATAAGTTTATTCTAAAAATACCCAAGCCCGAGGGTTTTGCAACGGAGTTATAGACGTACTTACAGTATTTTCTTCAATTTACCTCAATAATGTTTTCTTTCTCCCGACAACACATCCTATTACTAAAAGGTGTTCCACGAAAAGAAAGAAAAGGAAAACTGTAGCTAGCCACTATTACAAATAAAACTTTCTAAGACCTGTTCCGGCTAGTTTATTTTTGTTTTCCGTTCTGTTTCTGTGAATCGTTCTCAAATTGCTGCTTCTTTTCAATTTATGGGAACAACAGGGGGATACAGTATGGCCCTATCAAGCAATGACCACCATCTTCTCAAAACACTACATTTTGTCAAACGAAGTTTATTTGATTAAAAGATAAAACGACAGGATGGAATAGTTGAAAATAATGAAGGGGAAATGTCAACTTATCTCTCATTCGAGGACTTTTGAGTTTTAATATTTTTCTTATACGGGTTATTTTTTTGTTATTGTATAGTATTTGAATTTTGTAAATTTTTGTATAGTGTTATTAAGAAAGGAACATTATTGATAAAATGGTTACATTAATAATAAGCTAATTTTTTATAATTTAAGAAAGATAAAATAAGAAAGTATAAAAATATTTACAAATAAATTTACAATAAAATGAGAGTAAATCAATATTCATTTTTCTTAGCACAGCATCTTACTACCCATTCTAGTTATACGTTTATGTACTAACTATTCCAATGGTTTTAGGGATTAGGAAAATTATATTTAGAGGAAGTGTACCTGCATTTACTAGGAGGGAGAGTGGAAAATCACTTTGGAATACCACATTCAATACACCATACCACAAGATTTGAACTTTGATATCCCCGTCATTGGTAGTCCAGTCTAACATGAGAGTGGCGCGTTATAGCACGCAGCCACCGATGCGTGTTTCGAACAAATATATTAGAGCTATGAAAAGGGCTATAATATAATGAAAGCAATATTTGCTTGAACCAATGTAAAATTATAGCTTATTTAGATAGAAATATGATATCAAGAATTATCGAAGAAAGTAATTAACGATATTAAGGCATACATTTCGCGGACGAGCTATCTGGGTTAGGCGGCTCCGCTTGAACCATAAAATGAATTAAGGTGCGATTTTTTGTATCATTCACTTGACATCATCTTGGAAGATCAGTGAATTATATATTTTTTTAAATTTTTTAATATTATTGTTCACATTAATTGTATTTTAATATTTATGGTAAGATAGTTTCATTGGCCTTAGTACAATTTAGTGAAGGTTACCGCACAAAGATAATACGCCTGGTTCCTGCTGTATAACTTACTTTATTATTATTATTATTATTATTATTAGCACTGCGTCTTACTACCCGTTCGGGTTATACGCACTTACGCTAATGTGTAATGGTAGGGTGATTGTGAGATGAAATGGAGGACCTACAGTCTAACGTAGAATCCGAACCACGGTGGGGGCCTGGCATTCCCCACATTCACAAGATGTCTTGTCAGAGGTGAAAGAAGGGTTTGGTAATCAGATAAATCTGTGCCGGGACCGAGGATTGAACCCCGGCCGCCAGCACAGAAGTCTGACACCTTTCCCCTAGACCACCAGGTCATTTATATAGCTTACTTAAATTACCACTTATCCATGGGATAGATTTATTTTTGTGTTTGGATGAAAGATTACACTAATTAGGGTCAATTTGAACAGTTTATTTATGACAAAAAACAGTTTTGACCAAAATAAATAAATAAATTCTTCAGTAGATCCATAAATTTAATTTTCCACATTTAATTGTATGAACAGTTATTTTATATTATCGTTAGCGTCACGAAATTTGGGCGAGAATTTATGTTCATATGAATTACTATTATGACAACTATTCCAAGAACATTTTAACAGCTACCTGTTTTATTGGCCGAATGGTCGAAGGTGTCACTCTCATGTTAAGCTCACCTGTTGATAAGGGGGAAAATAGGGGTTGGAATCTTGTTTGGGCCGACTGAGAATGGTTTTTCCTTTATGGTTTCTTACCATGCTTCCACGTAAATTCAGGTACAGTAGCCCCGTGGCTTCTTTGGTGCTGACTGACAGCCTTGAAAAGTTACCAGACCAAATTATGTATTCCTTCGCCGAACCATATGATATGCAAAAAAATGTGTTTAGCAGCTGTCACTTCTGACAGTCAAAATTCAGGTGTATACCTAAATGTTTGCGGTCAGAAGTCAGCTGGGAACTGTCAGTCAGCACCAAAGAAGCCACGGGGCTACTGTAGGTAACCTCTAACATCTTTCCTTCCTCTTCCCTACCCTATTAAATAATTATCATATATGAACAGGTAATTAATTAGATGTGCTGAGTTCAAAAAACAAAAACAAATCTATCTCATGAAGCAATGTATTATTTTTTGATCAAAATCTTATTTAGTACAATAACTGTAATATTATGGACCTTAACTCAAGTTTACTTTTATCCCAAATTTAAAAGTTAGAAGAAAGAAAATCTCTAGTGGAAAGGAACGACCACTTTGTTGCAAGGTCATGTTCTTGCAAGTGTGTGTACGTTGTTAACTGGACGATATAGTCTCCAGTTACCGACCAAATATTTGTTTAGAGAAGGGAAGGCGTTCTAGCTACTAAGAGAAGTGATCGTTTCGAAATCAATAACAGACCTCAACCCATGTGGACTGAAGAGATTTTTCTTCTTTCAGAGGTACAGTTCATTCCTGCGGTTCGATGGATTCCTTGCAAAGTTACATCAGAAGAGACAGTTGGCCTGGAGATGTTTCAAACTTTGGGGTCGGATTTAGATTGGGAGTAGGCAAATGAATATGTATTTTTACAAACATTTTCTAAAAAATCATTAGGACACAATTTTACAAAAAAAATTGTATAGTGGATTACAGCAAGTAAAAATTTAGAAAAAAAATAGATTTTTAATAAAAAATAAGTTCATTCCTAACTAAATTGGATTGAAGTAATATGTGTACTTTCCTAAATATTGTCATGGCATGTTCATAATAATCATAATCATCATCTCGTGTTGACCTAGACTGCCGAAGACGGGAATATCGGGTTTTGATCCCGGTCGAGGGCACTGAGTGTGGTTTTTCTTAAATAATTTTCCACTCTCTCTCTACGCAAATGCAGGTGCACTTCCTTGGTTCTCACAAAATCATGCGTTGGGCCACATTAAAACCACGGGCCTCAAGCTTGGTGTGCCTGTGAGACGGGAATTAAAGTAAAGCATATTAAATTATCTGTTTTTATTCCAATATGAGATATCCAGGTACAGTCCAAATTTTAATAGAAAGGTTTTAAAAATCAGAAACATATTCCTCTCTGCCAAAATTATTAACATATTACTAGTGCTATTTTCGAAAAATCTATACATCTATCATGAGTGACATGACATCTATCATGAGTAACTTGACTTGACGCATTGTGAATATGTTAAGGTAGATCTAGTAGCATTCTATGTACTCTTCAGATATTACCCTTCATATTATTATTGGACTATATCTCAGTGTACAATATATATTGCTTCACCTAACCACTGAGGTGGTAGAATGGTCTAAGCCAGAATGTTCCAAAGTTTTTATAAGTGATTATAAGTTTGTACCATGGCCCGAAGTTATAATTATTAATCCCATCAAATTAATATAAGATTACAAATGACACTTCATAATATTTTTTCATTTATTTGTGTCAATTGACTTTTTTTACATCCATTACTTTTTCCAGGCTATGGCCTGTGTCAGTTTTTTATACACACTAAATATTCTCCACTATCAGCTTGCTAGGCCTGTCATAGCATAATATATCTTATAATCTAACTTAAATTAATGGTCAGGGCCTAGTATTATCAGTGTGAAAGGGTAAAACAACATTTCACAAATAATAACATTTTCAGCCATGCCGGAAATTGAACCTGGGACCCTAAGATAAGTAGGCAGCCACGCCACTGACTGATCTGATCTAAGGTGTCTCTGTAGATATTTAATTTGCACCTTCTAAGTTGACTGATTATATCAGCACAAGAGAATTTCTATGAGCGTGAGTGAAAGGATTTATCAACATTGACATGAAAGGTAGTTTCACACATGCCTATTTTTTAGGGTGCTTTTACATGCACAATCGATATGGGATTGACGGGTTTACTTCTCCTCCGAAGGAAGTTGTCCTACGGATTTTTATCGCTCAAGAAAAATTCATCAAACCTTACCTAGGTTTGAACCCACGAACATTGGGTCCTGAGGGAAGCACTTTACTCCAAGACCACCCAAAATGACAACGCTTAATAAACTTATACTTTCAATATTTATATAAATTGTATTTTGGCTTATCTTTCAAACTTTGCTGCTAAAAAAATATTATATTAATCTCTCAAAAATGTATAATGAGACATACATACACACAATTTCACAAAAAATGAATAGCATTATATATATATATATATATAAACGTATTTTATTAACCTACTAAACACATAATAAAATGCAATCATGACCTATTTAAAAAAAATGTTTTATTTGAATAATTAGTTATTCCACATTTGCCACCGAGGGTTACTCTGTAATTTTCCTTCAGGTTACCGTGAGGGCCACATTTTCAGTGAACGTGGGACGCTGATGGGACCACATAGGTCTAAGGCGTCACCCATGCAATATAATGAATTATAAATTATGTGCGGACTGGGATTCAAATATTAACCGTGTTTATTTAAGGTGCTGTGTTTCTAAATGGTTCCCTCCTCTTCTCCCACGTAAAATTCAGGTAAAATTTATTTTAGATGCAGCTTTCTTTATCCCTGTTCTATTATTGTAAATATTCTGATAGCCGGTATGGTTATTAATAGGTGATGCATACAAAAATAATTACTAAACAGGTAGGTAATAAGTGTGGCTATAATATAGAGCATGTAAGTGTATTGAATATATTGGCTAAATTTTAATAGAAGACTTACTTACAGTAAGCCATTACACACAATTGGAAATTCCACTAAGTGAATAGCCCAAGCCGGTGGTAAGTTAAAGTGAACAAACAAAAAGTTACCCTAAGCTTTCAAATTAGGAAATTAATGGCTTTAATCCCTTACAAGTTTCACACCTACCCTTCCCCACCTTTTTTTTTTTCTTTTATTCAAATTAGGAAATTAATGGCTTTAATCCCTTACAAGTTTCACACCTACCCTTCCCCACCTTTTTTTTTTCTTTTAGCGCCGCGTCCGTTTGGGTTACAAGCCTATGTATTAATTACATTAATGTTCTAGGGCTTAGGGTAGGTTATATTAATAGGAGGTGCACCCATATTTGCGTGAGGATAAAATGGTAAAGCATTTAGGAATAACCACCCTCAGTCCACCCAACTGGGATCGAACCCTGATCTTCCCATCTTCAGCAGTCTAGCCTAACACGAGAGTAGCGCGATATATCATATGGCCCTTAAAGCTCTCCCACCCCCTTCAATTTAATTTCAGGGTGCACCACTGCACTCATATTGAAGTAATAAGTCTGCTACTCTGAATTCTACCCAGTTCTCATTGAGCTTGGCCCACCAGCTAGCTTCTCAGCTGTTACCAGACAGTCTAAACAATCAAAGAGCAGAGCAGACAATGTGATGTAAAAAGTGGCTACTCTTTCAGAACAACAGTTGGTACGGACGCAATAGATATGAAGCTTTCTAGAAGTCTCTAAGAACGATGATTGAAATAAGTAACGTATTTTCTGCACGCGAGGAGTGATTTATTACCTCAGAGCAACAGCGAACTAGTAGGAAAACAAACGATAGGAAGTTAATCGTCGTTCTTTCACGTGGCTACAAACTTAGGGGATGGCAATTAATCTATCAAAATATTGATGCTCTCATTACTAAAAAAAAATAAAAAATTACCACCTTCCAACGATTATTTTATTAATACTCGGCTTTCATTAAAGCGGCTTCTACATTTATTGTGTACTTTTTTTTTAGCACCGCGTTTTACTACCCATTTGGTTTAAACGTAGTCAACACATACTAATTACGAGTTAAGGATGAGGAAGGATGAATTTAGAGCGAGAGAGAGTGTGTTTTTCTGTGACCTAGGACAAACGATATATGGAGTCTATTGAGTATCTGGGACTTATTTTTTTATGACATTTATTGTAAGACTTACGTCTTAAAACTACGTTAGCAAAGATTATTCTGTATGAATATAGTTTACTCTTGTTTAAAGCATTATTTTTTTTTTGTTTAACTTAATCTCTATAGGAAAATACTCAGTTGGAAATCGAAGGAGAAATCACTATAAGCGATATTTCTACTTGAAGTTCAAAGAGAAATGTTAAAATTGTGGTAACATGGAGAATGTGAAGTATATTGTTCACCGAACTATTAATTTTTGTTTAATTTTAATAATATTTGCCTAACAAGGAGACTAAATGTTTTTAACAAAACTTAGTTTCTGGGTGCTATCCAGATTTTATTAAGTATATCTGTCGTACTCTAATGAGAAGTGAAATATGAAATGAGCACTTTACTGCTTCTTCTTCGTCTTTTTCTTCTATGCATAGAGAGAACAGAAAAGAAGCGTCATAAAAGCTCTCTAAAGATTTGAAATATTTTTCTAATATTAAAGTGGGCTCAGTGCCACGGAACTGAGATAATCTTCAGAGATGCGTCTGGTTTATCACTAACAGCTTCAACTTGGCATGTTATAAATCTCTTAGCAGGGAGATGGGAGGGTTTTATAATGCTGTTCGCATCTCGTGATTATTTGGATGGAAAGGGAAACACAAGACAAAAAAATAGAGCCAAACAAATTTGACATAATCTAATGGTGAAGAGTGAGTTTAAAAAATAAACATCATCCACTACACTATAATATGTATCGTTTATTAAATATATTTAATTTTGTTCAGTGCCGATATAGACACGACTTTAATTCATTCTCTGAGCTGCCATTTCTGGCCATTTACATTCAGATAGGACTATTAATTCAATGTTTGATATTTAAAGGGTATGTAACTAAAATACTTGTAGATTGTAAGTATTACTTTCAATAAACGTACGATTTAGCAACAATCTATATTCATGCGTATTTAATGGTGTATGTGTGTATGTATGTATACGAGTATAGGCTATGTTTGTATGTATAGCTACAGAAGATTTGTCATACTTACCAAAGAGATAGAAAGTCGAAATTTGGTGAAGTTTTAGCGGGCCAAATCAACATGTAGGTACGCCAAAAATTCAAAACCCAAAAACTTATTTAAAAAAACATATAAACAGAGGTTATTTTGGGAATATTCACAGTCTTAGAACTACATATGTGCAAGGACATTGGCCCTGAATGTTTAAAAATGTCAGCAGAGGATGTACTAGCCTATAACTGCACACACGTTATTTTACACACGTTCTTAAATCATTGATGTTACTTGACATTCTCGTGACACTATCATATAAATTAGTGTATCAAAGTAAGGGGAGTGTAAGTTTTTCAGATGAATATAATTCTATTAAATAAATAATGAGCTATAAAATAACACTATATGAAATCTTATTGAAACTTTGAAGAACACAAAATGGGGTAGGACTAATGAAGACAACTGTTTCGGTGGCCACATGGTCTAAGGTGCTACTACTGCCAATGACGGGAATATCGAGGTTCAAATCTAGGTAGGGTGGTTTTTCCAAAATAGCTTTATAATTTCTTTCTCCTTGCAAATGTTGATAAACTTCCTCTAAATATAGCCTCCATAATCCCTAAACAATTAAATTAATTAAAACATAAGCATATAACTCAAATGCATCGTAAGACGCGTAACTAAATAAATAAATACACTAAATAATAATATACGTATACCTCAAGAGCGAAATGTTTTCATACTTGCTTTGCAGGATAAATGGAAAACTATTAATGATACATCACCTTCAATATACCTGTTTGGGCTTTGAACCCTATCAAGGTATAAACTATATTAGAAAGGTGCCCAAGATATTAGCCGTGGTTCATGTTCCTTGGTAAAATAGAACCTGATTTCACCCCTTATAATAATCCTATCAAGTCCTCCCTTCTTCACAATATTTTACCTCTTCCTTCAAGCCCACTTCACTCTGACATGAAGAGAAGTCCTTAAGTCCTTATAAAAAAGTGTAAAACCTTTTGATATATTGGGTAGTGAGCGAATAAAGGCCTCACTTTGGCTTAGCGCACCCCACCTTTCTTATATACTTAATTGTATAGCAGTGCATTCTTCTTACCTAACCTAGTTCTATACAGGATGGGGCAGAAACAATTTGATGGTCTATGCTGAGGAAAATGATGGGCAACGGGCTGAGGTTTGCTTGGCGTCCGGCGGAGCTCACCTGAGAGACATTATCTTGAGTGACATTGTCTTCAAAAAGTGAAAAATTGTAGTTTGAAGTTGTATTTTGTTTGGCTAGTGAATTCTTCAATTAAAGTGTTAATCTTCAAGTTACTAATCGTTTGTTTCACCCCCTCCCTGTGTAACTTTACATGCGTCAACAAACACACATTTTGATTATGTTCAAATTTGTTAACTCATTTAAGGCAATTGTTGCTAAGTTCTGATAGTTTATATTTAAAAAATATACTATCCATTGCAATCATGCCACTGTGACAGAGGACTTGTGTAATATTCAAATGTAGAAGTTAATATTAATATAAAAAACTCACTAAACCAATATTTGTGTTGTTGTTCAAACACACGTTAACACAGGCATATCATTCTTCTAGTATCCAACTAGTTCATCGACTGGGCAGTTCAAAGCGATACAGAATTCATGAAATGGACGAGTTTTTGCCCGGTCCATGGAATGGACAAGCGAAGAAACTAGTTCTCAAAATGGGTATAAATTTGCCCAGTTCTTGAATCTAATTTCACTTTTGGGGTGTTAATTATACATAAAAACTTATAAATGGTAATGCATTATAAGTTATATTTATAATATAATATAATGTAATATTATTATTTATTATTAGCACCGCGTCTTACTACCCGTTCGGGTTATACGCACTTACCCTAATGTGTAGTGGTAGAGTGATTGTGAGATGAAATGGAGGACCCACAGTTTAACGTGGGATCCGGACCACGGTGGAGGCCTGGCATTCCCCACATTCACAAGTTGTGATTATTAATATAATGTAATAATAATTCATAGTAACATTATATAATAATAATACAGGGGCGGATCCAGATAATCTTCATAGGGTGGTCATAATTAAACTATAAATAACATAGTTAATTACAATGTTAGATTTATGTTTGAAACCATTTATTGGTTTTTCATACAAATTTAATCTTATGTATGTTTTAAGCCGTAGTCTTCTCCAATTTCTTAAAATCAGATTGTTTTTATAAAATATTTGGAGTGACTCTCCTTCAACACTTTTTTTGAAAAATGGCTCACCCTAGAAGCTATAAGTAGTCTTCGCCTTGTTTTTTTTAATTAGATGATTTTATAAACCATTTAAAGTATTCCTCGCCTATCATTTTTGAAATTAAGATGCCCCTAGTAGCTATTTTGAGTGGTCCACACCTTAATGTCTTACAATAGTTAGATACCACTAGAAGATAATCATTGAAGTGGTATCACACCGAACACATTTTGAACATTGAATTATTTCAAAAACTAGGCTTTTTGGGATGGTCCTCGCCTGGAAATTCTTCAAAATGACATGCAGCTAGAAGCTATTTGGAGTTGTCTTCCCCTTGAAGTTTTTGAAATTTGAATGACTTTGGAAGCTATTTATAATTTTTTTTCCCTGACTTTTTTTGCTAGTTAAATGCCTCTAGTCTTGTAATGATTTGAAACGGTCTTCTTCGGCAAATTTTTAAAAATAGAATCCATTTAGAAGTCATTTGAAGTTTGATTCAAGGCCATCTTTCAGCTTCATTTTCGATAATATCAAACTATTTGAAATATATCTTGGGGGGGGGGGAGGATTTATTCCAGGGAGGGGAAAATTATTTTCAGGGGCTGGATTCCACATTTTCACCGCTCCTGCTGTCCTCACATACTCTATATTATGTATTCGTAGATGAACTGCTCTCAAGCGATTATTAGTCTTCTTTGATGTGTGGTAGTCTACCGTCTCTATGTGGAACAATGTTAGATACTCGTGAGTCATAGCAAACATTGAATACATGTGGATGAATAACGCACGTGTGGACCTGGCTTAAGAGATGTCTGAGCGTAAAAATATAAAAAAAATTGTATAATTTATTTGTGTTGTATTTTCTTTCTAAAATTTGAGCTTTCATTTTTTTTTTCTTACTTTCACAGGGGGGTCAACTGACCCTTTGATCTCCCCTCCTGAATCTACACCTGTAATGATACTATGAATTATGATATAAAATTATTGTTTTAAATTAGTGTGATAATAAGTTGTCATTTTTCCCGAAAATCTTATTTGGCTGTTTATAAAATGTATTTACAGTAATTAATATTTACGTTGATATATTTGTACTAAAATATACTTTCTTAATATACCAATATATATATTCAAAATAGTATCATTAAACCATTTTGAGGTGGAAAAGTGTAATTGAGTGTAGTAAAAGTTAACAGTTTTTTTAAAAAAATTGTATATTATAATTGAAATGTGATTAAATATTCAATCAATTATCTAAATTTTATTCTAATTTAAACCATAGGCAAATTATTATTTATCTGTATAATTTAATATTTATATCTACATAGATACCGAATAGAACATAGTGTTACATTTTATTTACAAACTGTATTATAAATCTACTAACATTTAAAATCATTTTATGTTTACATACTAAAACATGTCAAAAACATCTTCTTCGGAATAAGGATCCTATAAATCAAAGGCTCGTTAACGTCTAAGAATGTATGTTGTAATTTTTTTAACGATCTGAAAACTTTTCACTGAACTTTGTAGTTGTGATAAGGTAAACAAAAAATATTTTTATAGGATTTATCTCATGAAATGCAAATTTGTATCTATCTTAGGTTGTGTACATCAAACGATATTTATTCTAAGATGGAAAGTAGTAATAAATATACTTAAAACGAAGTATATTTAGTTGTGAACCGAAATAAAATACTTGGATAGTTTAAGGTTGGTGGTGCTACTGTAGCTCATTGGTCTCATTCATATTGAAAACTTTTATGAACTTTGAACTTTTATAGCACGTAGAATAAACTTGTAACCTTCTCCCAAAATTTGTTGAAATGTTGATCTATCACGTATTCTTTTTGAATTTAACTTAATAGTTTTTATCAAAATATTGTAGGCATATACATGTTTGCTCCATTAATAAAATAAAACAGAATAGAAGAAAATATGTATTCCTAAAACGCTATTTTTTTTAATAAAGGTCACCAACTTTTAAAAAAACTTAGATATTAACTGATTTTACAAACTTGATGCCTTCTGAATATCGTGATCTTCAAACCATTTGCAATAGACCAACCATTCATACTTTGAAACAATCACAAGTCTAAAATGTGTTTCGGAAGCTTTCCTTAGTGCCTTGTGTGTAACGTAGTATTGACTGAGTGTAGTGAGGTCCGGTTTTGACTTTGACTTGGGACAATTTTTCACTAATATTTAAAGAGTGAAGAACCCGCCTCGATGGCGTAGTTGGCTAACGCGCTTGTCGTGTTGAGCTCGACTGCTGAGAACGGGGAGATCGAGGTTCGAATCTTGGTCGGGTGAACTGAGGGGGGAGGTTCCTAAATGGTTATCCACTCTCCCTCCACGCAAATGAGGGTTCACTTCCTCTAATTCAACCTTTCCAATTCCTAATTCATTAGAATAATTAGTACTTAAAGCGTATAACCCGAACGGGTAGTAAGACGTGGTGTTAAATATTATTATTATTATTATTATTATTATTATTATTATTATTATTATTATTAAAAGAGTGAATAACTGACACTTAATTTGTTTTCTTTCACTTTCTGGGGGTCACCAAGATGGAGAAACCAGAGTCAATTGTCCAACAGACAGGAGGGAGAAACAAAGATGCTTCCGGTACCTTCGTCACAGTTTGAGTGTGTCACGTTCCTATTGATGTTGTTTCATACAAGGTGAAGAAGTAGGGACAAAATGACCAGTTGGACGCGGTCTAACAGTGGTATTAAATAGGGCTGGGCCGTGTAAACCAGGTACTCTTGTTTAAACTGTAGGCGGACAAACACTCTCTCTCACACACATTCAATTTCACACACACACACACACTCACTCACTCACTTTCACACAAACTCACGTTTACATAAACTCTCTTTCACACATACTCGCTTTCACATACACTCACTTTCACATACACTCGCTTTCATACACATTCGTTTTCATACATACTTTCTTTACACATACTCTCTCACTTTCTCTCTTTCACACTAACTCTATCTTATACTTTCTATCACACACACTCCCTGTTTACCACTCTATCTCTTTAAAACAATCTTTCTAGATATCACTTGCTCACTCTCATTTGATCACAATCACTCGCTCATTTTCAATCTCTGACAAACACTCTTTCGCACCCACTTTCTCACACTCTTTTTCGAAGACTAACAATCTCAATCTCGCACGCACACACATATAAAATCACATACTCAAACACTCACACATTCTCTCTCACTGTCACATTTTCCAATCTCTCACTCTCCTTCCATCTATATCTTACATATAATTTGATAGGCCATTTCCGGTAAATGAAATTACAAGGGAACATTTTAACTGATTTTGACAAACGAGCACTGATTTTAAAGATTTGTTGTCCAGGATGTCAGAAAAAATATTAGCTTGGAACTAAAATCAAATTTTCCCATCTTTTCTTTCCATTTGTGCTCATCTGTACAATCAATCTTTGTTTACGTCACCATGGCAACCATGATTTGTACATGATTGTATGTCGGTAAATAATATATTTCCCTTCGGTTAAAAATAATAACTCAATTATTACTTTAGTGATTTGTTGGAACCAATATATAAAGAGCTTAAGAGGGTTAGTTTTGAAGTTCTTTTTTTGGCGTGAAGCGGGAAAATATTTTTTGATAAAAACTAAACACCGAATGCTTAGTATCTATTTAAACGTGATATCATTTGACGAGTAAACTTTTAACTATAGAGTCGAATGAGGGTTTATTATTTTGATCTTTTCACAATAAAAACCTTAGAATAAGTCTTAGTGCGAGAATCTGCAGCCATCGCTGTAACGATCCACTAGTATTATTATTCATATTTATCCCAAACTGATAAGTGATGGTTATCCACAGAATCAGTCTTTATAGCTGAATAAAATTAAGTTGTGATTCACATGAATTAATCATACAAAGTGCAGTGATCGATACTTTCCCAAGTTACCGCACTTTAGACTCAAAACACCAACAATTAATTAAATATGGCCCTGGATTTATGAAGAACTAGGATGGATAAGTTGTAGAACATTGGTGCGCAAGCCCAAAGGTCCCAGGTTCAATTCTAGTGTCCAGGTTGTAATGTTTCACTTAATTGAAATAAAATACTAATTTCACTTCCCGTTATAGCACGTGATACGTAGTTGTTATTTTTTACAACATTCAAATTTACTCAAGACTCCAAAAGTCCATTAAGGATTATCAGGATATGGAGTTAGAGTCTATGTAGACTAGCCTTAAGTTGAGTCGTCATTGAGGTTTCTTCTAGAAACGATAGTCACATCAGCGTTATCTTAGACTAAATATCATCGCTGAGGTGACTGTGTGACTACTATTGGCAAACAGAGTTGTCATTCTCTCGTTTTTGTGTGGTAGATCTCCCCTCAAATATAATATAAGTTTCGCAGATCCTTCTTGCCCTAGGACACCACCTTCAGACATAACTGAGAGCGAGGAGATTTGGAAACAGTTAACCGAGAGAAAGCGGAGATAAAGTTTTTTTCCATAAGACCTACATACCCCTAGCGTATAACCCGAACGGGTAGTAAGACGCGGAGCTAAATATTATTATTATTACATACCCCTCAGCAATGGTGTTGGATGTGTATACTTTATAAAACAAGATGACGCCCACGAATTCCGATGGGTTTCCTCCTATTTTGGTTGATATTGAAATAGGTATGTAGAAGACTGCTACTACATCCACCACAATTCATAGTGACCACTAAAGGGTCACAATGTATTTCACGTATATAATAGTTACACTGATTATATACTATGTGTAATACTCACAACATAGCTTTATCTGCCTCGGGTGATATCGTGTAGGAGCTTTCTTCAAATCACATATGACAATCTTGAATTATACCCTAGCTACCGATTACATCGACCATTCTAGTAAAATATTCAAGTCTTAGCATCCCATAGTTCGGGAACCATCGTAAATGGCAACGAAAGTGTGAAAGAGAGAGACGCAGCGATCTGACCCGTTCCCCCCAACTTATAACGGACACAATTCAAATTTGATGCTCTTATTCAGCAAATAGGTTCCCCGTGGGTATGATTTCAGGAAAAGGGGGCGTTTCTAGCTCCAACACATTTTCACACACAACTGCACATTGTACTCTTTCAGAATTGGTTTTCTACCTCTACCGTTTACATGGCAGGTCCAAGAAATATATTAAATAGTTCTGCCACATTTTATAAATGGCTTATAATACAAAAGAAAATGGTATACTGTTTCAGTATCCTAAAAATTTAAAACAGGAGATCCCAACCTATTTGGATCCCAATGTAAACTATTCCTTTATTAAAATAGTTACCCGGATTGATGGGCTTGTGAGCTCAGGCATTAACACATTTGCTCAAGCAATGCGTCTAAATCCCGTTTGATTGTATGAGTTGGTTTTCCCCTAAGTGGTTTCTCCACCCTCGTTCTAAGCCAATTCAGATACACTTCCCATACATTCCACATTCCTCAGATAGATCTCGTCATTGTGAATATATTATTGGCACGGACAAGTGGTAAGATTTGGTTCCTTAAAAAAAACTTTTTACCAAGTTAGCTCAAAGAAGGTCTGACCATCCATATTTGGTCTTGCACGAAACTAGGTAGACGTCCAATTGGTCTGCATAATCATTAATTATAAGTATTAAAAATTAAAAGGGAATTACCTGAATTTGATTTTCAATTTTATGAATGGATTAACAAGGAATGATGGAGAGATCCCACACTACTTTTTTTTATTTGTTTTGTAAGTCTTGATAATAGGCCAACCATATTATAATACCCATAAGACCCTTAAGAATCCAAACAAAACGACGGAAGTACAGAAAATTATTGATTTTTTCCCAAACGACTTAATATTTTTAATTCATATGGTAATTATTATAACGTTAAACTAATTTAATATTTGAATTCTCCTTTTAAAAATTAATTTAAATTTGGATTGTTAAGTTTTTGTTAGCTGGAATTTATGGCTTAGAATTTTGTCAAATCTATTTCCCGTGTGAAGATTTAATATTAGATATGTTCATCTATTTAATATAATGATAGCTTCATTATTCATTTCAATCAACCCATTATATTTTAACTTATGATGTTATAATTTTCGGTTTTGGTAAATTTCGTTCTGTCAGAATCTTTTAAATGTAAATTGTGTCTCAATGTAAAAATTTTGTAAGTTGAAAAATAAGACCTGAACACGGGAATCAAACCCGGGACCTTTGACTTCATACGCCAATGCACTAAACACGGAGCTATCCAGGAATCTTCCTATGCCAAACAATTCCTGGATATCTCATAGGTTAGAGCATTGACGTACTAAGCCAAAGGTCCCGGGCTCGATTCCTGTGTCCATGCTTCATTTTTAAATTTTCAGAATATGATATCCATGAAGAATTTCTCCCTAAAAAGCATAAATAATAGCTTCGGCTATTTGATTCATTATAAAAAAAAGCTTTAATGTAAATCTCATCCCATCATTATAAGGGTAAATTCCGTCCTTACCTGATGAAAAAATTCGGAACTTTTTTATTTACGTTGTTATTAAAAGTGTAAACCTACATTAAAGCAAAATTTGAATGTTTTTAAAAATAAATTTAATACGAGATGGAGTTTACATCAACATTGATAACGATGGGACATAATTAAAACCGAATCTTGGGATCTTAAAATATTCGGGACGGAATATTCTCCTAATCCCATTTATCAGTGTTAGGCTTTGCGGTAGTTTCCAGTTCAACCACTTCCCTGGTAGCCACCTAGACTTCCTACTGACTCTCTAATGGAGATGACCCGATGACGTACCATGTATGTGTGTGTATAAGCTAATGTTGGTGTGATGTGAGGGGTAGAGCCATTAGGCCTAATTGATCTCTCTGCTTCTCCTGTCAACTAGTATAGATAGTGTAACCCCTCAAATATATAGCAGTCTTAGGGTCGAGCCACACATGCGGAGACGCTGGTTGGTACCACACAGTTTCGGGTTACGGCTGGTTCACACACACACACACACACGGATTTCTTAGTGCAGTCTTTCTCAAGGTTTCACCGTGACAAGTATGTTTTTTGACTTTTGTTCATCCGATAGTATAAAATGTTTGAAAATTTAGCAATACGGACCTAGGTGTGATAGCACTACCGTTAGAAGAAGAAGAAAGTAGGGTATAAGAGTTAGAAGATTGAAAAGGAGTATGTGGGCTAACAACGCATGGAAGAGTAGGTTGTTTTGAAGGGGAGTTTGGGATTTAGTTTCCTCGTGTTTTGAATGTAGGGTGAAATATATCGTCCATCCGCTCCATCTGCTCAACAGCTGATCCGAGTCAGGATTGGCGACTAGGGAAATGTAACCAAAACAACTACAGCGCGTTCCCATAGACGGTTTCCGGGCACTGTCCTTTGATGTGTGCACAGACACTTTCATGTGTGTTGTACTAATCGTGAGCCACCCGGGCGGCATCCGGTCTGGACACGGCCCTGATATGTATGGTTTTACCTTTATTGAAAGCTCATTAGAGTGGTCAACCAACCATGGTTCGATGCCGAGTCGCCTTTATGAAAACATCTACTTTGTTATTAGAGCTCATATGGGAATCTATTCAGTAGATACATAGAAGCTATGGGGTGTACTCCATTGTCAGATTTATTTTATAAATGTTTCTATTGTTATTATTTGTGGCATTTAACGTTCACTTTACGAACCGAGTAATTATATCAGCATTGGAATAGTAAACTAACTAAAATCTATAACAGACACAATAAATAACCAACACCCCAGCCATAAACTCGGTGAAAGGTGAAACTCAAAATTGACCAATTATATTTTTCTAGACGATGCTGGGAATAGAGCCAGGTACACTTGGCTCAGTAGACAGAGGTTCTACCGACTGAGTCCAGATGTCGACCTTTGTATAAGTTAATCGACATAAAAATTATAATATTATAAAACTTTTAAAACCCATCAAAGATCTCTAATACATATTATATATTTTACAAATCTTTTTAAAAATATGTAGGTGTATAGCCTAAAGAGGTAGTAAGACTTGGCACTAAAAAAACCACAACTACCTTTTATAGCATACTCAAGGCTTTTTGTAACAGAAAAAGGTGGAATCTGAACATTGAACCTTAACATGAAAAGCAGTTTAAAGATGAATTATTCAATACTAAGAGACTTAACACTTGGCTATAGTAGACCTACATATGTTTATCCTTTTAATTAATAGAGCGGATTTGGTGACCAGGTTCTTAAAACATTTATAGTTCATTCGTAAATATTTGTTCATATTAGGCATCCATATTTGTAATTACATTTATTGTACAAACTTTGAATTAAATGTTATGGAATGTAAAAACCAAATACTATTATTTATTTATACAAATTCATATAAAATCAATGACTAGTTCATACAAATCGATGTCTAATTTATTTAAAAGGTATATTTAAAATGAAAAAAAAATATATGGAAAAATACATTGGCATAAAGAAACAGTTTTAGGGAAAATTCTATATCTTTTCAGGCAGCTCTTTGCCTTCATTAGTGTATTTGGTTCATCGGCCAAATTTATATTCATTCTCTTTGCTGGGGTTTGGGGTCCGTGGTTCAATCCTCAGTACAATCACAGATTTATCAGATTGTCAAACCCTTCCTTCACCTCTGAAAAGACGTGTATTGATCACAACTTGTGAATGTGGGGAATGCCAGGCCTCCACCGTGGCTCGGATTCCACGTTAAACTGTAGGTACAATCACCCTACCATTACACATTAGCCTAAGTGCGTATAACCCGAACGAGTAGTAAGACGCGGTGCTAATAATAATAATAATATATTCATTATGTTATATTTTAAATCATTCTGATGTTTTTATTGTAATAATTTGGCTCTCCGAAATGTACAGAACATACTGATCTTGCATCACGGAAGTTGAGCATATTCAAGAAAACTCCCACCAACTTAACCTAATGTAACTTGAGTATGATACTAATTATAGTGTTAGATTTAGAGCTGTCAGTTTTTTTTACCGTCGTACCCAGGCTACGTAAGGCTTGGAGTTATTAAGTTTGTAAATGATTTTCATATTTCTTATTATCCCCTGGTTATATAGGAGGGTGCCAAAAAAGCAATTCCACTTGGGTGCAAAACTTATCTCGGGCCACCCCTGACAACAAACAGGGCCTATGTAATGGAATATGTCTAGCAGTGACAAATTTGGTTAATGATTAAATCCCTTCAAAAATCTCAACAGATTTTTCTCGAGGGAAAGTATGTCTGTAAATCCTAGTATACTCTTAATATTCAGACAGAGGCAGTACTCATTAAAATGGTGCTATAAATTACTATTAATTAGTTACAGGATTAAACCTTGTACAATATTGATATATATATATATATATATATATATATATCAGCCCAAGCCCGTTTACAACAAGGGCTAATTTGTAAGTGGTCTTTTCGTATTACATTTTATAATTTGTTTATTAGAAATGGAATTAGTTCACTCTCACATCCATTCTTACAAAATCCTCATCACCATAAACAGTTTCCTGCCACTGGCAGGGCCTGTCTCAAACATAAGCCTCTCCACTTACTTATATCCCCCCAAAACCTTTCTTCTTCCACGTCAGCCCAATCCACACCTTTCCTCTCCACACGCCTCCACACTCCCTTTATTCACCTTTATCTGGGTCTCCTGCACTCCACCTACATTTTGAGCATCCTCCTTGGAATCTTCCTCTCTTTAATACTCTTCGCATGTTCATACCACCTCAATCTCGCCTTCTCTAGCCTATCTTGCTGGCGGTCTTCCTTCAATCCCTCTCACCCTTTCATTCCTCACCTTTTACATCCTTAAAATTTACAGCCTACTCCTCAGAAATTTCATCTCACACACTTGTAACCTGCTCCTATCCCTTTCCTTCATCACCCAGATTTCTGATGCACACTGCAATATTAGTACGCTCTGTACATAATTTATTTGTACCTCTGCGGTACATCTCTACTCCAAATCAAACTTTTGACGTTTTTGTAAATCTGCCCCACTCTCTGCTCAATTTATCTCTTGTTTCCCTCTAGTTGCTCTACCACACTTATCAAGTGTTTGAAGCTTCCCACATTAAGTTTCTTTTCTCTTAATGTTACTACCCTCGGGTGCCTATTTTCTCCGTGTTTTAATCACCAATTCGTTCGTCTCTACATTAAACTTCATTATATATTGTACTACCACCTGATTCTATACATCCAACTGTTCCTGAATATCTAGCTACTCGTTTTTCGTCACCACAAGGTCGTCCTCAAACACCATTGCTCTCATGTTTCCTTCCCCTACTCTTCGTACCACCTCTATCATTATTACATCCATTATAACCACGTACAACAATAGCGAGAGAACGCTTCCCTGTTCCTCAATCCAAATAATTCCATCCGCTCTCCTCCCACTTTCACAGAGCTCACGTTTCCCTTGCACATTTATCTTCCTCTACTCACTATTCCATCACCCTCGCCTTTATTTTTCAATGATTACCACATCTTATTTCTGCACACGTTGTCATAAGCTTTTTCCATGTCCAAAAGAGCCATCAGAAGATTCTTTACAAACTTGTAATGCAACTAATTGCCCTATGGCGAATATTAGGTCTATTGTGGGCTTACCTGATCTAAAGCCATATTGTTCCTCCCTAAACCCTCCTTTTACTAACTTTATGACTTTCCTTTCTAGCACGTTCAATCTTTGCACAATGGCACATAAGTGTCACTCCTCTATAAGTTTAACATTTACTCCTATCTCCCTTTTTAAATATAGGGCCAATCAGCCCCATCTTCCACTCTTTCGGAATCCTACCTTCCTTCAACACATTTTTTATTGCTTGGTAAAAACACTGCTGTCCCATTATTCCCACTACCCTCGGCATCTCCACATTGACGTAATACAATCCACTTGCTTTCCTAATCTTCATTTTCTGCAGTGTCTCACATAACAACTGACAGAAAAATACTTTTTCACAATAATACAACACAATCTTCTATGCATTTATTAATTGAACGCTAGGTTTTGTTAGGTTGGCTAGTATTATATCAACCTATTGTGGACAAGTTTATAAATAGTCAAACCATATTTATACTTGATAAATATTATATTTATTTTGCTAAGAATTTTTTTTCGTATACATTTACATACAATTTGGAAAAAATACTATTCTTAGTTCACATACTCTTCCATTCTACCTTAAGAATTCATTGGAAATATCGGGTCGAGTTGTAAACAAAGCGAAAGGTTTTTGCTTGAAACCTGAGTTAGTTCCGGTGTGAGCTCAGCCTACACCATCTCGCACCTCAACAGATAATGGCTTTTGTTTACAGTGTTTTAGACAATATTGCCAGAAGATAACAGCCTCCATCTTCCTGTGGTACCTTCCTCACAATATCCGCCCCTAATGAGCTCATTTGGAGGGGAAACTATCTACCAGGGACAGACATCGATTGTTTCTATGAGAGATGGGGAAATTTAACTCCTTTGTGTTGAAAATGCACAGTGTCAGAACGGGATAGCATTTCATGATTACACAGTCAGATCTTTGATATTGTTTGTAGTGAATGTATTCGACTTTAAATATAACACCTAAAACAAATAATCTTTATTTATTTTTGTTGTTATTTTCATTAATTATTGTTAAGCAGTTATATGTGCAATATATATTTATTCCATTAATAATAAAATATTCGTTGTCAGACATAATTTATACTTAGGAGAGAATCACTTTTTTAAAGTAGTCTATTAGTACACCATATCTTACTAATAATTATATATATATATATAAAGTGTATTTTAATTGCGTGTAGGGAAATGTTAAAACCATTTATGGTGAGCTAACTTAAAACATCAAAAGTGATTTGAACCCTGACCGCTTCGTCACTTGCAAGCCAACTAAGATGAAACAGATGATTTAATCCTTGTATCTTTACAACCATAGCATGAAATAAAAAGATGTTTCAGAGTCAACGGGACATTTTAAATATTTGTTCATTGATTACCTGTTCATCCACTCTGGTGGCTGATTGGTCTAAGTCATCACTCTAGAAACAGACTAGACTGTAGATAACGGAGGGATCAGTGTTTGAATCCTGTTTGGGTGTTTTGAGAGAATTTTTTATCAAATGATCAAATGATTATCCCTAGCACATTAACGTATTTAGTACATATTCATACATCCCAAGTGGCTGGTAATACCTGGTGGTCAAAAATATGAAATAAAGAAATGTTACTAAGAATGAAGGTTTGAAATAGTTTTAGTCAAAAGTAAGATATTTGTAATATCATTCAAAACATTTTGGTTTAAATGAAATACCTAAAATACTGTTTAGTAAGAAATTATTTTGTCTCAGTAATATTATGTTTATATTTGGAATTATTATGATTTCTTCACTAGATCGAACAAATAGACCATCTGCTCTTGAGTGAAGTGGTGACGACTAAGGGGTGTGGGATAGAACCAAAACAGTAACTTTAATTGAATGTTTTGAAAGATATCCCGTATTATGGAATGTCGGAGTTAAAGAATATCGAGATAGGGATAAAAGAAAGCAAAGGCACTGAAAAATATAGCTAAATTTTTGAAAATGGAAGAGGCAGATGTTAGTAGGAAATTATATAATCTTTGGTGCCAAATGAACTCAGAAATAAGGAATATGAATAAAAAGAAAAGTGGTGATAGAGCAGATTACATACTGTGGAAAATTAATTGGGAGTTTTATGACAGTTTACGTTAATTTCATGGTTGGAAATCATTAATACAGTCCATTCTATCTAATTACTCTAGCCCAAGACTCTCGTGTACATATCAGATAAAGAAGTCTAGGTAGAGTTGCTCTAATGTAGTCTAGCTAGACACTCTATAGAGAAGCTCTCGCTTGATTAAACCCTGTCTAGCTAGATTTTAATCTACAATGTACTCGTACGATCCACCCACACCCATATTTCTCTAGGACAGCGGTCAACCCCCCACCCGCCCCACCTCCACCCCCTAACACCAAGACCATCATTAACGGCCCAGAAGTGAGATAACAGTACGATCCCGCTTCCACTCTTTAGTTGCTTTGCTCAGAAAAGGGCAAATCTGAGTCCCGCGACTATGCCCTTTAACGTTTTTTGCTACGCTACCATGCATTTTCTTAGATTTTTATAATTTTGTAAATAGTTTCCGATTTATTTGTGTTTAAAATGAGGCACTTAAAAGTTAGGCAACAGCTTAACGCGCTGTGTTGCTGGCGTGACTAAATAATACTATTTATATCCATTCAAAATAAAACGTAAGAAAGAACGTCTAACATTGTTTAAAATAAATTAAATAATGAATATTTTGCTAAGGAAGAACACTTACCTTTTCTTAAGAAGTTTGTTGACTTTTTTTTATTTATTTTCATTGCCGGCCATGATTTATTTCAAGGCATGCACAGATATTTTAAACAAGTGAGTGGCGTATCTCGTGATTATAAAAAAATAAAGAAAAAAAGACGTGATAAAAATACCTCCAAACTAGCGCGCATTTCAATGTTGACAGATGGAAATAAACATTTTAATTCTTTTGATAAAACATTGTTCATATTCATTGGCATAAATTTCAATTTTTATATTAAATTTGCATTTTATTTTATATTCATCCCTAGTCCATAGCCAACCTTTTATCTTTTGTTTTAATGTATAAGTTTTCTTTTTGGACTCGGAAAAAATATAATGTTTTTAAATTTGATTCCTGAAACAATTTTTGAAGAAGATTGGGGTCGTCTTCTTCGGCGTCCTTAAAGTATGTAACAAAATATGTGTGTTACCTTAATAAATTTATTTTAAAAGTGGAAACTTATTTTAAGAGTGGGATATTAATATATCAATAGAAAGCTTGGTGTCTATGGAAGAACTAGAATTTATTGATATCCCAAAACTGTGGATTGTTTGCAAATAAGGAGAAGAAAAAAATTTCCTAAGTTTTTGGTGTTTCAACACAACATATTCCATTGGTGAGATTCAGCCAAATCTTTATCTATAAATATTTTTTTCTTTCTCTCTTTTTATCATCAAGAATGCCGGATTAGCTTAAAACTTTCAGAAAATACTAAATATATTCAGACAATCTATTAAATCCAAAGCATTAATTCATATTTTTTTATCTTATGTCAAAATATTAATTCCGTTGATTTTTTTTCAACAATACTATTTTTTTTGTTTTACTTAAAACTCCAATATCATCATATATGTTTAGTCTATTTTTTCCCCTTTTACTCTGGTATTATATAAACTCCTAAATTTAACCATGTTAGTAGAATATTATTTTAGTTGATTAATTTTGTTTAAGGATATATGTGATACAATAGATTTTATTTTTATTTTTTCAGATTAGAATTGTATTTACTCGGAATTCCATAGGTAAGATTGGGATGTGGTAACAAGGAAACAATAATAATAAAAATAACACACACATTTTTATAAATATTTTAAATTGTAGTTTAAACTAGTACATTTTATTTCGTGATCCATTGTTTTATTTCAATTGCTCATGTTTTACATTAAGTGTTTTTTCCTTCAACTCCTGTAGATATTTTGAGCACACCAATGTTGTAGGTAGGGTAATGCAATTATTATTAACACTGCATCATCTATAAAATCATTCCCGAGCACACCCAGTTGTCTCGAGTGTTAAGGGTCATCGTGCAACTGTCAGAGTTAGCCGAGCTAAAGGTTATTTTACTATTATTATTACTTCCTCCTAGGTCCTAGGAGTGGCACCCAATATACATGTATAATTTTATTCATCTCCACGGTAACTTTGTTATGTAACATATTTAGAAGATAAACCTGTATTTTTATTAGAGCCCTAATTCGCGTTGAGAACTTATACCGCCGAGCATAGAAATAAATCTCACTATCCTGGGGATACTCTACTAAGAGTGGAACCTTTTGTTCACGCGGTCTCTTTGAAGTGTTCACACCCACTGTAGGGATATTCTCTCAGACCTGCTGTCGGCTAGGTAGTGTTATCTTGCACAATGTCCGGAGACGAACTGTGGTTCGTTGTTTGTCTCTCAGTCTGAGTGGTTAGTTACATCGAGCTGTCCCTCGTGAGAACGCGCAGACCAACGTCAAACAGTACTGATATCTACACATTTATCTCTGTAAACAACAGATATTCGCAGATGAATGTCAATTGGAGGCACGTTCTCTTCAATTAAGAACTCTTTATCACTGCGCGCTATTTAATCATAATTCAGATACTTCTAGCGAAATAGTTTGTAAACTTGGCCTCGTGAGGCGGAAAGTGCTAAAAAATTTGAACACAGATTAGTTTGTACTCATATGTGTATTTATCTGATATTATATAAATAGGAAGCATTACTTTTCAACATGCAAACGTATAATATTGATTTACAATTATCTGCTACAGAAGGGATAACTATAACTTGGTATATGGGATATCACAAAGTCCCCCAGAGGGGTTTTTGGAATTGAATGTCTAACCCTAAATTTAAGGGTAGTTTATTGAATGTCAAAAAAGAGAAAAAATTGAGTTTCTCAAAATTCGCTCTAACGATTTTGATTAAATGTTATATCTTGACACTGTTTATCATTATAAGAAGATGGCAGTTCTCAACTTATCATGACAATGACTGTGAGGCTACCTTACAAAGGGGAGTTTACAAGTTTTCATCATTTCTCAGAAACTATTTGAGATACAAAATAACTTATCATTGCAAAGTTTTAGTACTAATAAAGATACAAATCTTTAGATTTAAATATATCATTATAAAACCTATAGTTTCTGAGTTATAATCAAATATATATACTTTTTATTTCTTTTCATTCAGGTCTTTGAAAATGTATTTCATTATTATGTTCTTTGGTGGACAAAAATATATATTTCTATTTTCACAATTTTTCTGTAACAGTGTTCATAATTCCCAATGCCTTAGAGTGAGTAAGTATTAAACAGTGTATATTATTCCAACTAAGATCTTTGGTGTAGTGTTTCTACATAAATGCAGGCTATAGACCCATTATATCGTCTCACAAATCTTACGAGTTTTTAGTAAAATAAACGTATATTTTAAGATAAAATCAAGAGAATGTATATGTGGAGCCCCATATCATTTATTTAATGGAGGAAGCGAGGTCTTCTGTTCACAGAACTTATAACATATAATATGCGCATAACCGAAACGAATAGGTATTAAAACGTGATGGAAAAAACTTATTTAAGAAAAGCTAAACGAAAGGTGGAGAATGGGAAAGGGGAGAGTGGATTAAGACTGTTATACTTCAAATATTGTTACAATAAGCTCATGACTAGGTGAAACTACAACACTTGCATATATAGTTACAGCAAAATCTTATAACAAAGTTACAGATTTAAATTCAGTTTTGAGGTGGATAATATACCTATGAATAACCGTAGCGTGAGGTATAATTATCGTACATGGCTAGACTTACGAAATAATAACCTCTTGGCATAGTGAATTAAAAGGTTTGAAGACAAGTATAAATAAAATCTTAAAGAACTTCGGACAGAGTTGAACACGCATGGATCGTAAAAAACTATTTTTTCCCTAGAGGGCGTTTTTGAAAGTAGTTTACCTCCTCTTTCAACATCTTCAACAGCTTGTCCCCACAGGGGGCCCTTGGTGATACTTTTTCAGATGAAAGTCGTCGACCATATTACGAAGTTTCAGAAGACCTTTGGCTTTCATTTTTATCACAGGGTGCTCTCAAAATCTCATTAATATTAATACCAGACCTTTCTAGGGTCCCAAAATCAAAAACTCTGACTGAAAGAAGCCCTCATTCACATCTATCAAAATATTTAAACTAAATTAAAATACTTAATTTGTTATAAATAACTATTTTTTAAAAAGGCAATCAAATATAAACATATGTAGACTTTGATAAAAATAGTTTTTAATAAAGTAAAAATTAATGTTATTCGCCTAATATTTTTATATCCTAGCCAATCAAATAAACCATTTTCTCTGATCGATTACAAAATTCCCTGACATCACCTTTATTTTATTGGATATTTTAATTTCCCGACCTTTACAGGCTCTCCATATTATCCTTATCCGCCATGAATGATCACACCCTCGATACGATTGGTATTTATTATTATCCTTTTGTCTCATCGCCACCATGCACCAACACCGATGATTACATAGTCTCAGTCGTCAGTCTTGAAATATACTTTATTTGCGATGAAATGGAGGTTAAGTGTTCTAGCTCAAAACCGGGTATACCAGGAATTTTTTCAACATGTAATTTATAGCTGCAGTTTGCCCATCCCCTACCCAAGTTAATGGAGGTTTACCTCCTTTTAAACTACCCACCTTATTCTTACCCCAAAGATTAAGCATTTGATAAATATGTGGTTAAACGTATTAAGGAGAAAATACCCTTGTCGCTGGTTGGGAAGAATAACAAGGAAGGAGCGAGTGTAGAGGGAGGCAAACCTTAGAGGAGCAAGTAGATAAGGAGAGAGTTCACTTAACGTAAAAATATGTAAAGCTTTTGAGTTAAACCATTTCCATCCCTCTTCCACTTTTCACTCGTATTTTACTCGCCCCCATGTTATTTAAATTGAATTAGATTTTCACTCTTATTAATTACAAGGCTAGTTTTAAAATTTAGTATTTTTCTACGACGCTAGTGATCTCGTTTATTCGCAACTCATAGTTTGAGAAAAATGATATTTTTCAAATATAGTTGTAAAATGATACTTTGAGGCCATCCCATAATATAGCTCCAAATAAACATTTAGCTTTATCCCCTACCTCCCCCCAACTTATCCCCTACCTCCCCCCATATAACTTCAAGTAGACATTTAGCCTTATTCCATACCTCCCCTATATAACTTCAAGTAGACATTTAGCCTTATCCCCTACCTCCCCCCATATAACTTCAAGTAGACATTTAGCCTTATTCCCTACCTTTGCCCATATAACTTCCAGTAGACAGCTAGCCTTATTCCCTACCTCCCCCATATAACTTCAAATAGACAGTTAGCCTTATTCCCTACCTTTGCCCATATAACTTCAAGTAAACAGCTAGCCTTATTCCCTACCTCCCCCATATAACTTCAAGTAGACAGTTAGCCTTATTCCCTACCTCCCCCATATAACTTAAAGTAAACAGTTAGCCTTATTCCCTACCTTCCCCCATATAACTTCAAGTAGACAGCTAGCCTTATTTCCTACCTTCCCTCATATAACTTCAAGTAGACAGTTAGCCTTATTCCCTACCTCCCCCCATATAACTTCAAGTAGACAGCTAGCCTTATTTCCTACCTTCCCCCATATAACTTCAAGTAGACAGTTAGCCTTATTCCCTACCTCCCCCATATAACTTCAAGTAGACAGCTAGCCTTATTCCCTACCTTTGCCCATATAACTTCAAGGAGACAGTTAGCCTTATTCCCTACCTTCCCCCATATAACTTCAAGTAAACAGTTAGCCTTATTCCCTACCTTCCTCCATATAACTTCAAGTAGACATTTAGCCTTATTCCCTACCTCCCCAATATAACTTCAAGTAAACAGCTAGCCTTATTCCCTACCTTTGCCCATATAACTTCAAGGAGACAGTTAGCCTTATTCCCTACCTCCCCCCATATAACTCCAAGTAGTACACTTAGCCTGATAAACCTCATACCCCCCATTACGTAACACCAATTACACATTATCCTGACCCCTCTCCGCCCTTTCAGTTTGTGTTACGTAGCTTTTCACATCAAGATTTAATGTCATTATTTCATATGGAAGCTTTTGTCACACTATAAGAAGGACTATAAGATTTAATAAAACTCAGAATAAATTTTAAATCCTGAATATAAATTAATTCAAAACATTTCATAAAATACTTTATTATTTTTATTTATTGTTTAACTGCACATATAGAAGAATATTTGGAAAAATAAATAAACATTTTCAAATTATTGAACAACATTAGATTTGAAATATAAGCTGCTTGTTACATAGTATCGTGATGTGCCCACCCTTACCCCCATGTAATATATATAGCTAAGCTTCTTACCTGTTCAGGCTATACGTATGTGTTATAACTAAACTAATGTGTTGTGGAGATGAGGATTGAATTTAGTGTAAGTGTATCTGTATTTGCGTGGAGGGAGTGTAGAAAATAATTTAGGATAAACCATTCTTGGTACATCCAACCGGGATTCGAACCCCGATCTCACTGTAATGGGTAGTCTAGTTTAACAAGAGAGCGACACCTTAAACCATGTTTTCACCGAAGCAGGTAAAATAATATTAATAATTAGACTATGGGTAGTATGTCTATACAGTATATTTCGTATGAGATAGTGCCTATAGATAGTATGAACACCTATAAAATTAAACTAATAATATAGTAATGTAATCACACTGCCTAAAGTGTGAGGCGGACTTGTTTAATATTGTGTTGCTCTGGATCGTGAATGACAAAACGAGTATTGCGAGTTGTTTTGATTAGCTTGTAAACATATTGAACCTATGTGCTGACAACATAAACAGAGTGACAGAATTCCTTACGGTAAACCAGGCCAGAAGCCTAGTGTATCCCAGCTTACTGGGCTGACTAATCACCATCGAGTCTAGGGGGTCATTCTACCCGTTTTGGGGGCCACGTTAGTTAAGACAACGGCACATCAGTACTTGTATTGGAGGCTACCGCCCGAGCCCAGGATACCAGGGTTCGTAAACCGTGTAGGACCACTTAGAGGTCGGTCACGCCTTTGTTTATTCATTGCAATATTTCGTTCTGCCACAAACTTCCAAATAGACTCTTCATATCTTTTATATTTTTGATATCACTTATTAGCATCACGTTTTTAACATACCTTAACATACCTTTAACATTACTAATAAAAAACATAAAACTCAAGTTGGACGTCAATCACGAACTCACAGTCATATGTCCAATCTCTCTCTCTCTCTCTCTCTCGCCCCCCTCCCCGCCCCCTCCCTCATCCAAGGCCGCAACACATCCTGACAAACGTTAGGCCCACGTCGATAAAACAGAGGGGGGAGTGACAGTAACATAATCTAAATGTTGTCCTCAAACAGTAGTGTTTGTATTTTATAAAATGTTCTTTCTACCAGTATCATACTATAGATATGTTCCATGGCCTCCTGTGTGATTGTGGTTAATGAAAGCATGTACCATTTATTAATAAAGTGTTATCCAAGAAGGAAGCTTATTCTGTTTTTCATACAAGTAGAGGTTATTCGTAGAGATTTACAAATAGGGTATTACAATAACATGTCATAATTTTATTCTTAGTTTTAATTTAATTCTAAACGAAATACTTTGAGCTGCTGTGTCTGAAAAATAGTATATTTTTTAAATATAATTTGTTTTTTTGTATTTTTCTAATCATTCTAAGATTTATTTAAATCATGTGTAAGGTTTTTTTTGCTAATATTAATAATAATATTTCATGTATCACAAAATAATATTAAGAATAATAGTTGTTTATTATAAAATGATTTTGAAATGTTAAAAAAATAAAATTATCGACGTGTTTTAACAAACTATATTTTATATAAATTGTCAATCAATTTTGAATTATTTATTAGTATTTTTAAAATTCTATGAGCCTAAACCTCCATCATGACTCATAACCTACACATAAATACACTCATTACTACTAGAAGACCCGTGCCAAGTATTACTACTGCACAGAACGAGCCCAAACATATGTGACTGTGACGTTGTTTGAACCTACTGCGCCTGCGCAGACTTTAAACAGTACATAGCACACGCTTAGCTACTTCTGTTGCGCTGGACGCAACTAATACCCTTCTGTATTCGTAACGTCATTAGATAACCGTGTTTCAGGTCACAGTGTGCGTTGATCGCGTTAGATGGGGATTTGATTTAAGGTCTAGAATCTTTACACACAGTAACGTGTCGCGCAGAGTGTTGCCATGTTAGGCAGAGATGGTTAAAACAGTACCAGTCCCCTTTTGACCAATCATGCGTTGGCTCTGTTCCACCGTAACTCACATAAGAATGCATTTCCGTTGACAACTTGTCAGTGAGTGTCCTACTTAACTATGATAACAATTCACAAGTAAAGTTTTAACTAACTCTAACACACTTCAGTGGCCGAACGGTCTAAGGCGTCATTCTCATGTTAGAATAGCTAGTTGGGTGACCGGAAAAGAGCGCAAACAATAAAAGCACACATGAAAATTCCTTACAGAAAAAAACCCACAGTCATAAATACTTACAGGAAAGAAGCTCACACGGAAAAAGGCTCCCATGGAAAAATGCCCACAAGGAAAAATTCCCACATGGAAAAATTCCCACAAGAAATATACCCAATTGGAAAAAATACCACACGGAAATATGTTCATATGAAAAATACTCAAACGAAAAATGCCCACATGAAAAATACCCCACGAAAAATGCCCACATGAAAAATTGCTCACACGAAAAATGCCTAAGCGAAATAAATTACAAATCAAGGTTAATTTTCAACGGAGTGCAAGTTTGATTAGGGTTTAGCATTACTAACCTTTTAATTCCCTCTTCTCAAGTCCACGTTTGATTTATTTTTGTGCATTCATAGAGTTTCCATTTACTTTTTTGGGTATATTTTTAATTTAAAGTAATTTTTTGTATATGTTAGTGTCATTTTATGGATAAATTTGAACACATTTTAGGCTATCAACATTCTGGCCCTGGTACAACAACATAACTAATGTTTACAAGTGCTTAGGGTTCAAATAAAATGCTAAAATATATCAAAATAGAGTTATATTTAATGGCTATTATATATTTAACTTTGATCTACATGGTGGTGTAGTTTAATAAGTAGGCTACATATTACATAAAATAATCACTACTACTCTAAAAAAAATTAAATTGGAGGTCGACATTTTAATACGAAGTGTTGACCCTTGGGGATCCAATATCAATATTTTTACTTTCTTGCTACCTTACAGGTTAATCAATTATTGTGATCGTTTCACGATTCTCCGAATCCGAAAAAGTTGTTTTCGCAATGCCATCTGTCTGTCCATCTGTTTCAGTCTATATCTCTGTTTGGAGCCTAAACTATTTTACCAATTGGGCTAGGACTCAGTATCTAGGGTTTTCATACGATTACTCCGAAGACATTTTGGAATTGGATATCCAACGCTAAGATTAAGCGTAGTTTCCTTAAGGGCAGAAAGAGAAAAAAAATCGATTCTATCACAATCGGCTTTAATTATTTTGATTAAATTTCATTTCTAAACTTAGATAAATATTACAAACTAAATGGATAGCCTCAATTTTTCGTCAAATGACTTTAAGGATTCTGGTCTGATGCGCAAATTCTATTTGAGAAAAAAAATTATTTTTATCTGAATCAGCTATGATGATTTTGATTAAAGTTCGCACCTAGGCGTTGATTAAGATTATATACAAAATTGATATTCATTTTTCCATGAAAATGATTTTAGGGTTCTTTAGAGAAACAAAAATGTTTAATATCTCCTCATCTATTTGAGATAATATGTAACTTATCACATTACAATTTTAATACCATTAAAAGTAAAAAACTTTTATTTGAAATAGATTTTTATAAAACCAATAGTTTCTGATATATTGGCAAATATATCAATATCATTTTGTGAGCCTTAGTTGTTAAGAGATGCTTAAATTCAAACGCAATGATACTCTAATTCCATAGAGTAAGCAAATAAGTAGGTTTCTCAAGAAGTTGATGTTTTTCCTCTTAGAGTATGTGTTTGTACAGCACAGGGGCGATTCCAGGAGTTTCATGATAACGGGAGGGACGTAGGTTCTACCATCGGGATTGAGTTGGGGGGTGGGGGCTTCAAGAAATGTTGACATAAAAATACTTCAAACTTTGAGAGGAAATCTTTGAGTAATTTTTCACTATAACGCTAAATTTGAGAATAATTCTCTAATGAAGAGTATAACATGAAATTTGCGATTAGTATTGAAATTTATTAAAAGAAAATAATTGGAACAAATCCAGTGATTATAAAGACGGAACAGTGGCGTATTCTCTGGATATGATAGTCCTGTCCTGCATATCCATAATTATATAGACTAGTTTTTTGTTTAATTCAATGCTGTCTGTGTGAACTGTGTAAACACTCATGTTTAAATTGTTAATAAATATACATGTAATGAATTATTTATTTTAAAACTAATATTGGTTCATATTCCAAGAATACTGTGTTTTAGGTAATTCTTCTTCCAAAATGTTCTACTGAGCACAATAGGAAACGCACGGCTTTTTACTTGAAAAACGCCAGGCAAGCAAGGAAGGCTCTAATGACCTTCCCCAATGTTAGGGGTTGCAACATATTCCTTTCCGCTCGCCCATAAGTAATTGGCCAATGAGATCGACTTTTTACAGCTCAAGCCATGCTGTTCATGTGAAGCAAGCTAAGCATTGTGCCAACTATAGAAAAAAGATTCAAGATCACAATGTTTATTTATTAAGCTAATTTAGTGTAGTTTAAATAAAGGGGGGTCAAATACCCTTTTTATCCCTCGTCCCCTTGGGTGCACCACTTCTTACAGAAAATATATGTGTAAATATCTTAGCAATAAACCAATGACGTAGCGATAGAGTATTAATAGTCCGAGATAATCTACCCTATGTTAAAGCATACGCACCTAAATAGATTCTGGAGCATACATTCTCAAGTTGGGAGACTTGTTTGTTTCCAAGCAGCATTGTTTGAAATAAGTTAAGCTTTTAGAAATAGTTTTAATTGCAACGTGAGTTGGGCAATCCACCTGATTCCCTCTCACCAAGATCTGATGGACGCTTGATCGATGTATAGTTTAATTTTACTCTTATTGTGATTGTTTGCTTTGAATATTTCTAACTGTGTGCTTTTAATTACACTAGGCTAATTGAATATGATCTGTCTCTCTTCTGTATTCAGAAATGTGCCTATACCACTCTTAGCCTCGACATTAATATTTACTTAAATTTCTAACCATGTGGATATCATTACAATTTAAGGACCGCCTATGTAGCCTAGTGGTTATAGGTTCTGGCTATGGAACCAGAGGTCCGGGTTTGATTTCCGGTGCGTCCAGATTATCTGGTAAGCAGTGTGTCTGGAACGGGTTAGATTCGGCCTAGGGTGGACATAGAAAGCCGAGCTTAATGGCTGGAGTCATCGTTGTGCTGACCACATGACACCCTCTATCCGCAAGAGTTTGCACTAATTCACCAAACAGTTTGATAGCCACTCGCTAGGTATAACTTGAATGAGGACCGACACCATCGAGTTACTTTTATTACATTTTGAGTGGATGGTAATCATCGTTATGGATAAATAAAGGAGAGGGAATATGGGATTGGGGAAAGAGGATTCGAAATTTCATAAAATAGTATACAGAGAAAGGGAAATAATAAATGTTCGAGAACCACTATTCTATATGGTCACATCTTCAAATATATACCGTGAAATAATCCCTTGATGTTCTTGGACAATGGTGGTTGAGGGTCCTCGGCCCCCAAATTTCCGTTGCAACTTTTAGAGTACAGCATACCTATTAATCTTTCTCAAAATACGCCACTGAAAGGGAAATAAGTTTAAACATTATAACAATTAACACGTTATGTGTGTGGTTTTAGTCAAAGATTTTGTTTAAAGCACGTTATTTAAAAATAAATTATTTTAAAGATCTTTATTTTTTATTAATCATTAAAATAGTAGTAATAAAAATGATCAAATAAATTTAAACCTAAACAATATTTGTTCAATAAGGAGAGATATACACAACTTAAATTTGGGTCGTTTCATTAATGCCCATTTTCACCATTTTAATACTTAATGTGATTGTTTTAAGTATTAATAATAATTACCGTATATTTATTTAATGATGTTACCAATAACAATTTTAAAAGAAGAAATCTGGTTAGTGGGATGGTATTACGTGAAAATAAAACTAGTAGTAACTTTACCATTGATTTAATTGGTTTAATTTCTTGAAGGGGGGTGCGCTCCACCCGGCTCCCCCCAAGGTCCATTCCTGGATCCACCTCTGTTATAGCAATAATTTATCTCTCTCATTTTATACCTAATAGTCAATAATTACCTATTTTAATAGTCAAAATTTATAAAAGAGAAATTTAATAACAATGCGATAACCATAAACTGTGCATCCCCTAATAAAACGGTTGAATATTTTAACTGGAAGTCAAAATTTTAACACGAAGTGTTGACCCTTGGAGACCCAATATCTATATATTTTTTATTGGTCCAGATGTACAAATGAAGACGTTAATTCTTTGGAAATAAAATTATAAAATTTATAGAAACGAGTAAAAAAAAAAATTGTTTGTAATTAATGCATAATTTGTTCATGGGTCCGCTAGTGTATATTATATTACGAATTTTGAATTGTTAAACACTAGAGCGAGAAAGTCCGTGTGGAGTTCCGTACAATTATTTTTGTAGTGACTACATACCACAAATACCAATTTGGAACAAAATCGTTAGAGCAACTTTCAAATTATTTTGAATTTTCTAAAATTACTATTCAGCCCTTCAATTAATTTTTACACAAGAATAATATATCAGATGTATTCGCACTTATTTGGGAGGTCAAACAAAGTCCATACATCAATTTCAATCAAAATCGTTAAAGCCATTTTCGAAATTGGAATTCAAAATAAGCAATCATCATCCTTAATTTGAGTGCTAGGGTGAAAATGAAAAAAAAAACTATTTGTTTTCACGATTACAATACTTTCTCTTTTGATGAGAAAATAAAAATGAATGGCGGCATTTGTCTCAATGGACATTTTCTCTTGTGCGCACTTTTAGTCTGATTTTTTTTCCGCTAGCATTTTTCCGTGTAGGCTTTTTTCCTGTGAACATTTATGGTTTTGGGGTTTTTTTTTCGTAGTTTTCGTGTGTTCTCCGTTCACCTGCGCATTTTCCCCCCCTATAATCGGCCTGCTGATGGCGGGAAGATTAAAGTTCAAATCCTGGTGGGTCTGCCGAGGGTAATTTTTAAAAATTGTTTTCGAAGTCTTATTCCATAAAATTGCGGTTATATTATCTCTAAAATACTTCCGTCATCACCCCTACCATATTAGAGAAATAATCATATACATGCTGTCGTATAGCTAGGGGAAGGTTAGTCAATTATTATAAACCCTTAGAGCAAGAATCATAATACCACCAGGGAAATAAAAGTATTTAATATTTAAGGTATTTATTATATTTAATAATACATTTATTGTAATAGTAACGCAATACAAAAGAGGTGTAAAGAAGTGGAGCAGACTATAATGTTTAAAGTAAAGCTTAAATCATACAGACTATAGTCATTAGAGAGCTGCGTGCTATAATAATACTTTCCACTTATTTCATTAGTCAGAGACATTATTGTGACTTCTAAAAGTCCAAAGTGAGTACACAGTGGGAATCACCCCAGTCACATGCTCCTCTCAGAATTGTTGATTGCACCATTTGTTCTGCGTTGCTAGAAGCTTCCACTGGTAAACAAGGGAAGATATATAAACCCCGGACATCCAGAAGGCGGGGATCTTCTGGTAATAATTGTCATACTGTGCGTATGTAGAAGCATTGTCTGGATTTCTCTTCAAGTACACCACGAACTTTTAATTTGTTTTTGTTATTAATAAAAGTATAAGGACACTAGTCTTCTTACTCAAACATCAGAGTACTTCTTCGATATCTTAGGTTCCTATCAAAGGATTTAGAGAGAAAACGAATCCCAAAACTTCCAAGCTCGACTTCCCAAATCTGAGGGATACGACAATACGGGGAATTCAATGGTGTCAGATGTGGGGTGTTCGTCACACTAGACTCGAAGAAAAGAAGTTCGACAACGGCTGCACCTAAAGAAGGAAGTCCAGGGGCGGCGCGTCTTGAGAGAGCCGTTCAACTCCAAGAGGATTGTACGGAGATGGTGGCTGCCAACTGATCAAGAAGACTCCAGAGACTTCGGGGTTCTCTCATCCAAGAGGGGGAACCTGGCTGAACGAGGAGCAAGGGATCAAAGAAGGTTCCAGAAGTTCCGGGGTTTCATCATTCAAGAGGAGTGGATCCTGGAAGGACGAGTGAGCTGCAAACCAAGACCTTAGAAGACGAGAGAAGGATACCAAGAGGAACAAAGGAAGAAATAATTGGGTGAGTCACACTCAAATTTAGTATCCTGAGTCTGCCTAGTGTGTCATAAGTTAAAAGATAAAATTGTAAGAGGTTGTGAGATAATCATTTAAAATGGCTGAGGAAAATATTGAATTTTGTTCAATTATTAATGATGCTTTTAAGTTAATCCCAGAACCATTTAGTGGGGATAAAAGGAAATTAAAAGAATTTATTGAGAATGTTGAATTTGCTTTTGAATTAGTGGACCCGATACATCATCCGAGATTATTAAAATTTTTTAAAACAAAAATAACAGGGGAGGCTAAAACAAAATTGTTAGTAAGAACCACCACTGAAACATGGAGGGAAGTAAGAGATGTACTGGAGGAAAATTATGCAATCAGGAGAACTCTAGATTGTTACTCGTGTAGAATGCTTAATGCTAGACAGTATAAATCAGAACAAATATCATCGTGGGGAAATAGAATTGACACGATGCAAACCGATTTTAAAGAGGCAGCGAGTAGAATTTGTTCTCGTGAGGAACAGGTAGGATCTATCTCTCTTGTGAAACACTTAGCTAAAGCGTGCTTTATACAGGGTTTAGCTAATGAAAGGATTCAAACAATAGTTAGAAGCAGGAATATTGAAGCATATAGTTTAGGGTTTGCTGTGGAAACTGCTTTAGAGGAAGAAAGCAATATTATTTCTCAAAAGGAGAAAGGGATCAGTGAAAACAGAATATTTAAGCCAGAAATTAAAAGAACCGAGATAAGTTGTACAAATTGCCATAAAATTGGGCATCGTACAGAAAGTTGTTATTTGAGAAAATAAATAAAACCATAAATAAAACGTGAAACACGAGAGGTGCATATGGGTCAGGATAGGATATGTTACCTTTGTCGAAAACCCGGTCATTTTGGGAAAGACTGTAAAAGAAATAAGTGGAATAATATTAATAGTAGGTTTAATAAAGGGTCCAGAAATTGGATTCATAGTCAGGGAAACGCCTGAGGGGGAACGTCAGGCAACCGGCCGTAACCTCTAAGCAGAAAAGGAAAGGTTGCTCTCCGGGGAATATAAAGGTAGTTAAGGGAGAGGGTGAGCAAAATGAAGCTCCACTCTATTATCCTTGTTTGATAGGATTTGAAACCGTAGAAACGCATTCAGAAAAAAGAAACGCAGTATATGATAGATACAGGATCTGAAATAAGTTTAATTAGGAGGGATAGCTTAATGAGCTATGTTCTTAACGAAATAGACCCAAAGGAAGCCTCTAGTATAATGGGTAGCACTAATAATGTTATGATTACGCAGGGAAAAGTAACCCTACATATAAGGTTAAATAATGATATAATCGAGCACCAATGTCACGTGGTGAATACCTTGAAATACGAAGAGATATTAGGCCGAGATTTTTGGGGAAAGTTTCGAGCCGTGATAGAGTTTCATAAAAAGGAGGTTATAATAGGTAACTATATATTACCTATGTTGAATAAGGATGCACAGGTACCTAAGGTAGAATACATACCACCTTGAAGTGAAAAAATAGTAGAATTAGTTGTTGAGGAAGAAGGATTAGGCGTAGTTCCTAAAGGTTCTCTAGCACCAGGAGTGTACTTGGCGGAAGCTCTCACAAACGCTAGAAATGGAGTGTGTGTGAGTAGCGTGTTGAATACGACGGAAAAAGCTGTTGAAATTATGTCACCTACAGTGAAACTAGAAAGGATAAATAAACTTTGTGGAAGAATCATGTTTTATAGAGGGAATACCAGAAATAAGAGACGGAATAGAGAAATTGGCCAATAGACTCAGGCTAGGACATTTAAATGCGGAGGAAAGAAAGAGCATTGAGAAAATATGCTATGATTATAGTGATATATTATATCTAAAAGGGGATAATATTAGAGGAACGACGGTCATCGAACACATGATACCTTTGAGTAAAGATACACACCCGATAAATCATAAACAGTATATGATTCCAGAAGTTCATAAACAAGAGGTTGAAGGTCAAGTTGAACAAATGTTGAAAGATGATATCATTCAACCTAGTACAAGTCCTTTGAACAGTCCAATACTTGTTATTCCAAAGAAAATAGATGCCTCAGGGGAGAAGAAGTGGCGAGTATTTGTTGACTTCAGGAAGCTTAATGAGATAACGATAGGTGACGCATTCCCTATCCCAAACATCGCGGACATACTAGACCAATCAGGCAAAAGAAAATATTTATCTACTTTAGATATGGTTTCAGCATACAATCAGTGTCCACTAAAAAGTGAGAATCAAGCGAAGACGGCTTTTAATACTCAAACAGAACATTACGAATTTAAAAGATTATGTTTTGGATTAAAAGGGGCACCAGTGACATTTCAGAGATTAATGAATACTGTATTGACAGGTCTGCAAGGAATAAAATGTTTGATTTATTTAGATGATGTTGTTGTATTTGGTGAAAGTTTACAAATACATAATGAAAGACTGTTAGAAGTATTTAATAGGTACAGGCAACATGGATTGAAACTACAACCAGATAAATGTGAATTTTTTCGTAAGGAAGTTACTTACTTAGGACATGAAGTTACAACAGAAGGAGTTATGCCCGAGCCAAAGAATGTTAAGAAGATATTAAATTATCCTACACCAACTACGAGTAAGCAACTAAGAGGATTTATAGGTATATGCAGTTATTACAGAAAATTTATAAAGGATTTTAGTCAGATTGTTAAGCCATTATATCAACTTTTAAAGAAAGGGGTAAAATTTGAATGGACCGAGAAACAAGAGAGGTCCTTCAATCAATTTAAAGAAATTTTGACTACGAAACCAATATTAAAATTTCCAGATTTTAAGAATTCTTTCATATTAACTACAGATGCTAGTCAGGAAGCTGTAGGGGCAGTTTTGTCTCAAGGAGAGATGGGTAAAGACTTGCCAGTTGCATTTGGGAGTCGAACCCTGAACAAGGCGGAACAAAATTATTCGACAACTGAAAGAGAGTTGTTAGCCATTATTTGGGCAGTAAAGTATTATAGGCCTTATCTTTATAGAAGGAAATTTACAATAGTCACCGATCATAAACCATTAACATGGATATTCAGCGTGAAAGATCCGAGTTCTATATTACTCAGATGGAGGCTAAAACTAGAGGAGTACGATTATCAAGTTATTTATAGAAAAGGAAGTGTAATTAGTCATGCAGATGGACTAAGCAGAAGTTATGAAGTGACAGAGATTCAAACTCAAACCTTAGATGAAGGGTGTCAGACGGAAGAAGAAACTTCCAGTGAACAAGTAAGTGAGGATAAAAATATCAGTATCGTAAAGAGGTTTCATGATGACCCATTGGGAGGTCATCAGGGTATGAATAGAACATACCAAAGGATTAAATTTTATTTTAAATGGCCACAAATGAAAAAAGACATTGAAGAATATATTAAGAAGTGTGAGATATGTCAAAAGAATAAAATCACCCAAAGGAAAACAAAGATAGCTTTAGAATTAACTACCACCCCAGAAGTAGTTTTTGAAAAATTATGTTTAGATATTGAAGGACCATTAACAGAAACCAGTGAAGGTCATAAATATGTGTTGACATGTCAAGATGAGTTATCGAAGTATACTATCACGATACCCATAGAACAACAAGATGCGAATACAGTAGGTAGGAACTTTGTTGAGCACATTGTTTTAAAGTTTGGAATACCACAATCCATATTAAACAGATCAAGGTTCAAATTTTATGAGTGAAATGCTCGCTAACATTTGCAAAATTCTAAAAATGAAGAAATTTCAAACTACTAGTTATCATCCACAAACCAATGGAGCGCTAGAAAGGTGTCATAGAACAATATTGGAGTACCTACGTCATTATATAGCGACAGATCAACAAGATTGGCATAAATGATTACCTTATGCCACTTTTGTGTATAACACAACGCCTCATAGTGCGACAGGTTATACACCACATGAACTATTATTCGGTAGGAAAAGCGAATATTTCAGGAATTTTTAAAGAAAGACCAGAATGAAATTTATATACATATGACAATTATGTTAAGAGTTAACAGAAAAAATACAAGTTAGCAATGAAATAGCTAGGCAAAGTTTAATGCAGGCTAAAGAGCAAAATAAACATTATTATGATAAAACGTGTAATGTACCAACATTTGAAATATGAGATTCAGTGCTGTTATTCGATGAATCACTAAGAAGAGGTAGATCGAAGAAGTTAACATCACAATGGGTAGGTCCATATGAGATAATTAAAGTAGACGGAGTAAACTGTACAATCAAGCTAAGGAAAAATAGAACCCTAAAAGTTCATGCAAATAGATTGAAGCTATTTTTATGATTACTAGGAGTCAGTGGGTGTTATTAGCCCTGGGAAATAATAGATTGTAGATGGCTAAGGAATATCAGTGGCAGACTAGTTGCAGGAAAAGGGGGAAGGCGTTAAACCCCTATAAACGCATCGAAAAAAGAAAAATAATACTAAAAATACTGAGTATGAGGGCCTCTAATCATTTAACAGGTACGTTTTCTTTAAATAAAAAATTTAAATAGAGGTAGATTTTTTTATATAGGTGATAAACCTATTTTAAAGTCGTGTATAGGAGATACGCAGGGAGTTATGCATATAATATCGTAAAAAGATATATATCAAACGCTAGGGAATTTTAATTATTTAAATGTAATGAAATTTGAACATATGTTCCATTTTTATAGAAAGATGGGAGTGTTATTCATTGTAAGCATGTTCCTAATCGTCAATATGTGTATGAGTCTCGACGTGAGAGTCGAGAAGATAGGAGAATCACCCGGCCTGTACTATGAAACGACGCGGTGAAGCACAGTTATTCAACACCGAGTGGAGGTTGGTTACGTATGTAAATTTATCACAAATAGAAGAAAATTATGAAAAGATTAATGAATATGCTATGTTGACACGTAGGCTATGTAACCTAAATAACGAAACTTTGAAAAATAAAACTCAATGTACATCAAAGATTAAGGATAGTATTCAGTCGATTAAAGTAATAGAAACTAATAAAAATTTAATCAAACAAATTACTCAGGGAGAGCCAACTATGCGTAAGAAACTAAGCATATCTCCTTTAAATATTATAGGGCAAATTAGTAGAGTGTTATTTGGAACACTAGATGAGGACGATGCCTCTTATTATAATGAGAAAATTAAAACATTAAAAGACGAGAGGGCACAATTTTTTAAATTATCAAAAGAACAAATGTTAGTAGTAAGGTCCACTTTGCAAACAATTAATCAAACAATTAGAGATACAGCCAATAACGAGAAAATATTATGTGAGGGATTAGATAAACTTAAAATAGAATTAAATTAAATGGACGGTAGAATAAAAGAGAAATTTAATATTATGACATTAAAAATATCCCTAAATGAACATATTTTTAACTTAGATAGAGCTATAAGAGAGGTAAAACAACAGTACGAAGTTTTAATTAATGCCGTTATGAATGCACAAAAGGTCATTCTACAACCTCATGTAATTACGCCCAATCAAATTATGGAATATTTTAAACAGACTCAAACTCATTTACCTCAAGAATTATCTTTACCTATACCTTTGAGTGTGTCATATGGTCACAAACTATTGAACCTCATAAGATTAGAAGTGTATGTAAATGTAAATGTATTAACCTATATAATTGTGTGACCTTTAACAGACCATTATAAATATATTGTGTATAGAGTTTTACCATTACCTGTAAGACATACTAACTCAACAAATAAGTTCATTTTTGTACAACCAGAAAAAGAAATATTATTGTTATAAATGAGCAAATTGTATTATGCAAAAATTAGATAATATAATTTTGACCAGTGTAAACGAATTGAAAATGAACGGTACATTTGTAAACAGATATTTCCATTACTAAACACTCATTTACATGAAGAATGTGAAGCTAAAATGGTCAGCTATACTAGGACAATACCTAAGGATTGTGATAAGAAAATGGTAGAATTAGAAAGACCCTTATGGATACCATTAAAACATAATGAATGGATTTTTTGTGTACCATATGTAGAAAAACTAACTGTATTATGTGAAGGTCATGAACCTTACGACATTACCTTAGATGGTACTGGAAAGTTAAAATTTTACTCAAAATGTAAAGGTTATGGATCTAATATATTGCTACAAACGCAATCTTTGATTACAAGTAATGAAACTAATAAAGATGTTATACCTTCAATTAATTTAGAAAATGATTGTTGTTTAATGGAAGGTGAAAGATTGAATTTAAATAAATTAGAGTTAGACTTAACTCTGAAACATGTAGTCAACCAGGTAGACGACTTACGTTACGTAAATCATAAAATAGACGAAGTGTAGAGAAAATGATACAGGAGGAAGAATGGAAAATGAACCATTCAGTTAAAATATCAAAATTGTCTATATTTACCTATGTAATGATATCTGTAATAAGTTTAATAGTAATCTTAATAATATGTAAATGTTGTAAAAGGTGTTGTGGTAACTTCAATATTTGTAAGATATGGTGGGCAGATGAATATGGCTGTAAGAATTTAATTTGTTTTAAACCAATGATTGTGAATAATATCGAAGGTTCATGTGAAAGTGTTTATACACCCACCCTTACAAGATCTCAGAGAAGATCTGAATCACCCCTAAAAGAAAGGTTTTGGAAGAAAGGGTAAGCACGAAAACAAAATAACTTGAAGTTATATTGTTTTCTTATCCCAAGGGGGGAGGTGTCGTATAGCTAGGGGGGTTAGTCAATTATTATAAACCCTTAGAGCAAGAATCATAATACCACCAGGGAAATAAAGGTACTTAATATTTAAGGTATTTATTATATTTAATAATACATTTATTGTAATAGTAACGCAATACAAAAGAGGTGTAAAGAATTGGAGCAGACTATAATGTTTAAAGTAAAGCTTAAGTCATACAGACTATAGTCATTAGAGAACTGCGTGTTATAATAATACTTTCTACTTATTTAATTAGTCAGAGACATTATTGTGACTTCTAAAAGTCCAGAGTGAGTAAACAGTGGAAATCACTCAGTCACATGCTCCTATCAGAATTGTTGGTTGCACCATTTGTTCTGCGTTGCTAGAAACTTCCACTTGTAAACAGGGAAGATATATAAACCCCGGACATTCAGAAGGCGGGGCTCCTCTGGTAATAATTGTCATACTGTACATATGTAGAAGCATTGTCTGGATTTCTCTTCAAGTAAACCACAAACTTGTAACTTGATTTTGTTATTAATAAAAGTATAAGGACACTAGTCTTCTTACTCAAACATCAGAGTACTTCTTCGATATCTTAGGTTCCTATCAGGGATATAGAGAGGAAACGAATCCCAAAACTTCCAAGCTCGACTTCCCAAACCTGAGGGATACGACAATGCTTATAAACTGAACTTGTAAATTAAATTTAATAAATTGTAATTACTAGCCTGGCAGTGTTCCGAGACACGCCAGTGCCTATACGCTGCTGGTTAAATTTGTTGATTGCATATTTTTATCGCCTGTTGTCTGGAACACTCGACTAAATAACGTGACGCTAGGATCCGTCTATGTCCCCAATGGGAGCAACGACTCATAATGAAAGTAATAAACTAAATCCTTCTATTTCGACTTACAATACTGTTACTAATTTAAAGTATGTATAAGAACGTAAACCTTTTAGCGGGAGATTGAAGTAACCATACACATGTTTGTTTCGTTGTTACCACTACCTAATTTAAAAATGTTGATTTAAAATAAATTGTTGGTTTGGTAAGTGTTTCGTGATTTTATATATATAAATAGGTTTTATATTAAAATTATTTAAAATGTAATTTATAAAGATATAAATAAAAAGATTTTCATTTAAAAAAATAAGTTTTCACGTGGGAAGTGGATAACAACCACATTTAAATTTTTTAAATACCTCCTAGATCACCCGTTCAGAATTAAAACTCAAAATCCTTCAGAAAACCGATTCGTATTAAATTATTAAAAAGCATTTTAAATGAAAATTCCATTTAAAGGTTTATATATAAATTGTATTTGAAAAATTACCAAGGGGAGTTGGAACAATCTATCTTTCCCATGTTAAATTAGATAAATTTATGTGCCTTTTTCTCAGCAATTATAAGAGATATTGGGCTGAAATTTTTACTACATATTCAACCAGTCTATATACCTACATATTTATAACAATGGGTTAAATGATATTAACTATATTGACTTTTACTATTTTTAAAAAATACAACCAAAATAAATATTTTACAAATTTGTCCAAAAATTTGCCAAAGCTAAACAGACAAAACATTTTAAAAACCTGTTATGAAGAAAACATTTTTTTTTGAATACGAGTCCAAATAACATTGTAGACTGATCTATTCGGATTTTGGCTTCCACCATGTAGGCGTTTCTTCAGTAGTTTAGGATTTGCTAGGTTCTGAAATACTGGATTTATCTTCAGCGTTAAAACCCATGGTAGATGAAAATGTTTTGCAGGGTCATATGGCAGTTTAGTTGCTTTCGCACGCTGATATCTGCACCAGCTGTGTGTATGGGACACATGTCATGATTTTGACTTTCATTTGTAGAGCACAAAAGGAAATATCCAGCCCACACTTCTTACTTCACATAATTCCAAGTTCCATTGTTGTTTATATGGACTAGTAGAAAATTAGATTTGTGGGTGTTTAGGATATCCAAGTGCGTTAGCCTTTTTTTAACCAGAAATTGTTATCCCAACTGAGAGTTTAATTTGACCTATTTTAGATTCAATGGTATGAAATCAAATTCCCTTCCACTTTTGGACGTGTCCTATACATTCGATAACAAAATATGTCAGTGGTTACTTTGGTAAACATGTTTTTTTTTGTGTTAGCTGATTACAGCCAACGTTCACGAAAAAATTACCTGAAAAAAAAGTAGCAATATAGGATATACCATTTTGAATATGGATAGATAGTATATAGATGTTAGAGTAGCTAATGGAGTGAGTAGTTTACAGATGAGACGTATCTAAAAAAAAATCATTAACACTTTTCTACTCTTCCAAATTGCATGAAATTTGTCACAAATGAATAGTTATAAAAATAAAAATAATTATTATTTGTTGCATATTGAATTTTTTGGCCCATTAAAGATTTTTGTCGTAATGTGTAGCTGTATTTAGTTTATGTCAAGAATTTTGACTTAACTAAATTTAAATAAATAGTTTATTGTAGTGATAAAACACTTAATATATAATGAGTAGGATAACCTTATAATATTTATTTAGAAAATAAATGGCACGAAGCAATCACATACATTTCCCATATTGTGTATTAGCGCTTTGAAGAAAATTTTCTAAAATAGGTGTTTAGTAAACTACTCTTAAGTAATTTTTTATCGTATAAAAAACACATCATCTTATCATCACAATAAACAGTCTTTGTATATTAATTTTAAACCAAATTATTCAAATAGTTTTAGCAAATTTCGAATTTACAAAAATAAGTTACTTGTTAATTGCCCAAAAACCATTTTAATTTTTAGTTATGAAATCATAGTCTAATTTATCATGAAAAAATATTTCCAGATACCAATTTCAAATTTAATCTTAGAGGTTAATTTCAAAAGCTTTCAAATGTTCTATAATTTGTCTTGAAATTTAACCTTAAATTATTTCTTCGACAAATAAAGATGTATTATAAATGTAGCATAAAACCATTTCCCAATCCCAATATTAAACAAAATTGATATATCTATTGATCAAAACAATAAAAATGTACAAAAATAATTCATAAGTTAACTACCATAAAAAGAATTTATTTAAGAAGCATATATATATATATATAATGTATTTGCATTTATCCTATTTGTGTTGTCAAACACTCCCAATATACCTATTTGAAAAAATTAATAGTGCTATTTTTAAAATAAATTTAAAATTTTTAAAATGACAATTATTTGTAAATTACCCTTAAAGGAATGTTTACGAAAAAGTTATACATAAAATAAAATTTGTCATGTCTCACTCTTCCAGTTTACCCATTTTAAATAAAATAATTACAGAAATTGGTAAAATACTAAACATTTTTGTAAAATCAGTCATCAGTAAACGACTCATACATGAGTTTTTACCTCACAATAATGTATAGTGGTGTGTTTAATATCAAACAATACAAAGATACTCATTTGGAAATAAATCGCTAAAGCCATTTGTAACATATTTTAAGTTCATGAAAAATTAGTAATCAGTAAACCATTCTTCGATAAATTTTCTACAAAAAACAATTACATATGGCTCTTTGTCATATTAAACAAATCCTAGATATACTTTTTAAACCAAATCGTTAGAGTAATTTCCGAAAAAAAAATTAACGAAAAGAATTACTCTTCAGTAAACTACCCTTAATTTGAGGGCTAGAGTTAAAGTCAAAATAACATACAAGGTAGAACCATGAGAAATATAAATATCAAGTTTGAACAAAATCCATGGAACCATTTTCGATCCGTAGCCAGAGACAAGCACACAAATAAAAACAACTTTTTTTGTGTGTTCGGGTTCACGTAAAACCTAAATACACATCAAAATAGATTTTTTTTTTCTCATGATTTCAACTTTCTCTTGGTTTTAGAAAGTAAATATATTATTTTCAACTATTTAATTCATATGTATCACAAATTAACAGGTATGAGAGGATCAGTCCTAATGCTGGAATCAAATTAAATTAAGTGAAATGTGAAACCTTGAACCTGTATATTAAACTCACAACCTTGGGCTTTGTATACCAATGCTCAACCACAAAGCCATCCTGGTTTATCTCCAACAGTACAATTTTCATAGTAAGGGCTTAGTTTGAAAGCTAGAAAAGCTACGAGATCTACTTTAACGTTTCAATACATCGAATTATGTGATAATAACATGTATTGTTCCCTATAGATGGATATTATAAATGTCTATTTAATAAAAAAAAAACAGAATGTTATTAAATTTGGTTAAAAAAATCAAATGTCTCTATTTTCTAAAAGGCCATTCCAATTAAAATTGGCTAGTATACATAGCAATTTTCTACTTATTGATGTAACCATTCATTTAAATTTTGAAACATCAGATTTAAATTATAACAGAACTGAAATAGAGATTTAAAAAAATCCAAGTTATTAAGAGATAAAACTTTTTGTGACATTTTACCTCTCCAAAAAAACGCAATTGAACTAATTTAAAGCTATGTTTGTAATTAAAATACACAAAGTTTTCAATTAAAATAGAACTAATTTTAGTTGTCATGTGATTCCAATTAGAACGAATAAATTACCGATTAAGTCAAAGGTATTTTGCGTTTCAAATTCTGCGTCGTACGTCCTTTACTTTCGCTACATTTCCATCTTCTTTGAAAAATTACGGTACATTAAATTGTCCATGCAATTAATTAAGTTTCCTAAAAACCAGCATCATAAACTACGTGATTGCCTTATCACGGTGACATTTAGGTCTAACACAGAACTGATTCGGTCAAAATATTGACATAAGCTGGCTATCATTTGTTACAATGATCAACTATTTGGGGGAATTTGTAATGTTTAAATTCACATAACATTTTGTTTAATATTAGATAAATATGTTAATTACATAGCCTGGATAGTTTTACGATAACATTCAAACAAATCTCCAAATCTATGATTTAATTCGTTTAACAACTAGGAGTATACTTAATTGGTTATTCAAATAATCAAGGGTAGAAACGTTATGTTTGGCTTGTATAAATACTAGTGAGACTAACTTTAAAAACTTTTATTTTTATATTCTTTTGTATATTTTAACTGGCAACACATTTTAGTTTCTAAATAAACATAGGTTAGTTAAGACTAAGATATGCTAATATTGATTTATGCTCGTTTAGAAATTAAGACTTCTAGTCAAGTTTTATATAAGTTTTAGTAGTTTGTGAAAGAGAATTTTTTTTAAATTAATTTATCAGGCAAAATTTTTGTCTTCTATTCACACATGATTCATTTTAAATCTTCACGTTTTCGTTATAGTGTTACACTTTTACTATCTTTCTAAATTTAATGAGCTAGCATTAAAAGTTGTTGCTTTTTCTACATAAAGTGAAAAATAGCTATTTTCCAAATTGTGGGCACTGCTCCGGCTAATTTTGACCGGACTGTGATTATATGTCACTTAATATGTTGTATTAAATTACTAATCACTAACATTGATACTTGTTCAAAACTGTGAACCCACTTTAACCGGACAATACAGGACTGATAAAAACTACGAAGTATATAATAATTATGTTCAAAAAGATATTTATATTTACTTAAAACTAAGTTTAATTGGTTATAATTATTTATAAATCTTTTATTTTCTAAATATTTACATGTAAAACATATTGTTGTAAAAATTAATATTCCTATTTCCAATTTAAAAATTATATTAATAGCTAGTTTTAAAGGTCTGACCAATAGTCTCTATTCGATGATTTTTGCTAACTTCAAAAGTAAAAAAAAAAAATTAATCGTGATCTTTTAAATAAAAAATAAAAATCCCATCCACTATAAGAAATATAAACTATAAATCCACTTACAATAAGAACATATTAAATGAAAGTTATATGTTTAGTTTAATAAATCGAAGTCATATGGATATGCTCTAACGTCCCCTGAACTGGGTACAAGGGCAAGCTATGTATGACAATTACCAATAATGGTCACGCCATGATATTTTCGGAATTAACTATTAACGGGCTGTCGTAGTTTAGTTAAGATATAATTTGAAATTAACTGGCCTACCTCAATCTACTATTAAAATAATGGTGCTGTTATTTAAATGTTTATTGTTATATCGCATGTATTTTATAAAGTGAATCATGTTGATGTTTTTTTGTTTTTTATTGATACACTGTGGTAGAGCGATCGTGGAACGTAGTTTTGAACATTTAAAAAAATAAATATAGGCAGCCAAAACTAATAACTCAATAATGAAAGGTAAAGTCATTACTATATGTATACCAAATTTCATTGGCATAGAATGATATATATATATATATAATGAAGTAAATATATATAAATTTCTGACAAAAAATATTATACCTATATTTTATTCTTCCAAAGCATACCAAATTGAAAAAAGGATTACCAAACGATTGATTTCTTACTGTTTGCAATCATGATTCAAATAATTCATTTTGAGAATTTTTGATATCCCTATCTTTAAAATACTAAACTAAATCTCAAAAGAATAATCCGTTAAAATCTCAATGGGTTCCTTTCTGTGTCCCTAGTTTGGTCGAGCTCCATTTACTAACCAGCTGGACACATACAGATACGGTCACCATATTAGTCCTTTAGTATTATTTTCTCTGCTTTCGTCTGTCCTCAGAGGGCATCTTTGTATATTCTTCTCTCTTACCCTGCCTCTCCCTCAACACGTCTCTTCCTAATGAGCTGCCCTCCTTTTGTAGCCTCCTATATATATCTGTACATCATAGCTGTGGTTTCACAACTTCTCTTCCTCTATGTACTACCTCGTATTTCGTGTCTCTCTCTCTCTTCTCGTCCGTCTCATTGTCTCGCGTTCCTCTTGCCATTCAATCTGCTCCAGCTATCTGTCTTTGAGTTGCCACGATGTCTACGAGTTTAACAGTTCCGCCTTCTCCCACCTTTTCATTGAGTTCGGAGGGAATTGCTCTTCTCGGGTTGATGAAACAGGCCGTCTACATCTGCAACTAGCCCCGCCTTGTCTTCCTGCGTGAACCAGAGGAAAATCTACATGACAAAAGACTTATAAAGGAATTCAAAAAGGATTTGTTTACAACAAGCCGAGAAGTGGCGTTTGTGAGTTACACATTTTCAGAAGTTTGTCATATACAATCAAAGTTTTAATACCAAAGTTGGCTTGCTCAAGGGTGTGACTGCTAATTTAGTGAGGGTCACTTTAAATTCAATTTGTGTTGTATACATTTTAATAAATATCGTTTAATGGACGCTTATTACAAGTAAGAAGTACTTACTTTATCATCAAGTAGCTATAGATTTGTAACTCCACTTGAACTCGTATTAAATGCTGGTGACCTGGTGGTCTAGGGGTAAGGTGTCAGACTTCTGTGCTGGCGGCCGGGGTTCAATCCTCGGTCCCGGCACAGATTTATCTGATTACCAAACCCTTCCTTCACTTTTGACAATACATCTTGTGAATGTGGGGAATGCCAGGCCTCCACCGTGGTTCGGATTCCACGTTAAACTGTAGGTCCTCCATTTCGCTTCACAATCACCCTACCATTACACATTAGCGTTAGTGCGTATAACCCAAACGGGTAGTAAGACGTGGTGCTAATAATAATAATAATAATAAAATTAAAAGCTCTCAAAGAGGGTGGATAGTCTCATAGCTCTCAACTTAAATTTACAAACTACTGTTATGGAAAATTTTATTTATAAGTTTGTTAATTTTTTTTAATCTCACGGTACATGTATTGATGGTAACGTGTACTTAGGCCGGTTGCACCCCAATCTGACAAAAGTACCATGGTGTCATATGACAAAATGTCATTTGACAAATTGTTAGACCCAGTGAGCGACGATGATGTGACAAAGACCGGACAAAATTAAATCCCAATTACTGTCATGGCGTCGTGTGAAGATGAAAAGAATCTTTCATTTTTAAGTAGTTTGTTCTTTACTAATATTAAACTAAGAGGAGGCCAAACAAAGAACTTGTTGGATGCATCCTCTGTACGAAGAAAGATACATTTTTGTGATTTTAATTTTTTTGTGGAAAATTATGAAAAGAAGTTCAAAAATCTCACCCGTATGAGTGTAGAAACTTTTGATTTTCTTCGTTTGTCAATTGAAGACAAGATTAGGAAACCTTACACAAACTATAGACAAAGCATCATAGCAAAGGATAGATTGCTCATAATATTAATGCAAAAAAAAAATCTTAGTAATAATAGGATAACCTGCTTCAGGGAAGGTTTTGTCAGACGAGTAAAACCCAGAGGACAGAAGCGCACGGAACTTCGTCGGACATATCTTCGATGTTGTATGAATGTCAGTTGATGTCATGTGACAAAGTCAGTTCGGTGTGCCACAGCTGATCTAAGCAAAGTGTGAAATTTTTCGTTGGACTGTCATATGAATGTTTTTGTCACATTGGTGGGCGACTGACCTTCAGGCTCATTTAGTATAGATTTCCGGTGACGGAGGGATAAGGATTGAAAACTGAGACCCAACTGGGTGTACCAAGTATTTTTTCTCCTAAATGGCTTTACACACTTTCTTTAGTAGTATACGAATTTAAAAAACAAGATACTTTAATTTATTGAATTATAAAAGTGTAATTAAATTTAAATTAAATAAACAAAATCAAAAATGAATTGAAAATATAAGAGGAGAATCAAATTTAAACCGAAAAATGGATTAATTAGATTTATGGATTCAAAACGTAAACAAAGACAAAATGAAATGGATGATTTTTTTTAAACCACAAAAATACAAGTCTGAATAAGAAGTTAATATAATATTAAATTTTGCTGAAGATTGAAAACGTTATATCAAAACTACCTGAAGTGGGCCATTACCCAAAAAAACAATATTTTAGTTTAAAGATTGTGATTAGTTAAAATATATAATCCAAATTTTCAAACTACGGCTTCGAGGAGCACCATATATATTATAATCCACAGGAAATAGTAATTTTAGACATTTTAGACCACTAATAATGAGAGACATGAGATGATAGACAACCAAACTTTTTTGAGTGGCTCTTATACCTATATAATAAAATTAAATATTATATGTATAGCACCGTGAAAAGTAGTTTTTAATGTAAGTTTTGGAAATTTCAAAATCCCTTATTTCACCAAACTTGAATTAAACATTTCAAATATTTAATATTTACAGTGGTATTTGGAGTAATCCTACTATATTTATGGTATTTTTTAATTTTCCTTATCTACTAAAAGTGTACCTTTGTTTGGGTGTGACTGAGAAAGAGACCAGCCTATATTAGTATGATTTAAACTATCTAGTTATCTTAACTTTGGAGCTATAGCGGCTACTCACATACATACTAAAAAACAAATACACATCCTATATTATTTATATCGTGATTGATTATTGGTTTCAGTTGTCAGGCTTCTCATAGTTTAGGAGGTAGTAGCTTTCAACAGGCCAAATATTAATATTCTATACCCACATTCTTTTATTCAAAATTTCTGTAATTTCTAATATCGATATATCTTGGAACCATTAATAGCGGCTCCAATAAAAATAAAAATAAGCATAAACTGATAAAAAATAACAAATGTAGTGTTTTGTAACTGCTATTTTGAAATAAAATGGTGTAAGTAATTTTTAGCTAGCTTATTTAGAAACTGGGAATCCACGTTGTATCCGTGTGAAATTTCAGCTGCACAATCCCTACAGTGATATAAGCATGATTGTGCAATATTATTATTATTATTATTATTAGCACCGCGTCTTACTACCCGTTCGGGTTATACGCACTTACGTTATTGTGTAGTGGTAGGGTGGTTGTGAGGTGAAATGGAGGACCTACAGTTTAACGTGGAATCCGAACCACGGTGGAGGCCTGGTATTCCCCACATTCACAAGAAATAAATCTGTGCCGGGACCGAGGATTGAACCCCGGCCGCTAGCATAGAAGTCTGACACCTTACCCCTAGACCACCAGGTCACTGATTGTGCAATAAACAGAGACAACATTTCACGTTTATATAATTAGTTAGTAGGAAGCGTATAATCTGAACGGGTAGTAAGATGTGGCACTATATTTTTGTTAGCAGGTTTGATGTAAACATAAACCTACGTTCTCATCCTCTAGTTTCCCTAAATAATAATACAACTTTAATATTTTCCTTTTCCTTCATTTGGCATTATCCCTCACCAGCCATTACATGGTTTAATACTTCATGCTCACATTATGTGTAAGAACAAAAACTAAGGTTTTCCAAAGAAGGTGGTTAATAGCAAGTTTTTGCTTTTTATGTCTCTTGGTTCTTTAGTCACCCGAATAGTTATAGTCCATTCGCAAAGGAGTGGTGTTAGCTGACATTTAGCAAAAGATGTAAAAACGGTTAAAAGGAAAAAAATATAAAAAAAAATATTTGTTTTGAAAGTTTTCACTGCATAACTTGGCAGATCATACGGTTTGGCGAATGGTTACATGACAGTAGATCTGGTAGCTTTCAGAGCGGTCAATTACCCACATTCCTGCCGTATATGGGGTGTAGTCAAAATGTCTAAAAGTGTCGGACTCAATATGGATCTAAAAATAATAGTGCCAGGTACGCACAGTAAGGATTTCCCTGACTTATTATTTAAATCTTAAATTCTATTGGTTAATTGAGTTTAAAGATGCACTTCCTAGTAATTACAAGCTCTAAGGCCTTAAGTTCGAGATTATTTTTTTAAATAGCCTTGGGTGCATACCTAGGGGCTACTTAGGTCACTGAGTTTAAGGCGTCAAGATCTCTACAACAGAAAATTTTGATTATAGTGACCTAGAATATTTGGTTCACATTTTCAAAATTAAATAAAACCCAAATGTCTCCTCCTTCCCTCCCCCTTAAACCTTAAGTGAGAGGGGTAGGAACAAATAAAGCAAAATATCTCAAACAGAATATATTTTATTGAAATTTATTAAAGATCATTAAAATAGTTGGCTTAATGCTGTTGCTGGTTGTTTACAGTTTGAATTATTATTATTATTATCAGCATCGAGTCTTACTACCCATTCGGGTTATACGCACTTACGCTAGTGTGTAATGATAGGGTGATTGTGAGATGAAATTGAGGACCTACAGTTTTAACGTGGAATCCGAACCACGGTGGAGGCCTGGCATTCCTCACATTCACAAGATGTCTTGTCAGAGGATGAAGGAAGGGTTTGGCAATCAGATAAATCTGTGCCGGGAATGAGGAACCCTTTTATTTAATATTATCAATGTTTTCTTCTCAAGAGTGCATTTTTTCCACACCAAATTTTACTCTTCACTTACATTCAATAAACCTCAGAACAGTCTTGAAATCCTCTTAACAGTTCTTTCACCGTCGGGGACACTTTCTTGGCTCTAGTCTCAATCCTCTTCATTCTCTGTTCAGTTCAGTGCCGAACATCTTTTCACGGCCTTAAAGGTCAGTGGCTTCCTCTGGTGAGATTTCATTCTTTATAACTTAATGATCCTTCCGGCTTCGGTTCTAGAATGTTCTAAAGCGTTAATCTTGTAATAGATTGGATTGACGATGACGGGAAGATCGGGGTTTAGATCCTGGTCGACTGTATTGAGGTTGGTTTTTACTTAATGGTTTTCTACTCTCCCTCCATGCAAACGCGTGTACACTTCCCTTTCTGTTTTCTGGTTTTAGAGCTATCCACTGTGATTTAAGGCCTAAAGCTCACATTATTATGTAATAGTAAAGACAATAAATCCGAGACTCACACCTCAATATTTCCTCATGACAAGTAAAACATTTTTTTAAATTGATTTTAGTGGTAATTGAAGTAATGGTCAGGTGATCAAATGTGTCAGTCTCACTAAAGTATATGTAATCAAAAGCGCTCAATCTAATAATCCTAGGTGTTCTATAGTGATAACACAAGGAAATAGATGTCTTTATTTTGAAGTAAGCCGTACTGGCCGCTAACCGATCTAAGGCGTTAAGGTCTCAATATAAATTGAATTTAAAGAAATATACGTCATAGGTGCACATCTTCAGGCATCACTAAGTTATTTTGCAAAGTTTATTAGTCTTTAAATGTTACATTGTTATCACACAAATGTAAATAAACTTTTAAATGATTATTTCCTTGTAATTTTTGAAGATTAAGCTACTTTTTAGTGGGAAAATACTTTTATTAGTCTTAATATTTATTTAGGAGAATATAAGATAAAATCAAATAAAGATTTGAACGTTAGTTATGTGTGAGTTTTATTTGTTAAAACAACAGGATTTGCCTACAGATGGGAATACAAAACAACCAACTCAAACTCTGTATTTTATGTATTTTGTAATAAAATTACTTTTTGGATTTGGAGTTGATTTAGTGATCAAGGCAGACATACATAAAGTAATCTTAATTTAATAGGAGAATAATCTGCTTCGGTGGCCGCACAGTATGAGACGTAACTCTCGTAATAGAGTAGACTGCTGATGAGAGGGTGATCTAGGTTCACATCCCAGTTGGAAGTACTGAGGGTGATTTATCCAAAATGATTTTATACTCTACCTCCACGCAAATGCGGATTCACTTCCTAAATCTTGGTACAGTGGTTTTGATCTGATTGAGCAACAGGCAAACACACAGACAATACCTCATGTTTATAATGTAGGATGTAATTTTGGAAAAACTTAACCTTATTGCATCATATAAGAATAGATCATGTGTAACAATAACCGTGTCAATTGGGAATTTTTAGAGCTACAACTAATTAAAATTAAAATAAGTAAGAAAATATATAATGAATCATTATGAAATAATTGGAGATAAATTATAATGTAAACAAATATTATTTACTTAAAATATAAAAATGCCTATGCTAGTAATAAAATAGTCAGAGATGCGGAGAAAAAGGATATTTATAATTTGAAAGAAATTAGCTTAAAACTTATTTATGTTTTATGTAGATTATGTTAAAGTCTTATCTGATAAAATGATAATCCCATGCTCCTTGATCCCTGTGTGGATAAGAGGACCAAAGAGTATATTCTCATTTACTTTTCGACATGTTTCTGCATGTAAAATACCATCCTTAGGAAATAACATTTATACACCGGGAAATATCAAAACTGATATAAAATTAAGAAGTAATTCCAAAGTTACTTTGAGGAATGAGAAATGATATGAAAAATATATTTTTAATAAAACTAAAATTTAGGTTACCGTATGAAAATACGATTAAAAGGAAGAAATCAAATAAACTATTCAATAAGTTAGTAAACTTACGTTTTTAAGTGAAATGACGAGTGATATGTGATTAATCAATTTTTAAATTTCCATTGAATTTTACTTTAATATTTTCAAATTTATTCTTACTTATATTTGTATACCTAATTTTAATTTAATCATATTTTTATAAACAAATACATTTAAATATCTTGTTATTTAAATCTTAATTTTATCTTTAATAACGGTACTTACTCCAATTTTATTTATTTTTGAAATGTTTTCTTTCTTTCCTTTCTAAGCATCACGTCTTACTACCCATTCAGGTTATACCCTTATGCACTAATTACGCTATTGGGTTAAAGATGAGGAATGCTGAGTTTATAGTAAGTGTAATCGCATTTACTTGGAGAGAGAGTGGGAAACCATTTAGTGAAAAAGACCCTCAGTACACCTGCCCGGTATTGAAATCTCTATCTCACCTTCATCGACACTCTAGTCTATTACGAGAGTAGTACCCTAGACTATGCGTCCACTGAAATGACTCTTTCTTTGTTAAAATGCTGGTATACTACTTATAATATTTGACCCTCCTCCCCATCAGTTTCCTCCCCATCAGCTTAAATAAATACAGGTAGCCATGATGGGCAGTAAAAGACGGGGAAAAAATTATAGATTAGTGGAGATTTTTATGTTAAATCTTGTGTGACCTTTTTTATTTTTAACTTTTTTTGGAACAGTAATTCTAAAATCACTTATTGGATCAGAAAAGTTAATTTGAGATTTAAATTGTTCATAACACACCCTACAGTCAGGTTTTTATATTCATGTCACTGTACCTTAAACTAGCAAAGCAGGAATCGTTAGTTAAGGTCAGTATTTCTAGTAAATAAATAATTTTGATTTAAAAAGAAAGAATATATATATAAATATATATATATTTGTTCAGTAAAAAAATAAAGTTTAGTTTTCCTCAATTATTAATCCCAAAAGTTCTTGAACATCTGAAAAGAGCGTCTCAGATTTGATAATACCTTTCTCTCTATATTTAAAAAGTTTCCTCATGAAGAATACTTTGACGAAAAATATTCAAGAATCTTAGAAATTAATTTGATTAGAATACTAAACTGTAAACTTTCTATTGGAGCAAGATTTTATTTATTCTATAAAAAGATAATTTGCTTTGAAAACTGCTAAAACACTGATCTTTACTCGCAATCCCTACAATCCCACTTATAGAATCCCAGATCTGATGTATTGGAATTGTTCTCACCTTCCCTACCATCCCTCTTATAGAATCCCAGCTCTGATTAACTGAAATTGCTAGCGTCCGCCCTTCTCCTGAAATTGTGCTCTTAGAAAATACGAATCCTCCATTGATACAGAATTTATTTAATCTCTTAAAATAAGATAAATAATTAAAATCAACACATTAATGAATTGAAAATTTAAGTTTCTATATAGTGTTTATTTATTTATATGATGTTTGTATCCCTTTCTCCGTTTGGTTGGTATACGATTTGGCTTCATCTTGAATCACTTGATCTATTACAATAACTAGTAAGTACTAAACTTTACTGGGAGCTTTACAAAAAAGTGTATTATACGCTTCATGCAACAGGTGGGTCAGTTAAAAAATAAACGTATAAACTAGAGATGTTTTGGGAGGAGTCTTTGTGTATACCAAGCTAGGAAAGAATCTATTAGTTATAATGTAAGTTTGTTATAATGTTATGTAATGTTGTTGTTGTAATGTTATAAGTATAAATATATATGTCAACAGCAATGTGTGAAATACAGGCATTCTATAAAGAGCCAGAATGGTTTTGGCAAAGTATGAAATAAACGAGTTTTGCTGTTGTATTTCATACTTATTTTCAGGTCATTTGTCTTTTTGAAGTCACTGATTATATTATTAAATCTTTTATCCAGTTATATGTAAGTCTTGCGCCGTTTTCTTGCAGGTTCAGCTAGTTCCTAGGATATAAGACTGAGCCTATCCATAAATGCATGGTTCTAAAAAAATTATTTTTTAAAAAACATTTAATAATTCAAAATTGTAGTTTTTTATTAATTTCAGTAACATATCTGGGCATCTTTCATAACTCTAATGGTATTTTCAATCCATACTAAAAATAGTTATTGAAATATTTTTGTTAAAATGTTTCCATTTCAATGCATTTTAAATGGGAAAATAAAAATTATTAATCGATATATTTATGGTCTTCGTACAATCAGAATAGAGTGTTTGCTTATAACATATTATTTAATGAATAATTTATTTTTATTTTTAAGTGTATTTTTAAATTTGGGTTAGCTTCAATAATCACGACAATATTGAGCTCTAACGACTCCCAAGTCGACACTCTAGTAAAAATACATAGTTTTAAATACAATATTTCATTCTACAAATAGTTATCTTAGTTGATAATAGGCGGCGTTAGTATGATCGTACCCATTTACAAGCTAGTATCGTTTTGCAAGCGTTGGCTAACATGCTGTATCGGAATCCAGGCGGCAGTGGAGGGTGAAGCTAATAATCTCTGTGACCTTCTCGAGTCAAAGAAACATTAATACAATGTGCATTGGGATAAGAAGGGCCAATGTCCAATTATGAAAATTTGCATGGTTAAATATAAACATCTTAATATAATCATTAACTAAAATACTCACAAAGTCCTAACTGCTGTGTGAATACATATAGTTGGTCCCAACTTAATTAAATGAGAGTATTACTCTAATGATACATTATTTTAAAAGAAAAAACCACACGCTTCTCCATACACAAATATTTATGACATTAGCCCTAATTTACCTGAGGCAGTAAAACATTTAAAATTCTTCACTCTTATCCTACATTATTTCACGGGTTCTCTCATTTTTGAGAATTACACGTTGTAATAATAAGTGTTAATATTCAAAGTATATGAAAACTATTGTTCACTGAATTTTTAATCCAATATTATAATAGATAAAAATAAACATTCCTGCCCAAATCAAACATAGTTATTTTAAATAAAATTTTCTCTAAATGTAACTTGGAGTCGATCTCAGTATATTTTTATTTACTATATTTATTTTACGGTCTAGGATTTGAATCTCATTTATTTTTCAAAAATATTAATGAACGAAGTTTTTGGTAGTCAAAGTGCGAAAACGTTAATTTTATTTTATTAGCTTGTTAAATGTGATTACTTTTAATTTTGATCTGTTGCACTATCGCAGTTTGTGCACTAGTTTCGGAAGAAAGGTATCCAATTCCGAACAATAAGTACCCACGGTGATTACTTTTTATATAATTAACAAAACGCGACTTATTTTGCTTTCGAACAAGATCCAATGGATTGTATAAATTTTGAGGTGGAGAAGTATTTACACAATATTATTTTATATCCTTGTGAATAACAAGTTTGTGAAGCATGGGTCGATGGAAGAAAGGGTGCACAAAGAAACTCAAAGATATAATTGATTATTGTCGTAAAGGGTAAGTTTTGTTTAATAGTACGCATATTACTGGCGTTTAGGCTATCTGTATCTACTAATTTAAGTACAACGAATGAGCGATACTATTTTATTTACTGTAGAAATAATATCAAAATTAAGATACAAATAAATATTTCTATATAACAATGTAGTGAATTTTCTGATGTTTCAAGTATTTTTTTTTTAAAAAAAGCTCTTAGCTGAAAGTAAATGTTACTAACACTCTGTAACGTACCTATAGTATATTCAAAATCTCTTGTGCCTTGGCCGAGTTCGTATCACGCTAGTACTAAGTAATTTCAACCTTGCAGGGAATCGAACTAGCAAAGCTACTAGAGCCGATTAATTTACGCAATCATTGCTCAGTCATAGCGCTTTAGCAATATTTACCACGACATGGAGTCGATGATGAGTAAAATATAATTAAAACCATTAAAGTTAATGAACTTTTATGTTCCCAATGCCACAAAGTAAATAAGTCGTCGATACCCCACCACCTCTGTGGTATAGTGGTCAGATTTACTGACTTCTGATCCCAAAGTCCAGGGTTCAACCCCCAGTACTTTCAATTTTGTCTGCGAAGCAATGGGTCTGAAATGGAACCAAAATAAACCTCGTGAGGACAAATGAGGAGCTACTTGGATGAATAAGTAGCGAGTGCTTCAGTCTAGAAAACTGAGATAGAAGGCTGAAAGGCTCGTTGTGCCAACCTCATGGCACCATCAGCCCGAAAATGCTAGCACTATCTTCGCCAACATACTGCAGCCTCTCGATTGGCATAGTCTGCTTGCTCGTATAGGTTATTATAGTTAGTGACAAAATCTTCAAAAATGTGTTATCTCTAATTTTACCTTAAATAATATTTTCTTTGAAAAATAAGTATACAGTATTATTTATCACTACCCTGCCCAGATATTCATTTGAAAAATGTTGTCCAAGACTTTATTAAAAAAGGTGGTTTTTAAAAGCAATGACCTGAGTTCTTTTCTACTCTGCTCAATAACATGACCAGGCTGCTAGACCTTGTGTCTATGGCCCACAAAGTTTATTTCAATGAGGCCATCCTTAAATTACGTAAGGCTTTTTTACATGATTTTAGATCCTCCCTCCCTCCCTGTCTCACGAAGGGGATCGGGGGAGTTTTCGTAAGCTCCCTCCCACCTCTTTATCTTACATAATTTTTAAAAATTTGGTAAGTCATGTTATTTTAATCATTTAGTTATTTTTAGACATGAGGGTTGGTAATATCCCACTTTGGTGGCCACATGGTCTAAGGTGTTACTATCACAATAGACTAGTCTGCTATGACTGGGAGATCGGGACTCAATCATGATCGGGCGATATTTCCTAAATATTTTCCCATTCTCTCTCCACGTGAATGAGGGTACATTTCCTCTAAATTTAAACGTATTCATCCCTAGCCCACTGCCATAATTAGTTCATACCTAAACAGGCAGAATTATCTAAGGAAATGTACCCACATTTGCGTGGGAGAGAAGAAGGAAACGATTGAATAAGATCTCAAAATACCCTCATCAGGGATTTGAACCCCCAGGCAGAAGCCTCTAGCTGGCTGGGATGGATAGGCTAATATTTCTGCTCGAGAGTGTGATTGTATCTTGACGTTTTATCTCCCCACGTTTAGTCCAACTTGGTCGCCTAAACACTTTACTGTCCTGCACTACACTTCTTATCTCTTATCAGTTCTAGGAAGAGTTTGCTTGCGACCATGACTGATTACGGATCAGCCAGCCTCCCAGTTGTTTAAACAAACTAATAATGCTGCCAACTTGATGATTGGAATTCACCAGTTTTTATAACGTTTTCAACACCATCTATTTTGAGAGCTGAAAGCTCAAGACACCGCCAGAGAGGGTAGGCAAGGCCTTAAGTTGGTCAGGTTAGGTTAGTTTAGAATAGGGTGGTTAGTTAAGGTTAGTTTAGGTTAGTTTATGGTAGCTATGGTTCTCCGTAGCATATAATGACTTGTTATTCTATAAATTTCCTACAAAAATTATGAAATACAAGAGCAAAACTAATGCATTTCATATTTTTCCAAAACCACTCTGGCATTATATAGAATGCCTAGGAATTTTATAGTATCCCTGGATTACACATATTGAAGTTAAAATATATAATAAAAGAACACACACAAAATACGTTAGTTTATATTTGCTATATAATTTTTTTAATGTTCTTATTGTTTTTAAAAGTCTATTAAAACATTTAAGATCATATTAGGGCAATAACATACCAAACAAAATAAACTTAAATTATTTAGGAAGTATAAAAAATAGACACTTTTGTTAATTGATATAAATTACACTATTATAAATTATATAGTTTAAGTAGTACACATATGTAACAAAATATACATTTATTTTGTAACTGTTGGTGTGAAATTAAATAAAAAATAAAAAAAATTGAAAATATCTTCTTAGTTTTTACTCAAAAGCCATCTTCTCTATCAAGAAGTTAAGGGCTGAACTACTCGGTTCACTTCGGTTGAGCAATGCGGTTGATTCCACCAAATTGTAAAATGATATTCGTAGTTAAGTATTAATGCTTAAATATTTCAATGAAATCGACCTAACTAGTTCACCTAAAAATGGCGTGGAAGCATAAATGATCATTTCTCTAATAGGGTAGGTGTGAGTTATCAGGAATTCTAGAGGTACTATAGCTGAATTTGCGTGGAACTAGAAGAAAAGTGGAGAAACATTAAGGAAAAACTACACTCAGTAGACCCTACCGGCATTTGACATGACCCTAAATATCTCTAAATCCTACAAAAGAGGGTCCAAATCTTATAAAAATAAATTAATATGATAACAAATCAATAGGAGTGAGCTGTGTGAGTAATATTATTATTAGTACCGCGTCTTACTACCCGTTCGGGTTATACGCATTTACACTAATGTGTAATGGTAGGGTGATTGTGAAATGAAATGGAGGACCTACAGTTTAACGTGGAATCCAAACCACGGTGGAGGCCTGACATTCCCCACATTCACAAGATGTCTTGACAGAGGTGAAGGAAGGGTTTGGTAATCAGATACATCTGTGCCGGGACCGTGGATTAAACCCCGGCCACCAGCACAGAAGTCTGACACCTTATCCCTAGACCGCCAGGTCACCGGTGTGTGTGAGTAATAGTTTTGAACGCAACTCAATCCAGGTGCGGGAAGAACATGACGGTCGGTCTCCAGAAATATAAGTATAATAATAATATTTGAAATTAAGGAAGGGGTAGACAGAGATAGTTTCTAAACCTAAGGGTATTTTCACTAACAATAACATTAAATAAATTGCAAGAAGTGAATTTATATTTTATTATAAATATAAGAATTAAATAAATAAATATATATATTTATGTAACAAGTTAAAAGTATTATGTAGAAATATATAATAGCACCTATGATCTTCATTAAATTCACAATCTGCAATGAGCCAGAAGAATGTTAAGATTGTCTTTACTTTCAATTAAACAATTTTTTAGAATATATACAACAAAGAATCTTTTAGCTTTTTTATTTTCACGGGAACTTTGCATACAAGGTTACTCAATATTATCCTAATACGAACCATGTGACTATCTAACGTCTGCATTCTATTATTAATAACTATATAATAACAATATAATCAAAATGAGCATCGCTCACAAATTTCTAATATATCCCATAATAACCTATAATCATATTACCCTAAATTTATCAATCACAATATTAACAATACAGGAGAGTAAGCAAGAAAAATGAATAAGAATATCTAACTTAAACATCACGTAGACAAGAAAAATCTAACAGGCCTAATAAAAAGGAGAGATTCAAAATTTATATTTTAGATCTTCTTTATTTTTATCTATCAGCTCAATAGTGATATCCCAAAATTTATCCCTACAAACTAAACTGTTTTAAAAAAATTTGACCATTTAAATACAATGTGAAAAATTTAAGTTTTATAATATTCAAGCAGTCACTAATAAATAGTAGTAACCTTCCAAAAGTAAATTTTGAAATATAAAAAAAAATTACACCGACAAGAAATTTACCCTCATAGTTTTTTTAAAATAATGCTGAAGCCTCGGCTTCTTCCGACTAACTCCAAGCAATGTCAAAGAGTGCCGGACGCTTTCCTACGCCAGTCTTATATAGGATTTGCAAAACTCAGGGAACACGGAACAACCTTTCCTTCACCTCTTACAAGACATCTTGTGAATGTGGGGAATGTCAGGCCTCCCCCGTGGTTCGGATCCCACGTTAAACTGTAGGTCCTCCATTTCATCTCGCAATCACCCTACCATTACACATTAGCGTAAGTGCGTATAGCCCGAACGGGTAGTAAGACGCGGTGCTAATAATAATAATAATAATAACACGGAACAAAAAGAAAAAAAAGGGAGGAGAACCAAAGACCATCATACACTGCGAGGGAAATGAGAGTGACAGAACGAGCTTCTACTCATTTCTCGAAGCAATTAGAATGTTTGGGCACATTGAGGGACAGGAATCTCTTTTCTTCTCAAGTTCTTTGGAATAGCGGGCGCGGTTCGATTCTTAGGCGGAGCTGGTCAGTTGTCTGTGCGGTGTAATTGAGGTCGGTAGTGTTGTCGTCACTCTCAGTTCGGAGTGAAATGCAGCCAGGATGGTGAAATGGGGTGAGTATTTGCTATCGTTGACTTCTCTTTATCCTGGTAGCCAAATTCTACAATGAGAGTGATGCCTTAGACCATTCGACCACTGAATCAGTTTCTCAGAAATTTATCCAACTATTTATTACATATACATTTAAGTTTTATTTGGTTAGGTAGTAAGCTTTAACCAAAAACACCCAGCTGTGGTAACTTAACTGAAATAAAAACTTTTCAATATTCAAGACGCGTGTTTAGACGTATTCAATTTGGATGAATAATCATGAATGCATAACCACATTAAACATAGTACAGGCTGTGACCGAAACGATTAAACGATTGGTAACTTGAGAATTAACAATTAAAATGAAAATAGCTAAATAAAAGATAGATACATAGGTAATATACGTTTCCCTTTTTAAGGATAACGTCACTCAGATGAGCTCCACAGGACAGCAGATATTTTTCTCAGCACAGATCATATAGTTGTTTTCAACCCATCCTGTATAAGCACGGTCGACTTATTTTAATGTTCAATTGGGTTGAACACTTTTATTGAACGGTAGTTAAAGCTGTTCACTTTGCTTTTAATTTTACTGAATCTACCGCATTTTCCAACCAAAGTGAACGATGTGGTTCAGCTTTAAATAATATAAACAACGGAAAAATTTTCATAAATTCCATATATGTTCTTATTGATGGGACTAATATATATTTCCGATACGGCTGTATGAAAAGACCTTCATGTATGTATGATTGATATGTTTTTATTACCAATTCGTCTTTCCTATTGAGCAATGTTAGAATAAAACTTCCCCATTTATAGCTGAGGTGTCAATTATTTACGACTAGTAGTCAATTATCTACGGTGCTATTACTAACATATTTATTATGGTTTTTCCATGCCTATTTCTCAGCCAAGAAATCATAAAATCAATGTGGAAAGTGAGGTTATTACTAATGCAGGAAATTTACTACGTTATATGACATGTATATAAATCAAAGCACCTAAATAACTCCCTATTTTCTTTTATTATGATTGTTAATGACAGTGGCATAGCTAACATTATGAATAAGGCAATACTGAAAGGATATTTACAATTGTCTTAACGTGTATCTATTTATAAATTATACCTTGATTTTCTTACGAATGAACATTTGGAGAATCTTTAAGAAAATACAAACATATCGTTTCGCGGTCGACAATGAAACATTTTACAATTCATTAGTAATATTTTATAGGTACCGATATGTTGATTTCAATCAAAGGGGACCACTGCAGATCACATGACTTGACGTTTTAATATTTGACATTAGATCTAGTCCCTTTTATCTAGCTATCAAATATGTCCAATTGTCCATTCATATAAAACATTGAGGTTTAGCCTATAAGCAACGACATAAGGAAATATTATATATTACACGACAGAGCTTATAATGGCACTCTTAGCATGAAACATATCAGTTACACTTATCCGATGACGCGGAAATCAAGGTTCGAATCTTGTACTTAAGTTTTATTTCCTAATCCTTAAAACCATTATCGTAACTAGTAGGTATACATTAGCATATACCCGAATGGGTAGTAAGATGTAGTGCAAAATAATTATCCTATCCTATTAATATTTAAATTGAAAATTAATAACTTAAAATTATTTGACTGTAAAAGTACAACAATTAATGCAATCAAACTCAAAACTAAAATTAACAAATAATAACACTAGCCAACAATTTTTTTTTTTTTCAAGCCTCTAGGACATACTTATATGAATATAAAGGATTATTTTTTCCTAGTACTGGGTCTTACTGTCCTCTCGGCTTATACGTTAATGTGCTAACTTCGCCAATGGTTTTAAGAATGAGTAAGGCTATATTTATAGGAAGTGTATCAGTATTTGTGTAAAAAGAGAAGATAACACTTTATAAAAATACCTTAATACACCCGTAAAAGATTTGAAGCTTGATTTCCCCATCATCGGTAGTCTAGTCCAACACGAGAGTAGCAGGTCAGAGCACGCTGCCAACGAACCGGATATGATCTATAGTTAAAGTTAATAGACATCTAGTACCGTAAACACATACATAGAAATATAAGACAAAAGTTATTAAGGCACTATTGAAGAGAACGCCATTTAAGGTTAATGTTTTTATTGTTTTTATAAGTAAAAACACTCTTGGCTAGAATAAAATAATATTGGTACGTTTAGTTTAATTTCTGAACCATAATAAAAATGTTAGTTAATATATATTTGTATGAGCATTGTGAGATTCAAACAGAACTCTTACTCGTAATTAAAAAAGGTTATTTTTCAAATGTAGCTACGACCATAACAAATATTCAAGAACAGTTGAGATTAATAGCTGTAGAAAAGTGTATTAAACGTATCTATTGAATCAATAATTATTTAATGTATTTTTGCACATAACCTTCTGTGATAGTCGTTGTTGTATTTTCGTAGCAGTTTTCTTTTAAAAACAAAACATTAAAGGTAATTTAGTCGGATTCCCTCCAAGTATTCAAGTAAGCAAATGTGTTGATGAATTTACTCTAAAATGCTACCTTAATCATTCCTTCTGTATATTAGTGAAATTACGAAGAGAGCCAGGATGGTTTGTAGGATTAATTTCGTACTAAGATTTTAAATTTTATTGGAAATTGAAGCTAATTCTAATAGCTGTGTTTAAAATGTATTCATAATCAAAGAGAGACTAGATAGTTTCAAACGGTAAGTCATAAACAGTTTTTAACCATACAAATTTCTCTCTGACATAGTTATTGCGAAACATATCTAGATTTTTAATTTGTATTTTCACATCATATTACCAAATATTTTCTATTCCCAATTTTCCCAGACATCTGGTTTTCCCCTTTTACTGTCCAACTAAACTTCTTTGTTCTTTCATTAAAATGGAAGGAACTACGTAGAATGCTAGAAATGTGTGCGTAGGTTTTTAATTTCACCCTCGAATATCGGGTAAATTAAGGCGTCGCTGACGAATGGTTATTGGTTTCAGGGGGTCCACGCTATGTAAAAGGTTTGAAACCACTGCAGTAAACTATTATGTAATATTTATCTATATATTTATATATTTAAATGATTACTTTCAAGAATAATTTACAGAACTCTATTTGGGCAATTTTCAAAATGTGTTTTGCAAATAAAAGCTTAAACACAGAGGATTGTCCAAAACTTTTTAAATTTAAACAAGTGTCCAAATAATAAGCCGCAATTTTAGAAAATGGCAATCTATTTCAACATCAATTTGTGGAGTTGCATCAAACCATTTTATTGATTTTTTTACCTTTAGTAAAAGCCTTTAATAAGTGGAATTTCGTATCAAATTTTACAAATCTATATAGTGACTCCGCAATTTATTATTTATATTATTTAAGTTTATCAATTTATCTTGCTAACATGGTAAAATTCCAGATGTCATAAAATAGTTGTTACATTTAAAAATATAAGGTTACTTAAGCCCTAGATTTTCACAAAAATCACAAAATTCCTCCTACGTTCTTTGTGATTTAGTACAAACTCTGTGACTTGGACATGTAAGAAAGATGACCTAGGTGGTTTTTCTCCTGGGGCATGACTCATATTTCTTATAGTACACCGAAAAAAAGTAGGTACGTCAAATAAAACGGTTTGACGACATTGTACTAACCAAGTGCGTAAAGTTTGAAGCTATTTTATTACGGTATGTTGATTAAATATTTTAGCGTGCAGTTTGGAGATAAGTAACTTGTTTACTGCACGCAATGGAGTCCTTACGTTTTAGGGTGTCAATCTCTCAATATATAGATTTGATGGCTAGGTCATGGCTCGAATCTGGTCCAGGTACACCAAGGATGGTCTTACACATGTGATTTTCCAAGTCTCCCTCTCTGTGTTAGTGGGTGCACTTTCTTTTACCAACCTTTATCATTAATACGTCTTAGACTACCATACCATAGTAACGTTTGAGTCTCTATGATTTTATTTTGTTGGTTAATTAACGTACATTTTTTGAACAGACTGATTGGATTTGCACATGACTTACTTCAGTGTCCACATGGTCTAAGGTGTCACTCTTGCACTAGACTAGAATGCTAACTAAGCGGATATCGTTGTTCGAATCCCGGTCAGGTATACTAAGATGGTTTTTACTAAATGGTTTTTTACTCTCCCTCCACGTAAATGGGGATGCACTTGATCTAAATTCAACTAAGCTCATCCATATTTCGCTAACATTATTAGTATATATGCGTATAGCCTGAGTATATAGTAAGATATGTTGCTAAATGCAGGAAAAAACACGTGACTTTCTTGTAAACTTAATTTTTTAAAAGACACAGTATTCAGTCCCCCATCATTCAATCCTTCATCATAAAAGGTGGAGCCCTGATTTAAATCACTGATACATTTTTTTATCTGGGTATATAATCGATCCCGTGACCTTGTCATCTCAAACCAAATGCTCTATCAACTGAACTATGACGACTTAAAATCCTTGTGTTGAACATTACAATTATTAAAAAAATAGCTAACTTTCCTATTAAATCTTCAGAATTAATCAACTAATCATTATAAATCACTACTTCACATTTCGAATTTTTTCCCAAGAGTCTTACATAAAAATAAACGTATCGGAGATATTTCCACTTTGATATTTGTTCATCCTACTTATAAAATAAAAAAAACTTCCATTCGTTTGTTCCGTTCTTCTTATCTCTCTTGCGGTGAGGGTATTGTTGGCTACCAACAAATTCAANATAGTTATCTCGACTACAACGGACGTCAACTTGTTGAAGAGTAAAGTTCCCCTCCATTCACTCTACACACCGGGTCTTCACGGAAAAGTTAAATTATTTCCTTCTTTTTTTTTATCTATAATAATCTTGTCGAGTGTTCTTCTAAATTAGAAAGGGTTCTTTGTTAGGATTGTTCGAACAGCGTTCTTTATGGTTTCTTAAATATTCTTGTGGGGAACTTAAAAGTCAATTAATAATCTCAGGAAGTTTCAGTCACTAAGCATTCTAGTTTGCCAAAGAGAGTAAAATGGGACCAAATAATTAAATATATATAAAAGTTAGTTTGGTACTGGCTTTGAGTTTCTCATTCAAATGAACTGAATAATAAACTTTAAAATTTACTACCACAATTTATGTGGTATGAAACTCAGAATTAATGTAAAAGCAACATTTAAATAAAATTGATCTAAATTGAAAAAATATAAAATAATATTTTAATTTTATTTACCGTGCTTTGCGTCTTACACCCCTTCCAGCCAATCTACAAATATCCCTTCCGGACCATCTACACATATTTACAAATAATTTACTCTGAAGGTGGTAAACTGACTTGTCTTATTTACGCTATGGTGCAGATTATATGAAAGGGTGAAAGCTATGGTGGCAATGGTACTTTTAGAAAAAGGACACAAAATTTACTAAACAAGCCATGTGTATGTTATACAAAAACCCAGGAAAATAAAGTTAATAGAGAAAAGTTAATAGATAAAGAAATTAAATAAAATAATTATTAGAATATAACATTATTTATTAAAACTACCTTCTAGTTGCAAAATCAAAGAAACGTTGGAATACATCAAGTCAAATAATAACTAAAGAAACATTAGTGTTATTGTTAGTTAAAAGGAAATAATATTAATGTCAAGAAAAATTCTATTCCTACAGAAGTTTAATAACATTTAAATTTGACCCCTTTTTTTACTTTCATTATTAATGATAAGTAAATTTAGAATATTGACTGCTAACCAATAATTACTCTAAGCTAACACTTCATTACAAAATGTATTATAATTACGTAGGATTAAAAGCAAAACAACTTTAAGGTAAAATAATAAATAATATTATGAAATATCTTTTAGATAGGTATGTAGTAAACAGTTAAGTGTGGCCTGCCTCCGTGGCAACCCGTGGTTTCTAACGCGCTACTCTCGCAGTAGAATAGACTGCCGATATTGGGGAGATCGAGGTTCGAATCGTGGTCGAGGCTGATTTTTCAAAAATGGTTTCCCACTATTATTCCCAAGCAAATGCGGCTACACTACATATTGATATAACCTCCTTAATCACTAAAACCATTAGCGTAATTGTGACATAAGCGCATAACCCTAATGGTTATTATGATGCGTTGCTAAAAAAAATGTTAAATGTGGGAAAGCAGAAAGTCCATTATGAAAGGTATTGTTTACTATTAAAATCCTACTTTTAGAAAATATAGCATGTAAGTAAAACTTCCTTAGGAAATAAAACTCGATGGTAAGGACACTTGTACTATCGCTGTTCAGTTCACATTTTATTTTGTCTAACTTTAAGAATAAATAATTTTCAAATTGTTTGGTTAGAACCAGTACCGCCTGTTTTGGAGGACAACAGGACATTGCCCAGAAAAAACAGAATTGTCCTGCAAAGAACCGTCGCTATGGTCACCCTGGCCATAGCAGATCTCGTCAAGGGAAGACTGTAAACTTGCGCTGTAAACGGGTTGTACACTATAGGAGTAGGGATGTAAAATTTAGGGGGAAGTGTATCCAAATTTGTGAGAATAGATTGGTAATATATTTAGGAAACAAAACACCCTCAGTAAAACCAGTTGGGGTTTGAATCCCTACCTCCCATACCAACGGCAAACTAGATTAGATGAACATGATATTTGGACGATGTGACCACCGGCACCGCTGAAAACTAACTGAATTATATTAACCACCACGTCTTACTACTCGTTCAGATTATACATCTATGCATAAATTACTTTAGTGTATTAGAAATGAATAAGGATTAGTTTAGAGAAAATGTACCAACATTTTCTTGGAGGAAGAAGAGAAAACTATTTAGGGAAAATCATTTGATTGCACCTGATCTGAATTTAAACACAGATATCACAATAATCTTCAGGCCATTGTATTTCGAGAGTTACCCCTTAGACCATTGGACCACCGAAGCAGGTGGTATTTATACTCATAAATATTGTACTTATTGCAAATGAAGGAAAAAATATATTTTATTAATATTTCCAAATTGTTTTCAAGATTTTTGTATGCCACTAACGGCGTCTTATTACTCTAGTGAATAGTGATGGACAAAGTATAATTGAAGAGAATTGTACCCACATTAGCGTGGAAGAAGAAAGTTAAAACCACCTCTTACAAGACGTGTATTAATCACAACTTGTGAATGTGAGGAGTACCAGGCCTCCACCGTGGTTCGGATCCCACGTTAAACTGTAGGTCCTCCATTTCATCTCACACTCACCCTATCATTTACACATTAGCATAAGTGCGTTTAACCCGAATGGGTGGTAAGAGGTGTGCTAATAATAATAATAACTATCGTAAGCCCATCCGGAATTGTATCTCAATTTACGCATCATTGGCAAACCATACTAAACATAGGTTGATTTTTAAAAGAGAAAAGACCAATTATTTGTAGTGCACTCTATATTTGAACAATAATTTTTGAATAATTTGATACAAATATAAAATTTTATGTTTGATCAAACATACTTAGCGAGAAAACATCACTCATTTAATTAGAAAATTGCGTACCACTTTTTCTAGAGCAAATATTCCCCAAATGTTATGGTACGTAAAAAACCTATATTGGAGGAGGGTAATTTAATTTACTCTATTAAACATTTAGTTCAATTGTCATACATTTCTGACTTACATTTGATGAATACAGAACCACTAGTCTCTTATCTAACAAGTTCAATGTAAATAATAATTAGAGTATATTATTTTAGTTATATATAATGCTATTAATATTTACAAAAACTTTTATAAAATACTTCTCAATTACGTTAAACATGAGTGGTATAAAAGGGTTCTAATTAACGATTACTATAGATACTAATTACTTAACCGTTCGTTCCACAACAGTGGTCACGCGATTTTAGGTGTTATAGTAAATTAGCACTAATTCATTATTGATAGAGACTGGGGTTCTTCTCTCCACTGGTGCAATTTGAGGAGAAAGGAGGGCGTATAAATTTGATTTTACTATATTGACGTCATTAACCATAGTTTATACTATCTTTTAAATAATCTTCTTATTACTACCGCTTGAACTAAAGCATTAATTAGTATTGTGGTAAAATGTAATAATTAAGAAAAGTATTAATCAATTGAGAAGAAATACCACCTTGAGATATTATATTCATAAATTTATATACTATTCAGAGGACAAAAGACCATTGTTTCGGCGTAACGTGAACTTTGACCTTGTGATAAGTAAGTTAATTATTTTGTATGTGAATCGCATGATAATTACTTATTTATAAAAAGTTTTGGTTTTAAATTTCGTAACTTTAGGGGGACTAAAGTCACCAGGGGATTTGTTAGGAGCTATTCGTGAATTTCACATGTGCTATTTCAAGGTTGTTAAATGTTTCTAATAAAAGCCACTGAAATGACTAGTTTTGTATTAAAATTTAAAAAATATTAAAACTAACATTTTGCCAGTATGATCAGTACTATGAAAAAATATGAAACCAATTCAAACATTACAATTTTGGTAATTATGTGATTTTAAATATATGTGACTGTATAATACATAACTTATTCATACCATAATATATTACTACCTAGTCATAATTTAATTGATATGTATATTTAGTTAAATCTATAAACACTGGTAGCATATTGGTTATTGCAATTAAAAAAGAAAAATAATATTGTCTAGAAATCTGATGTTAATACGCTTTGAATAGAGTTAAATTGCAATATAACGATTTAAAATAACGTTAAGTTTAATATTAATTTAATTAAAAAATTTATTTAATCTAAGATTGTAGAATGGTTAGCAAGATAAAAAATTCTATAAGTAGGAGCAAAAATCCTACTCATCAAAACTTTTAACAATTCCTTTCTGGATGTTAGTTTTATTTTATTCATTATTTATGTATTTATTTTTGTTTAATGTTTTATATATTTAACTATTACATCAAATAAAAAGCGTTTAGGTGTCATTTTAAACATTTATTGAAATTAATATTGTTGAATGGCAGCTATATATACTAAATCTCAACTTCAATACTATATATATATATACCAGCAGGAATTACCCAACTTTGCATTAATATTAATAAAAGTAAACATATTAAGGTTAACAAGCTATATTAAACAAATATTTATTTTAAAAAACAGGGGGCTAGGGGTAAAACGAATAAAAAAATGTGCTATAGTGAAAATAGGGTAAAAGGTGGTAAAAAGAGCAAAGGACGAAAAAGGGTAAAAAGTGAATATATTTTTTAGCATTTTTACCACTTTTAAGTTATAGATTTTACCTTGTTTACCCCTTTTACCAATTTTTAAACTATTTTCCCTTTTTAGACTTTTGGCTCTTTTTTGTACCTTTTACCCTTTTTATACTGTTTATCCGTTTTGCTAGTTTTAATCTTTTTAAGCTTTTTGAGCTTTTGACACGTTATAACCCTTTTATTTCTCTTATCCCTTTCATTCTTTTGACACTTTTGATGTTTGTTACTTTATATTCTTTTTATCGTTAAAAATATAATCACACCTGTATCCATGAAGTAACCAGCTTTGACCTGAAGAAATATTTAGGGTAAAAAAGTTAAAAGTCGCTAAAAGGCTGAAAATTAAATCAAATCTCCTTTTTTTTAAAAGGTAATAATTAATGAGGCTGAAAGAATTAAAGTTATAAAAATGGTAATAAAGAAAAAGGAAAGAAATATTAAAACGTTTAGAAAGCAAATATAAGAAAATATAAAGGATATAAAAGTTCAAAGTGGTAAATATACAAAGAAAAGTAGCATTCTATAATAGGGAAAAAACTTCCAAGCTATTCATTTCCCCGGTCTTAAATTTTGAAATTCGTTATACTCAGATGTTACTCGGCTCGTAGAGAATATCTTTGAGACTACATGTTGAACTTCTATTTTATATCAAACCAAATAGAATTATTTATGTTAGATTTTGTTTTAGTAATCTTCAAGCAACCCACCTATCCCATTTACTGCGTATTCAGTCTAAAATTTAAAGATCAGCCCTTAATGGTTGATTGGAGTGGTTCTTGTACCCACCTGACAAATATCAATCTTCTACCACACTGAAAAATAATTTATTATTTTACTTTTAGAATTTTTTTAAACCTCACTTCACCCATCCCCTTTCAAAATGGTAAATATTTAAATTTTATAATGTGATAGGATTAATCCCTCTACATTCCTGTCAAATTTAATCTGCCTCACCTAAAATATATTTTCGCTCATCCCCCCTTCCCCCTTTTACTTATTATATCCAGTTAAAATCTTGGGACTTGTATGACAATTTGAAATGTTCTTTATACTTTCTTGCCGATTTTCAATTTCATTCCACACTGAAAAGTAGTTGTTTCTATTATTTCTGGAAATTGTAAACCTCTCTTCTCCGCTTTCCATCCAAAAAACTTCTACTTAGAAATTTTAGATTTAAAGAAAGAATAGGTTATCAGGAATTGTCTTTCTAACTGCCCACCAAATTTAAATTTTCTACTAAACCTAAAAGATTTACCTCTCCCCTCCCCCCCTAGGTTTCCCTAAGTCCGGTTAAAAATTCGCAATTTTAAGCCCTTAATACATTTTGTTTAGAGTTGTATATTTACCTTCCCGCCAAACTTCTGTTTTATACCACATTGGGATGTAGTTGTTTACTATTAGTTTTTGAGATTTTGAATCCCACAAACATTTTTCTCTAATTCACTTATATAAATTTCTATAAATTTCTTATCTTAAGATTTGTAGGGTTATCTGGAACTGTCTCTCTACTTCTCTGCTAAATATCAATTTTTTTACCTTATCTTAAAAGTTATTTTAATCATAAGCTTTTATTTCTTTAAAATCCATTTTGAAATATTCCAGCTTTTATGGTAATATAAGGCAATCTAGCTATCTTCCTGACAAGTAAGTTTTCAAGTATCCTGGCCTTGGGTTTGAGAAAATAAGGTAATCAGTAAACAAGTGAGTCGCACACCTTTCTGCCCCTCCCCACCCTCTTAGGGGACTAAATTTAAAACCCTCATAAATATCCGGCCCAATTCTAGAAAGGAACCTTAGCTCTATGTTCACTGGTTAAAAATATATCAGTGCATTTTGAGGCATTTCAACCCTGACCCCTTTTTCACACCTTAGAGGTCAAGATTCGCAAAATCCCATCTTGTATTTTGTCTAGGGTCTAAAAGGTATGCTTGAGCCAAATTTCAAGTCTCCAAGCACAGAGATTGGAGAGATTTTGTCTTATATATATATAATCGCTTTGCTCGTTGGGGGCTCCACCCCCTAACCCCCGGTGAGTTTTATTTGCAAGTGGATGTAAACCAGTCTAATTCCAGAGCCGTATTTTATAGATATAAGCGTTTAGCCACAAGACACCTAAAGAAAGGTCTGCACCGACTTTAAAGTTGCACCACCATTTGAAATTTTTCGGGGGAAATTAAAAATAATTTTTTATTTTTTTTTGGAATTTTCCCACCGGTTACAGGCTAGAAGCTGTAATTTTGCCAAATTTCAAGTTTCTAGCTCATCTGGAAAGGGGTAAATATTAATGTCAGTGAGTTAGTCAGCCATGTCGCTTTATAGTAGTATAATATACCAGTAAACCCTTGCGAAACGTTTGCACATTCAACCTTCCCCTCCCCCAAAAATGATTAAGTCTTTTTTTGGGTTGTTGAAATTAAATACTCAGCGATGTGTATGCACAAAATAGCAAAGAGTTTATTTTCTATAATTTATACAAAAATATTAAGTTTTTCTTTTAACTTGAATTTTTATAAACAATGTGTTTTAACGTAAACTGAATATGCTATGTCAGAAGTCAGTAAAAAATCCTATCCACTTATATCTTGTTCATCGCTGTAGGCTTTGTATTAGTTGAAAACAAGGGATGTTGAAACAGAAGTAATATATAGGATTATACATATATGTAAATATAAACATTACATATGTATGTGTGAGTGTCAATGTAGGAGTGTGGGGGTTTGATACTCACCCCAGATAATTCTTAACGGTATACGGTATTTATTTTCTGTAAAACTTGTATACTTACACATTTAAACAGACACAAGTACTTAGATTTATTTCAGTTAGCTTATCACCAAATAAACATTAGATTTTTGCATGCTTAGAACTAATAGTTAGTATATGTTTTGAGAGTACTATGATGTCAAAGATTATCTTTTTATTTCAATTCATATTTTTATATCATAAGAGTATTCGAAAACTGAAGAAGGAAGATAAATATTTACTTCATAAATACCAGGTTTTCCTGCGATAATTGTGTGATTTTTAAAGAATCAACCATTTTGAGGTGTCCCTGCTTTTGAAATGTATATGAAACATTTGAGTGTTGACTAGAATATTTACCAATACCTATAACGGCGATTAATATGAGAAGGAACGGTACTTGAGCTAAGGGCAGTATTTTTTATATGCAATAAAACAAACATATGTTTTGACCTAAAAAAATAAAATATTGTTTCAGTACATATATTTAGTTTAATTTTCCAACAATAATTTTATCAAAAATTCTTGAATATCTGTCATGAACCTTTCTAAAGAAAATTCTTTTAATTAAGGATAAAAATTTATCAACAATTATTCTAACAATATTACGAAAAATATTCAAAAACGATTGAGATAACAAGCTGTATAAGATCTAACAAAATGCACCTACCGAATTAATCTTGTGTCCAAAATATCTACTAATATAATAACTACAACAATACTGGTTTTAGATTACATTCCCTTTCTTCTCACACTAAGTAACACTACACTAAATAATCAAATCATATTTGTGTAAATTTTTGTTCTATATAAAGAGTATATATTATTAGCACCACGTCTTACTACCCGTTCGGGTTATACGCACTTACGCTAATGTGTAATGGTAGGGTGATTGTGAGATGAAATGAAGGACCTACAGTTTAACGTGGAATCCGAACCACGGTGGAGGCCTGGCATTCCTCACATTCACAAGATGTCTTGTCATAGGTGAAGAAAGGGTTTGTTAATCAGATAAATCTTTGCCGGGACCGAGGATTGAACCGCGGCCGCCAGCATAGAAGTCCGACACCTTACCCCTAGACCGCCAGGTCACCCAAAGAGTATATAGAGTTAATTGCTTAAATTACATTATTTATGATATTTCAACTAAAGGTTTTTAAACATTTCAATGTTTTGAAGCAATATCTCCATTGAAACCTAATACGTTTAATAAAGGCCTTCAGAGTATTAAATAATGCACAACATGTTATATTAAGTGTTTGAAGCTCATAACTGTTTCCTTCTTTGTCTTCAAGCGTATCTGGGAAGATCTCACTAGGAATGATAATGTTGGAGGTCCTTTAACACAAAGAACATAAAATAACTTTGGTATATACAATATACACAGCGTCTATATTACCATTCATAGCACAATTCCTTGTAACCAAATACGTTGAAAAGAAAATGTAGCACAAAGGACTTTGTTTTAAATCTAGTTTTCGAAATAGGTGAGACCATCAAATAGGATTAAGGATACACGCCATTAGTTTCAGGCAAGGTAATGAAAGAAACAACATGAAAACTGTAAAAATAGGTTATTTTTGGAAATACAACAGAGTGCTTGCATATAGTGTGTGATCAAACCATCCATCTTGCATTTCCAGAAAGGTGGTATAATTCCTCATAATGCTCGCTTGTACACGTTGCAACAAGAATACTTTGAAGATTGTACAGTAATAGTTGTGTATTACTATGAGATTGTTGATAACCCTGGGAGATTCTGAATAAACATGCTGCTACAAATATTTTATTAGAATAAACTAGTTAATTGAGGTCAGATGACCGAGGAGGAGGAACAACAATATATTATGGTATCAGATATCTCACTACCCAGAAGACCAAGCAATTAACACTCAAACTCCGCAGGTAAGTCATATCTAACTACTATCAGGTATCAACTAACTACTTTCTGGTATAAGCTATTTTTCAAATCAAAACATATTTTAATTTTTAATCATCAATCGATTGATTAAAATGAATTGCTTGAATACATACACACACTATATAGATATTTCAGTGAAAGCGTGGAAAAAATTAAACAAGACAAGTGGATGCCTTACAGAAATATTTTTAGATAGGGGGCGTGTGGTATGCGAAGCCAGCTAAGGAGAATATAGGCCTAACATGTATAACACTGTTATGGTTGCCCGGTTTTATTGCAGTTAATCATTATATGTAATTTATTTACATTTAGTTGTAACATTACGTACAGGTAATACTCTACACTCTATAGTGTACCATAATATTATCATTGATAAACCGGAGGAAACCTACCATTTGGTACCTCACAACAGTTGCTCAAAATGACGGCCACCAACCCCAATGCAAGCATGACATCGGCGTACAAGATTCTGCCACGCTAGTTCAAATATCCCATACGTGTTGTGAATCACATTACAGGCTACACCAATCCTGGCATCCAATTCCTGTGTCACTAGAGTCTCATACCCATACTTGTTGTGAATCATATCACAGGTTACAACAATCCTGGTAACCAACTCCTGTACTCACTAGAGTCTCATACCCATACTTGTTGTGAATCACATCACAAGGTTACAACAATCCTGGTAACCAACTCCTGTACTCACTAGAGTCTCATACCCATACCTGTTGTGAATCACATCACAGGCTACAACAATCCTGGCAACCAATTCCTGTGTCACTAGAGTCTCATACCCATACTTGTTGTGAATCACATCACAGGTTACAACCATCCTGGCAACCAATTCCTGTACTCACTAGAGTCTCATACCCATACTTGCTGTGAATCACATCACAGGTTACAACAATCCTGGTAACCAACTCCTGTACTCACTAGAGTCTCATACCCATACTTGTTGTGAAATCATATCACAGGTTACAACCATCCTGGCAACCAATTCCTGTGTTCACTAGAGTTTCATAAACAAATTATTAGAGATATACCCATAGAAAATAGCCTTCAGGCTCTTCCCCACATGTCTAGGCCTATATTCCCTTTAGCTGACCTCTTAGACCACACGTTCCCTGTCTCAAAATGTTCTCTAGAATATCCCCTAGTCATGTTTATCTGCACGCTTCCACTGAAACATTCTGTATACGTCCCCCAAAATATCTGGAGTATCCGCGTAGCTAAGAAGGGATATAAAATGTGCACTTATTTTAGGAAAGGAAGTATAGAACTATTTAGGTAATAACACCTTTGTATTTTTGGCCAGGATTAGAACCACAACTTAGGGATATGGTATCGAAAGAAAAGTATCGATACTGTATTAATTTAAAGTGTCGGGAAAAAAATATCGAAACCTTATTACTATCTAAAGAAAAGTATTGATAACAGTAAATATTGGTATCGAAATTTTAATCTGGAAATATATCATTTCTTATATAAAAATAATAATTCCAACTTTTGCATCATAATTATATTTTCATATTTATTTAAACACTGAACATTATCATGGTTTTTAATAATCTAAAACAAATGTTACAAGATGATTTTTCGCTATCCAACTTTTTAAAAACTTCCATAACTCGCTTCTGGGGGGTGCAATTTTTAATCACATTAGTCATTTATGTACTCTATCAAGATAGATGATTGATTATTGACAAACAATAAAATAATGGACATCTTGCCCTACTTCATCTGCTTGAGACACACTTTATTTGACTTGAGTTAATTGAGATCTACAAAATCTTATTTTGTTTAGTTTGTGATGTCCTTGCTTATTAATAAAGAAAGGGTTAGTAGACTGTTCCTCACTCGACCTGTCAATCTGTCAAGACATCATGCTGTATAGATAAACAAAGATGAAAGAACAGCTTTGAATTATGGTGAGCTAAAATAGATTGAATTCTAGCGTTGCTTCTTGCTTGTCAATCACAAAATAAGTGAGAATTGAAAGAGTGTCATTTGTTACTCCTCTGCAGCCCACTTTAGTAAAAATTTAATCTCAATATGAGCTAAAATAATTTAAAAAAAATTGTTTCTTTCGATACCGATCCGATACGGGAGTTTGAGTACTAATATCAGTAAAAGTATCAGAAAAACGTATCGAGTAAACATACTTATATCGAAAAGAAAAAAAAAAATTATATATATTAATAAAGTATCGATACTTTTTTTACATCCCTACCCCAAACTATCTTTAGCTAGCTCTATACAATTCACCTCATTTCAACCTATCCTTATTTTAAGCTAGTCCTATCCAGTCCCTTTCATATCCTCTCTTTACCTATCCAGTCCCCCTCATTACACTCTCTCTATCTCTTTCAAGTCCATACTAATGTTATCCTCCCATCTGCGTTTAGGTCTTAACAATGGTCTCGTCCCATTGGGTTTGCCTGTTAAGACCTTGAACATTCTCCAGCCTAGATTCTCTCATTCACACTGCGTGTCGTGCCCGCCCTAATCTACAAGACTTGATTCCTAACAATGTAACTTATCATTATGTAACCTCCACCAATCGCCAGTATCCTCATCCTCTTCTGGACCAAATTTGTTTCTAATCACCTTGTTTTCTAACATTCTCAATTTTATTTCGTCATGTCATTTAAGATCACATTTTACAAATATAAATAACAACCGGTAAAATTATTGCTTTGTATATTCCTAGTCTTACATTCCTGGACAGCAGGCGGGATGTCAATTACTTACTGGCCGAGTAATATAATGTTTTTATTGAATGTATATTTTCCTAATTTTCACTATAATACAGTTTTTGCTAGTTAAAATTTTCCCTAAGTATTTATATTAATTAATCATTTAAGGTGATATGTTGCTCAAAGTAATCTTTAAATTATTTTCCTCAATCTCATAAAATAACTTATTCAGTGATACATAATTAATAACTTTTTGAAGTGATCAACATGATTATTTTTTAAATTGTAGCTAAAATCAATTAAATAGTACAGGCATTCATGTGTTTAACGTCAATAAGCAAATATAAAATACACAATACTTTCTGAATCAACAAATACATATATTGTGCAAGATACCGTGCGTTAAAGACACTCGCACTCAATCTATGGATATATTTTCTGGTTATTGATATTCAACTTATAAACGTTATAATATAATAAATAAACCCTCAAGATGGTTTTTCGTTAGAAATTAATATTATTATTAGTACCTTGTCTTACTACCCGTTCTGGATATACGCACTTACGCTAATGTGTAATGGTAGGGTGATCGTGAGATGAAATGGAGGACCTACAGTTTAACGTGGTATCCGAACCATGGTGGAGGCCTGGCATTCCCCACATTCACAAGATGTCTTGTCAGAGGTGAACGAAGGGTTTGGTAATCAGATAAATCTTTGCCAGGACCAAGGATTGAACCACGGCCGCCAGCACAGAAGTCTGGCACCTTACCCCTAGACCGCCAGGTCACCTTTCGTTAGAAAGGCCAACTCATAATATTTTTACACATGAATTTCAAGTAAATAAAAAGAAAAATGCATTTTATTGTACAGTACATTCCATTTCATATTAAAAACAAATTTTGTTTATATAACGATTTCATTTAAAAAAAAAAGCATTTTGATTCTACTGTAAAGAAGCTCCAAAACCAATTCATTTTTTATTAGTAGTGAATAGCCCCTGCCTTGTATTACTTATGTTGCACTCATGACCGTCCTGTGGAGAAGATAATCAGCTTGTTTTATTGTCAGGGGAAGTAAGCATAGTGGCGTTATAGTGGACTAGGGGGCTAAGAGATGGGAGAACGCAAAAATTTTCGAAACTAGATCTCAATATTAAATCAAATATACATTTTATAACAAACCAAACGCTTTAACACTAATATATGAGATGTAATTTCATGAAAAAAAAAAAATATTTTTTTTACAAGTTTACATTTAAGTCGTCTCAGGCTGGTTATCACAGATAACCCGAATGTGTTATATTTTATATATGTTACTTATGGTTATAATTAAATATAATGTTTTTAAAATATGGTTAGTTTAAATAATAATTATTAAATAGCTTAAACAATTTTTCTTTTGATCGCATTTTATTATTCGTTTCGATAATTTGCATAGTAAAGCCAATTTACAGTTGAGTCGAGGAAGAAATGAGCTGTAGACTTTCACAAACATCCCAACGCGTCTGGAATCTTGTTGGATTTTAATTAAACGCCAACAATACTGTCTTTGGGGATTTTTCACTTGTGCACTTCAACCGAGTCATATTTTAAATTATCGAGAAATGAATATTAGCTTAGAGGGGTATTTTTAGATAAAAATTCATTTGTGTAAAGCATTGAACTTATATGTACGTTTACACTAATGTGATTGTTATGAGGTAGGTATAATTTATAGGAAGCGTACTTTCACAAATAGTAGAGGAAGAAAGAAAATATATATTTTTTTAGCAAAAACTAAACCTAGCACGTCCTGTTTGGGTATAAACATGACCCTCACGTTTCTGATAAACCAGAATAGACGAGGGCTGACTCCTTATCCCCCGTGACCACTGTTACGGTTGTTTCTGGGACCATGTGTACTCTCTAATTATGGTGTTAGAGTGAAAACAGTGATTCCACATTTACAATACCATCAAGTCTTAATGTTGTGTTGATTAAATATTTTACTAAACATACTTTACTTCCAATGTGTACTCATTTAATGAAATAAACAACATTTATTTGAAATACTATATTCATACACTTTTCAAAGGAATGACCTTTTAAATAATTTTAAATATTTTTATTTGGTAACATAAAATTGGCTACTACATGAATTATAATGTCTATTTATTGGTTTTATATATAAACTCAAGTGATGGCGCTTGTCATCTGATATTCTGATAGTATTAGTTATAAACAACCTCTTTAGGGCACGTGGACGAAGGCATTCGTTCGTATTGTCTGGTTTACCGATGACGTAATGCTCGGGGTTTGAGTCGCGTTTGGGTTTACTGAAGGTAGATTTTCCTAAATAGTGTACAACTCACACTCCATACAAATGAGGGCACATTGATTGTTAATTATGATTTACCCATCCCTATACCATTAGTGCTAATACACATTCAGCTTTAATTAAAATAAACACACAATTATTACCAACATATTCCGACCTTTTATATGAAGACTATAAGAATAGTAATACCTAGGATAAATGTCAAAATCAACTTTTTTGTTTGCTCAAATCATACAGTTTGGTGTAAATCACAGAAAGCTTTTATATGTTTTTATATTTTTGTTCCAATCTGATAATCGAACCGTTCTGTAGATACCTCAGTACTTTTTATAAAATAGCATCCATACACTTGGTAACTAACGTAAACTATTGTATTAGTAAACATACATACATAAATATATATATACAGAAATAAATATATATAAAATTATATACAGAATGTTCAAAAACTCATAGCCTAAAACTTGCTGGCGGCCGGGGTTCAATCCTCGGTCCCGGCAAAGATTTATCAGATTACCAAACCCTTCCTTCACCTCTGACAATACATATAAACTGTAGGTCCTCCATTTTATCTCACAATCACCCTACCATTGCACATTAGCGTAAGTGCGTATAACCCGAACGGGTAGTGAGACGCAGTGGCTAATAATAATAATAATAATAATAAGCATAGCCTAAAATCCACATATAGCCTGTTTGAACCAAAATTAATAAAACATTTCTGTACATTTACATACGGAGAGCTATGCTAATACAATTAGATTGTGTTCAAAGTTTCGGTGTAGAGCGCCAGGAGAGCAAAGGTGTTCAAGCATGCGTGTACAACATGTTGCATAGGCATGTACTGGATCAGCTAGTCCTATAAGAGTGCCCACCCCATGTTTGCGGTCAAGGTGTGACCAGATATATAAAGAGAGAGACTGTATCTTCAATCTATTAGTAGTAGGAGTTCCTTCTATAAATAAAAGCGTCACGGGTTTGACACCCAGTGTTTCCTGATTTTCTGTGAATCAGTGGGTCTAGAACGGGGTCAACTTAGCCTCTTGAGGACCCTTAAGTAGCTCTTGGTAATGGCTCCAATCTATGGCTTTTAAATTAATGGCCTGAGAGTTCACTGTGCGGAGCACATGACACCCTTTATCCACTGAGGTTAGCACTATCTTTGCCAACAGATGCTGACCACGCGGTCGGTATGGATTGATTGCGGGCTGACGCCATGAAGTTTTTTTTAAAATTGAAACTCTCTCTCTACTAACTCTCTGAGTTATTATTTAATAATGGAATTGTTGTTTAGTAAAATCTAGCTTTATAACCGACTGATTTAAATACAGTAATTGCAGTTTAAATCATGGTGTATTGTCCAAACAGAATGATTGACGGGTATTGTAACAAGTCTGCTCTCTTGATCTGGTCACACTTTGACCGCAAGCACGGGGTGGAAACTTTTATAGGACTAGCTGATCCAGTAAACTAGTTTGGGGCACTTCCACTAGGAGGAGCTTGCAATGACGTCATAGAGGAATGCGCATGCGTGGACGAGAAATCCATAGAAAAGGAAGTGTGAAGTCTATGTAGAATTTGCCATTCCTGTTTTGTTAACAATTTTTCGTTTATTTTAAATTAGAAGTTTAGCTAGATTTTTTAGATTTTACATTTTATAACGTGGTTTATTTATAAAATAATGGATTCATTATATTTTATTAAATTTAATATAAGATAAATTGATTAATTAACATTACGTAATAATAAAAAGTGGTTATGTTCCAAGTGTGACGTTCCACGTCGGATCTTTGAGCTCGCGGCACTAGCCACGAGCTCTAGCGATTTGGTAATACTTGCCAACATTTGAGTGGCGTTACTATACTTATCACTATACTATAAAGCTCACTCACTCACTCACTGACATTAATGTTTTATCACTTCCAGATGAGCTAGAAACTTTAAATTTGGCAAACTTCTAGCTTCTAGCCTGTAACCGACGGAAAATTTACAAAAAGTAAAAAAAAAATTGACCTCTGAAAAAAGTTCAAAATGTTGTAACAACTTTAAAGTCAGTGTGAACCTTTCTTTGGAAGCCTCTTGGGGCTAAACGGTAAGACCTATCAAAAAACGGATTGCACCAGGGATAGATTTTTTATTCTTTTATTTTAACCCGCCTCGGTGGCGTAGTTGGCTAACGCGCTTGTCGTGTTGAGCTCGAATGCTGAGGACGGGGAGATCGAGGTTCGAATCTCGGTCGGGTGGACTGGGGATGGTTTTTCCTAAATAGTTTTCCACTCTACCTCCATGAAAATGCGGGTTCACTTCCTCTAATACAGCCTTCACAATTCCTAATCCATTAGAGTAATTAGTACTTAAGGCGTATAACCCGAACGGGTAGTAAGACGCCGTGCTAAATATTAATATTATTATTATCATAGTCAAGCTGTCTCAGCCAGTTTACGAACTAACAAGTCCTACAAATGTACCGCGACCATCCAGACCGAAAAGGGCAGGGAGGGATTGCGAAGGCAATTTTACATAAATATATGATAATAATAATAATAATTAGATATGATACATTTTCAAGACAAAACATATGACTGCCATTTGAGTAAATACATACACCATGTTAGAGTAACCTTTTATAGTGATTAAGTGAGTATCAAATTTATTTCAACTAGTACCGGAAGCTCTTTTAAGAGCCAAAAAGTGGCCTCCATTTGCACTTATCTCACTTTTGCTACAAACATTGATCTTAAAATGTGACACAATCATAATGACATTCATGATAGAAAATTTAATGGGTGATTATTTGGGACATTATTAAATTTGTGTCATTATTGTCAGTTTCTCAAAATCTAAAAAAAAAAGTATTTATATTAGTGATGATTAATTTCTTTGAAAAAAAGAGGTTAGGTTTAAATTTTCAATCATCGTAGAAGTTTTTGTAAATATTTGTAATAAAATTAGGGAATATGAAGGAGGAATTTTATACCAGCATTTTCGTGGGGAGTGTAGGTAATTATTATGTAAGATAAACCCTAAGTATACCTGACCGGGCTTTAACTCCGCTATCCACGCCACCAGAATTTTAATCCAACTTGAAAATATCGCATTTCAACATACGACCACCTAGGTGGGTTTTATTACTTGATTTTGTATTATTTTTGTTTAAAGGTATTTAACGTGCACTTTATGAACTGATTTAGTATGTCAGAATACTACTTTTAAACTAATTCTAATATATAACAGACACATCACACAACACATAGCCCCCCAACCGTTAATCTATCACTGTGAACTATACAAATGATAATTTTTTCAGCCATGCTGGGAATTGAACTCAGTACCCTAACAGCTTATCCAGACAGGTTATCAACTGAGCTAAAGCGGCGTACTTTATTATGTATTTTTGATTAAAAGGCTGATTATATATTAAATTTTATTACCGTATAGGCCTATTGGCTACTCTTAATAGTGTTGTCTTCAACACTAACCTAAATAATAATTAAACCTAATTATGTTATAAATCTAACTTAATTTTAATATATTTGAATAGTCTAATATATTTTTGGATAAACTATTAACCACATAATTTATGAGAAAAAAGATTTTTTTAAATATAAATAGAGACGATGGGCACCTTTAAAATTAATTTTTTTCCCCCTACTTTCAACTTCTATAAAAATGTTAATAATTGAGTAGCTATCTCATATTGATATTTGAATCGGAATTAATTATTTTTTAAACTTTAACGTGAATATTTATCTACAGAGGTTTGTAATTTTTCTAAAAAAAACTATCCGAAGTCAGGGGCTGTACATATATTTTACCTGACTCTCCACAGGGTATTTCTGGTCAGTTTTTACAAAATTCCCCTTCTGGAACCTCTTCATTTAGATTAGATAGAATATGTTTCTAATAACAAAGGCACTGTTACCCAATATACTTTAAAAAAAATCTATACTGCTTTCCATTACAAAGAGGAAATAATTTAAAATAGTTCAGGATCGAATGTATACCTCTCGAAATCCATGATTTTTATATTCTTTACCAGAAATAAGTTTAACAAAAACCCCTTTATTTGAAAGAATACCTTTGACATGGTGATTTAGGAAAGTGCAATATCGGGGCGTTGTTAATGTTATACATTGGATTTTAATTAAATATTCTATCGTGAAACTATTTATTATAAAGTGTGAAAAGTAATTTGATGAAGGATCTCATTGTTCCCTCTACAGTTTTAAACCCATAACCAAATCAAATAACTAGTTTCTCTAGTCTTGAGTCCTGCAAGCTGTTCTATGAGCACTACATGTTACTACGCTTTCAGGCCATCTTTATATCTATATAGAAGAATTTCATTTAAAAAAAAGGCATTTTCTGACAGCTAGAATAGCCACTAGATCCATTTTCACGTATTAATATATAAAGTCATGTGAACTGCGGTTGTCAATTTTGATAGACATCAAAAATACTTACAAAATAACACTAATATAGTAATATTTTGTTTGTGTTTTCTAAAAGGCCCTTCATATGAATATTGGATAGTAAAAATGGGGCAGGGGCTAGAAATATAAGAGTGAGAGAAAGTACACCCAAATGGTTTGGAGAGAGAGTGGGAAAACATTATCTTACTAGCTTCACTTGGATGAGATTATAGCCCTGACCTGCTCATAACAGAAAAACCAACCCAGTCAAGATTCACACCTTAGTCCACGTGACCACGGGTGCAGATTTAATGTTATTTTAATACAGCATATTGTATTATTATTTTCAGTTAGATTATTGTATCACCGAAAGGTTTATTTTTTTTACTTTAAATCTCTAAAAGTTAATATTATGCTGGGATTCTGGTAGGAATACACTTTTATAAAATGTAAACTCTTTATTGATGGTCCACATTTATACGATTTCACTATTAATAGTATTATTTTATAAGTAATAATATTATTTATCAAAAGTGACAGTTACATATCACAAGACTTACCTAATATTATGAGCATTGTTTAAGTACATTTCTTAGCCTCACATAAATTGATTATTTTCTATTACGGGTGGCTCTGTCGTCGATGACCGAGATAGTGTGGTGATAGTGGGATTAATTGGCATGCACAGATGTAATGCAAAGGTGTTACACCCTCTCTACGTCTCAACACTACCCCAACCATTAAAATGTAATAAAAGGGAGAGGATGTAAACTAACATACAAAAAAATGGAAATTGTAAAAATATGTAAATTCAACAAAGAGTAGTTTATTCAATTAATGACAATAGCACAGATGACAATAAATTGTCTCATTATATCATAATGAGTTCTGTTGGAAATCATACTCGAAGTAAACAACTTTACAAAATTCAAGTTGTGCAAGTATTTTAACAAAAGGAAGCATGATATCCATCACAATATTGATGGACCAGTCTATATGAGACAATACTACAGCGTATTTATTTATATGAGATACAAAAATTATAAGGGCCTAATGGGCACCTTGATATGGTTCCAAAGGTTTCGTAATGCACAGAAAACGATATCTTATATATAAAGAAAATTAAATGTTGACGACTACATTACAGAGTTTACAAAACGTGAGGGTTCGACTACCAGACATAAGCCAAACTCCCACGGGACTACCCGATCTGACAGAGAATATGGGACACACAGTTCCCAAAATAAATAAACAAAACTTAGCTGTTCAAAAGGAACTTACGTTACAAAAGATTAAAGTTATCCTAATTCAAATTCCAAAAAAGTTACATCACGTTACGTTAATTCTAACCATAAATTCAAATACGAAAAGTTACTTTAAAAAAACGGGAATACTCTACAATTCCAAACAAATAAATATTAACATGTCAACTTCTAATTAGCACGTAACTGAAAATATTTACGAGAATAAATACAAAAGTACACGTCCAGCGCCCGAGCGGCGACATTTTTAAGATATAGTATTTTAATTTAAATAGACGATTAAATAATAAATATGTTAAATTTAGAAACAGAATATTTTATGTTAGAAGATTATAGATAATAATGAAGATAGAGTTCATAACTCCACTCGTCTAAGCGACGAGTTTGATACATTTACAAGTCTTTCTCCAGCCATTGCCCAGCTCCATGACAATGATCTGTCGTTGATCGTCGATCGTAGAATAGTCAGTATTTGCATACTTGCATAGCCATTATATAGGGATTTCATTGTTATGATGGGGATACACAAACACACGCGGTGACGTCACGATGCCTGCAAAAAGCCACGTAGGCCATGTGGATGTTGATGAAAGTTGTTCTTGCTCCATTGGAATATTAGTGAATATCTCCAATCACCCGATGTTTCGAAGGAGGTTCCTCTAGTATCCGCCAGAGGTCGGAAACATAGTTGTCTTCAAGTCGAAGTAGGTAGTCCTTGGTTCATTTCACGCTAGTACAGTCGGAGTGCCGGGACGCGTTTGTTGATACACCGGCCTTTCCTGCTCCAGTCGCCGGTCTTGGTTTACCGTGAGTCGTCCAGCCTAGCAGGATTCTATAGACAGCAGATTCATGTGGTAAGTACGTGGACAGAATATATATTACATTGGTTTGGATTGAGTAGTGAAACATATTGTCCAGCATGGTTATATTATGTCTTCTTAGCCTACAAGAACTACAACAGCGAACAATACTATTGTAGGGATCCTAAGTTTAATTGATTTTATTGGGGCGGGTAGTATGAATTGATGCGATACATCCATTAACGTCCGTAGTGGGCGTGGCCCCATTGGAACATTATACATCGTAATGTTACAAAGGGTAGGAACTAGTTCAAATCAAGACTGAGTCTAAAATCCACATATTATGATTCTAAATGGTTTTATTGATTTCTTTACAACCTAATGCTAATAATATGTTTCTTCATTACGTTTTTTAAAATTATAAAAATTACAATCAAGTCAAATGGTGAGAAAGAAATTAAAAATTTATTTTATATTAGCCCTCTATTTTATTTAAATCTTTAAAAGGTAATACATATTCATATAAAAATAAAATAAATGCTACGACACAATTGTAAATACATCTCATATAGGCTGTAGCCAAATTTATAAAAAATTTGTACATAATAATTTAACCTAGAATGATGTAGTGTAGAAAAACAAACTTAGTTTTATTTAAATTGAAAAACATTCCCCAGATACCTATTTTAACAAAAAAAAAGCAATGTTCATTTTTTATAAAGACACAATTTTCAAAATTAATCAATAAAATACCCTTAGAAATTCCCCTTTTCCTTCCTCACATAAAAAAGCATACAAGTATATAAAGTGGCTTACCACGTTTAACACTCCCCGTAATATATTAATTTTAAACAAAATCGTTAGGTTTATTCTCGAAAAATTCTAAGCTCTCAAAAATAACTAGACTAGGTACCCTTAAACAATCTTTAACCAAAAAACAAGTATTACATTTTCCACTTAAAACCCTTGCCAAATATATATTCTAAACCAAATGGTTTCATCTGTTTTTTATTTAAAGAAACTCGATTTATAAAGAATTAGTCATAAGTAAACAACTTTTAAACATTTTTTTTTCTTACAGGAAAACAGGACTGTGCTCTTTGGCAGGTTAATCATTCCCCAAATATTATTTTAAATCTAAATCTTAGAAACATTTTCAAAAAATTTTGGATTTCAATAATCAGTAAACTTCCCTTGATTTGAGAGTTAAGATAAAATTTATAAAAAAATATCAAGTTAAGAACATATGACCTATGTATACCAAGAATCAAATAGTCTCAAGTTATTATTTACACTTGTAGTGAGGATTACTCCATATAGATATCATATTCTGAAAATTGAAAAATGATATCTGGACACGGGAATCGAACCCAGGACCTTTGATTTAGTACGCCAATGTTCTACCTACTGAGCTATCCGGGAATCGTCCCATGTTCAGGGTCATTCTTCACTCATATTTTAAGGCAGAGTCTATGATGGACGTGCGGAAACCGTCGGCTACAAATGTGTGATTTTATTAAGATCACAAGCTATCAGATAATGCAGACACCTTCGACTTGGTAGTATCCACTTAGTATTCCACTTTCGAGAAATATCCCCCAGTTCCTGGTGGAAATCGAACTCAAGACATCTAGGTCAGCACCCAGAGGCTATCCCCACTTTAACAAGAGGCTGGTATATACTCGAGTCTCCTTTAAATGGTTTTCTAATCTCCTTTCACGCAAATAAGGTTACACATTATCTACATTCTACCCAGATATTAGTCAAAACACGTGGAGAGTGTGAATAAGCAATAAGACGAGTATCAAGAATTATTGGTCATTTTTATTTTATAAATATTGTTCCTAAATATTAAATATCCAGAACAAAAAAATATAGTTTAGTGTTTAAAATAAATTTTATTTTACGTCCACATCACTTAACATAGATCTATCTCGATACACGACTCTCAATCTAACTTAACCTAGTGGGCATCATCATCAATTCTAAGCACACTGCTCTGATTCCTGGAACTGTAATGTCTGGGTAATAGTCTCCCATAATCCACGAGCACTAAATTATTTGGACCTCATCCGGCATTAAACTACTATCTCTGCGCTTATTAGGAACTGTCAGTAGTCTAATGTACTCACAATAATTTGCTAATAAGCTTTGTATTCATGCTCTATCCATTTTGAAGCAGACGCTTTCTTCGCTAGATTTGTAAGGATAACAACTACATATTGATTTAAAATAAAACTGTTACCAAAATATTGTCTTAAATGCTTTTTGAATGATTTAAATTTTATAATAATAATGATAATGATCTATATTGGTCAAGCGGTGACCTAGTGTTTTAGGGGTAATGTGTCAGACTTCTGTGCTGGGGGTCCGGGGTTCAATCCTCAGTTCCGGCACAGATTTATCTTTTTACCAAACCCTTCCTTCACCTCTGACAAGACGTGTATTAATCCCAACTTGTGAATGTGAGGAATGCCAGGCTTCCACCGTGGTTCGGATCCCACGTTAAACTGTAGGTCCTCCATTTCATCTCACAACCACCCTACCATTACACATTAGCGTAAGTGTTTATAGCCCAAATGGGTAATAAGACACGTTGATAATAATAATAATGATAATATATTGGTCGAGACAAACCTTCTTTTCCTCTTGACCAGAGATTAAATAACATATGGTGCACCACACAGACTTTCACTTTTATTTTAATATAAATACATTTACTTAACACTCGTAAGGTTTCTGAAACGAAATAATATACTTTGTTACACTTTACCAAAGAGCATAAATGAAATTATATTGATTGTTAAAGAAACAGTGAGAGAATCTATCTGCCCACCAAAGAGCATTTCAATTTCAAAAAATGTGTTTTCTTACATCTCAGAAATAATTGATCTTATAAAAATATATAAAAAATAAAATATTTTTATATAAATAGTAATTACTTCATTTTTACAATGATCGGTTATAATGTATCTCAAATAGTTGCAGAGATATGATCAAGATTGAAAATTTCAGCTTTTGTTAACTACCCTCAACATCATATAAAGGGGAAAATACATAATCATTTTGTTGATAGTGTTAAACAGTGTCTATATAGACAGATTAATCAGTATTGTTTTAGTAGAATCCACGAGAAACAAACATCCTCTGGGGAAACTTATTTAAAACCCTAGCTACCGGGTTTTTGCCCGATCGGTAAAATGGTTTTGGTTCCAGGCCGAGAGACAGACAGAAAAATGGCAAAAAAAAAAAACTTTTTCTGTTTCAAGGGGTCATGTCATGAAACGTAGACATCAAAATCTTGAATTTGATTTTTGACGTTCACAATAATTCTATGTCGAGGGGACAAAATAAAGTATAATTACAACAGCCATTACATTTATTTGAATATTAATATTAATACTCTAAAGTCTAAGTAACGCTAGACAATCCAGGATGGCCTGATGATATAGTATTGTCGGACAACGTCAAAGATCCTAGCTTCGATTCCTGTGTCCAGGTTATCTTTTTTCACTTATGAATTTGATTCAACTATCGGTTATCAGGACAGATCTCATGGACAATTGACATGTATTAATTAATTATGCTTACATATAAAATAATGTTATAATTTTTTAGTCATATTTCAAAACGTGAATATGTGATTTATGTTTTGTATTAATAATAAGTAGGTCATGTTATCAGATTTATTTTGATTTGATTTGTTACCGTGAGCCATGGCCGTATCTCGGAAGATTATATATAGATCTTGCCCGCTTTTGTAGACAACGTTTAGTTGAAGTCTCTTCATTGAGCTGTACGGACCGTACGAATGTTTGTGTGATTTCGGTTCTTCGTTTCTAGGTAACAACTACATTTTCTCGCTCCCACTCAGTAAATACCATTGGTTTGTTTATTAAATACACAGTATTGTTCAGACTAAATTCGATTGGAAAGAGTAGAGAGTTAAATCGGCTGCAGAGAGTGTTTAAACTAATACAATGATAGTAAGAAAGTTGGCAAATATATATTTAGCGCCTAAAATCTCTCTAGGAGACAGAGTAGAGTATCCGAGCTTAAACTAGACGATGAAGTGAAAATAGGCACATACTTAGGTAGATTTAAACCCAATTTCTCACAAAAATTTTAAAGAGGATCTTTTAGATCACATGAGTGATTTTGATAACTGCTTGATGTCACTTAGCGGTAAGTAGTTTGGGAAGCTAGCTTTTGATGGGGCCAAGGCCTTGAAATCTGATCTCCTTTTCAATTAAGAAAATAAATGCGCTGGCAAAGACTTTTACTGAGATTTTATGAAAGGACACCCTTAGCTGACACTAATAACCTCTGAATATACTAGCATAAAACGAGCAGTTAGATTCAATAAACCTTAGGCTTCTAGAGTTTTTGACAAATTTTAATAACTTCAAAATAAATATTCATTCTCTACATGCAGAATTTTCAACGCAGATGAAACAGAAAATTAAGTGTTTTCATTCAAATGACTCAAAATCTTATAGCGTAGTCTGCTATGTTGCATAATAGTGATATATTTGCATTTACCCGGACACCGGCAGCAGCAAGAACACCCACGTTAGCTTCTCCAAGTGTGAGTGACCCAAAGATAAAATCGGGTTGTGGGTGGTCAGAAGACAGCCGTTCAATTCTACGCCCTTCCAGAACAGGCCGGCAAAGCCATCCATTCTCAGTGCGCGCCGGTTGTTTGCCAACATTCCAATCCTCGTCTCTGCCCTGTCACTGGCTGACTTTATACCACGGACTATTGGACTAAGATAAGTTCTGCCCTGCCGTGGCAGGCGTGCTTTGTCGAATTATTCTAAACTATCTTTTGGTAGTAATTCATATTGTTAACCCTTCCAAATTCACATTTTAAATATATCTTATAATACTGATTTATTTTTGAGTAGATGTGTAGTATATCGTAAGGGTTCACTTAAATATATTTACTTTACATTATATTTATGGGAGACCTCCATTTTGGGAGTAGTCAATTAGCTGGGCTTATTTAAATTTATAATACGAAAAACTTCAATCTTGTGATCAAGCGAATTTGTTGAGCCCTTTTAAAGTCTGATGACGAGTATAAACCTTAAATATAGGGAAAACCTCCTTTTTGAAAATAATCAAGCTATTGGCTGTTTTAATTTCACTAGCCATAGGTAAAAGTTAGCCGTGATAAACTTCCGTTGTGGTAGAGGGACCTAGTTGAGAGTTTCTTTTGTGCGTGCTTGAATTGCTAGAAGTATATATTATTATAGGTGATTCCAGCATGTTTATTGACAATAAGCTTTTGCCTTGGCTTAATTAATTAACTTAGACTTTTTGAATAGTTATGAATATTATGTGTGGGAAGATTCGTTATTCTATTAATAATTATATATCCTTTTATTATATTTATCTGTGTCCTCTTTACAGGGCTTTGCAATAATAGTTGTTAGTTGATGAAATTATTATTGCCTTGTGTACTGATGGTAGACGAATGTTCATTTTAGATTGATTTGTAAACATGAACTTCAGCTAGCATTTTACCCTGTTCTCTGTACTACCTGTAAAAAATATTATATTATTCTAATACCACATCCTTGGAATTTTCTTTTTTTTGCTAGAGTAATGAATTAAATTGTCAGGATATTATATTTGTTAGGTATGGATTTAGCCACATCTAAATAACATATTCTTTAAATTGAAAAATGAAACTTGGACACGGTAATCAAACCAAGGAACTTTGGATTAGTACGTAAATACTCTAACCACTGATGTATCAAGCAGTGGTCCAGTACCACTCATATTTTGAGGCAGTCTGTGATGGACGTGTGGTAATCAACAGCTACATGTAAGTGATCAATTAAGATCACGGGCTATCAGAGAACACGGCCAACTTCTACTAGTTATGCTTTCCTAGATGGTTTTCCAATCTCCCTCCACGAAAATGCGGGTTCATTTCCTCTATACCCAACCCTATCAATTCCTAATCCATTAGCGTGATTAGTACTTAAGCGTATAACCTGAACGGGTAGTAGGACGCGGTGCTAAATATTTTATACTCGTTGAGGCTTTATGCTACCATTAGTACAATACAATAATTGTAGCAATGCACATATCATTATGAATTAAATAGCCAAGATATTATATTTGTTAGCTCTAACCCTAAACAACAAATTACAAATATAACAACTAGATCATTTAATTCAAAGTTTCACAGAATAACATATTTACTTAAAATGACAGTAGTTGTTAAAACCAAATGTTTTTAGAAGTATATTCAGTATCATTATGTTAATAATCGTGGAAATTAAATATAAAGGTTCAATATACTATGTATGATTAATATTTTAAAATATGTATTAATATCACAAACTTTTGTACTAAAGTTATAAAATATTGTATAGTTGATGCTTATAGTTGGATCGTTTTTTTTTTAATACAATAAATTGAAGGGCGCATTGCATTTGTTCCTTTATTTTCCTTGCGTTTAAAGTTTCCTTCTTGGGAATAGTAAACAATTATTATTATTATTATTATTATTATTATTAGCACCGCGTCTTACTACCCGTTCGGGCTGTACGCACTTACGCTAATGTGTAATGGTAGGGTGATTGTGAGATGAAATGGAGGACCTACAGTTTAAAGTGAAATCCGAACCACGGTGGAGACCTGGCATTCCCCACATTCACAAGATGTCTTGTCAGAGGTGAAGGAAGGGTTTGGTAATCGGATAAATCTTTGCCGGGACCGAGGATTGAACCCCGGCCGCCAGCAAAGAAGTCTGACACCTTACCCCTAGACCGCCAGGTCACCCAACAATGCTTACTGAAATACTAACTTGACCCCGGCTGTTGTGGCGCTCCATTTAGTATGGCTGTAAATGTTCTCCCAAGATAAGCGAAAAATATAAAGTGATGGATGGTAAAATAAAATGTTAAGCTAACCTAGCCTAACCTAATCTAGCCTAACCTAGCCTAACCTAATATAAGGCAAAAAAAATTGGTTTGGCTGAATTAATATCTACCCACAGGTCTATTATTTGTTATAGTCCTCCTGGCTGATGAATGTGGCCCTACTTAGCTATGACAATGATTATCTTAGTGATGACCACGACCCAACTCAGATTTGATGATAATCCTGCTGGTAAAATGGTGGCCTAGCTAAGCTATTAACGTTTGGGAAATTTTATCCTAACCGTTATGAGCCGAAAACAATTTATTCTGGTAAAGAGTACGCTTATTTATAAACTCAGGCTAAATAAATAATATTACATATGAATTAAATAAAACAATTTAAAATGATTGTAAAAAATGAATGATATCATTTATTTTAGCTAGTGTTTAGTCGTACCTTTAGAAACAGTGTTTTGAAAGCTATATTATTGATTATCTTAGCAACAGGTCTAAAATATTCACCTTCTTGGAAATAATATGAAGCACGATCATATAAATTATTCACAGGGTGAAAAGTTTTCCATGGGTTTGTTTAAAGCTGACCTTGACCACAACAAAATGACTGTAAATGAGTGTGATCTATTATTCAATCTTCTTTCCGTCATCAAATGACAGTGAGGTTTTTATTCAGTGAACTCGTCACTGTAGGTGAATATTTAGAGATATTCTTTTGTTCTACATTAGTTTGGTGACAGCCTAATTACCCTAATCTTTAATAGAGTATACTAACTCTATTTGTGATTTTATGCATACCAATAAAAAATTATACTTTATGTAAGAAGTTTTAATATGTATTATTGGTAATTACTTGGTTTTATTAAAACATTTTAAGGCCGCTTATCCATCGGTTGAAACAATTTGTAACAAATTTTTTCAGACAGCTGCCTTGAACAAATGTTCGATAGTATGGAATAGCATCAAGACACAAAACCAGAACTTCATCAAACAAAACCAAATTTCCTCCAGTAGCCAACATGACGACGGGTGAGGAAAACATGGATTTACTTATATCCTCTTCACTTTGTCTTGTTTTACTTTGAAGTAGAATAGGTTGCGAGTTTTGGTTTTATCCATTTACTTATGACACACAGTCTACTCCGGTCTCTCCCGTCATTATTGTATAAATCACAAATATACTAAAACGAAAACACAATGTTGTGACATACTTTAGGGTATTCACAAACGTAGAAGACGTGGGTATGTCGTACATGCACAGTTTGCTTTGCTCTTCTAATATTTCCAACAAACATTGTACAGCAAAACTTTGTTAGACTGTTGTTCGGTATTCAAGAAACAAAAATCCTCTTTTAAAAATCACTTTAAATACACCCAACCGGGATCAGACAACTAACTCCCAGTCATCAACAATATATTCTATAACGAGACTAGTGCCTTAGACCATGCGGCCAATGAAGTGGGTTATATGCTTTCCACTTCTTATAATTTTCATTCTTCTTGTAAATTTAATAAATAATAATAATAATAATTATTATTATTATTAGCACCGCGTCTTACTACCCGTTCGGGTTATACGCACTTACGCTAATGTGAAATGGTAGGGTGATTGTGAGATGAAAATCGAGGACCTACAGTTTAACGTGGAATCCGAACCACAGTGGAGGCCTGGCATTCCACACATTCACAAGATGTCTTGTCAGAGGTGAAGGAAGGGTTTGGCAATCAGATAAATCTTTGCCGGGACCGGGGATCGAACCCCGGCTGCCAGCATAGAAGTCTGACACCTTACCCCTAGACCACCAGGTCACCAATAAATAATTAATCTAACATATTTAATATCCAAGTCTTATTTCCTCTTATCTTTACTAATAAAATTAAAATTATCTGTGATGCAGATTCCACTTTTGATTGATATTAACATCTATTAAATAACACAAATAATAGTTCTATGGTTAAATGTAATCAAGGATAACTGACCAAAAGATATTTCCGCGAAGTTATTTCCTATTGTGGTCTAACTGTAGTGTGTTACTTGTATCATATTGATTGAAAAGTTGTGGTTTTGAAATAAAGCTCTTTATTGATCTGTTGTGAGCTATGTTACCTGAGCGACAGCTAAATATTCCATTCACTTTCCAGCTATAATGAAATACCGGTTGCGTATAGCACGGTCGGATGGTAATATAGGATGGACTACTTCAACATGTTGATGAAATGCCATGAAATAGTTTTATATTTGATCTGTTGATGTTATTCTAAATAGACATTTACACTTCTTTGGTTCATTTTGTTCTAATGCATTTATTTATTTAATAACATAATAATGTCTAATAAGTACATATTTTACATTGATATTTAAGGTAGCATTTACACAGAGAGATTTTATTTTTTAATTGAATTTGATAAAAAAAAATGTTCTTGTGCACCTTATCTTACTATTCATTCGAACTATTTGAAAATTAAAACCTATTTTAAGAATGATTTTAAAAACTATTACACACATTTGTGTAAAATAATTATATTTGTTATTTTATTTTTTTAACTTCGCATATTACTATCTATTTGGGTTATTCATGTGTAGTAATTACGCTAGTGTTCTAGGGATGAAAAAGGTGAAATTCAAAGTAAGTGTACCAGCGTTTTCTTGTAGGGAGAGTGGAAAACAATTTAGGGAAAAAAACCCTCAGTACCCCTGACTGGGATTCAAAACCTTGGACCTCCATCATCGTCAATACAGTCCATTGCAAAAGTGATTCCTAAGATCATGCAACCACAGAAGCGAGTATTTTTATATATAGAATTAAATTAATACATATCATCCTAAAGTGTCGTAAAATTCTTAGCTATGTGAAATGTTAAAAGTGATTTTCACACATTTTCCAAGTTTCACTTGGACAATACGTCACAAAATATATCTCTCACGTGGACACAATCTGTGTCACTATCTGACTTGTTTATTTTGTTACTGATAGTGAAACTGTGATTTAAATTACATTCACCACCCAAGTATGACAGCTAAGAAAGTAACTAAAAATAGTCCCTAATGTATCCCTACACCAACAGCCGACATCTGTCACCCTGGATATCTGTAATGTATACATATAGTAATATATGAATGTGATAGTTAACCACAGTAAATTAGGCCAATAATATTTATATTTATTGAGGTCATGCACAGCTTATTTATTGTTTTATTCCAATTAAATAATTATTATTCACAGCATTTTCATGAAAGGTCTAACGAATATAGCTTCAAAATGGGTATTGACTAATTTAAACCATTTGATTAATCATGACCCACGCAGTGGATGAAAAAATATTTTATTCAGTTAAATATTTCAAAATGCGATAAAATAATCATAAAATAATGTATTATATATTTAAAAAGACAAGTATTTTCTTATTTCCAAGTAAATACGATGCCTGTATTAAAGGGTATTAATGTATGCATTATATTACACATTAGAGATAATATTCAAAATAAAAAAATAAGTATTTTTATTTATGTTTAAAATATAGTTTTGGATTGAGTGGCTACGACTTGATGTTCTACGGCATCTAAATATCCTTGCAACGACAAAGAAAATATTGCTAACAAGGTAACCTGAGTACCTCTCTTCACGTATTGCCCCTCTTCACGCTCTTCATAATCTCGGTACCTACTCACATGACACCCACACACTTTCCCTTCCTCTTCACAAATCTAACTTCTATTCTCTCTCTCTTACTGCTGCTGGAGCTCGTTCCTGGAATGCTCTTGATCCAAATATTAAAACTACTGCCGGTATAAAATCCTTTCAGCATAATAATAATAATAAAAATAATAATAATAAAAATAATAATAAAAATAATAATAATAATAAAAATAATAATAAAAATAATAATAATAGTTTATTATTATTATTATTATTATTACCATTACCATATAAATGTATTTAATCTATATATCTACTAAATATTATCAGCATTGTTTTATTTTCTAATTATTATTTTCTATCTTCATCATATTTAGATATAGACAATTATGCGTTGTAAATGTCATCTGAATGTGTGTGTGTGTGTGTGTGTTTTTGACTTTTGTTTTTTGTTTTTTATCTTTCCTTTAGTTCTACTTTCTTCATTAATTTTATTTTAATATGTTCCAGATTTACAATAATTAATATGGTAAATATTTTTTTTATTATAAATAATACTTTTTGTGCAGCTATTATAAATTAGTTTTTAACACATGTATTAAATGTAGATTCTTTTTTTACCAAAGTGTTAAGTGTTAAAAGGGTGCTGGCCTTAACTTCGTCCAAATAAAGGGTTTTGATTATTATTATTGTTATAATTATAATAATTATTTTTAATACAGATAAGTGAAAAAAAAAAAAAAAAAAATCAGTTTCAGGGGTCAAATGAACCTCAACATTTATCAAAATCTTAAGTAAATTTGCTCTTACGATCACAACGATAACTACGAAGGGTTGAGAGATAGTACAAACTCTTTTGGAGCACTTTAATAAAATACTTTTCGTGAAACATGCTACAATTTTTTTTAGCTATATGGTTTGTTTGAAAATATTTTCTTAACAAAATGGCTCTAAAAATGTTAAATATGCTATTTGAGATCTAGGATGATATTAAACTTTAAACATTGATTTTTGATAAAAAATAATTTTATTGTTAATTTAATCGATTATGATAGTTTTATATAACTGCGAATGTCTTTTTATTGCTGTAAATGGCTATTAATAATATGTATGGAGTAATGTGACGTCAATACTCATTTTAGTATGTTCTAATAAATGTGGAGGATTGTGATGTCTTTAGGGTATACTCATTTTAGTATGGTCTAATGTGTAGAATATTACGGCTTTAACTATTTTATTACGGTCTAATGTTTGGATGATTGTGACATCGTTACTCATTTTAGTACGGTCTGATGTATGGAATAAGTTTACGTCATTAGTCATTTTAGTACGATATAGTAAGCGTACAGATGTGACGTTATTACTCATTTTAGTACACCATTAATTTATGGAAGAATTAGACGTCCTGAGTCATTTTGGAACGATCCAGGGCTGGCTACAATTTATTTTAATTGTGTATTTCTCATAACTTTTTTAATCTATCTCCACTAATAGGGTAGGAATGTTTAAAGAAGGGTTTAGAGGAGATCTAGACATATTCACGAGGAGAGAGTTTAAGATTTGGTTTATAAAAAATCATCTTAGAATATCCAGATGGTATTTGAACCCTGACCAATCCACCCCTGGCAAACAATAATCTAAAAGATTAACACCTTTATTCACGTGACGATTTGTACATCTACTGGCTGTTTGGAAACTTAAATCTTTTTTACATTTAGGACGCAATATAAGGATGGTGAATTCTAAATAATAATTACACCAATAAACACCTTGAGAGAGGGTGTAATATAACAATGCAGGGAAAATAGTCCCAAAGCACTCAACAAAGGAACCAACCTGAGTCAAAGTAAAGAACCCTGCAGTTCTTATAATATTTCCTGTGACGTCACTAATCACTTCGTTTGTTTCGACAGTTCCAATTTCATCCTTCGCTAGAGAACGTCTTCAGATCTACTTTTCTAAAGGTTTATCTAGAAAGGCCAGCTCTAGAGAGAGCAAGCAGAAAGCGCTTTTTTTCCCACCCTTAGATCAGAAGGTTGCATCTTATTGGATTCCGTTCATGCCTTTATTTTCCAAACCCAACAAACCCGTCATCATCCATATTCCACGTAGTCTCTCAGATATTTCCATCGCTGTTTCTGAGGATATGAAGACCTTTAAATATCATTATTCTCCCGTCTGTATCTAGAAGCTGGATCCATGTTTTACATGAGAGCTACAAATATCATTGAAATAGTATATAGTCTATTTATATTTGCACTATAGTAGATAGAAGTGAAATGATTGACTAGTATACTTTTATTTATTTTCTACACATACTCATTTAAACAATTCCTGTATATTAGTCTTGAGTGTCCTGTAATTTGATGATATAATTTACTATTTATTTAAAACGTTTCTAATCAATTATTGCCAATATACCCAGCTTACAAATATTAAAAACTGTTGTTATTACTATATACTTACTCTGTGACATTAGGAACCCAAAAGTTCATGGCCGCCATTACAAAAGTACGTCACCTATCCCTAACTAGGGCAAGTTTTATCCAGTCCACCTCATTACACTCTGTACCTAGTTTGAACAAGTTATTTTCAGTCCACCTCATTACACCCTGTACCTAGTTTGAGCAAGTTATTTTCAGTCCACCTCATTACACCCTGTACCTAGTTTGAGCAAGTTATTTTCAGTCCACCTCATTACACCCTGTACCTAGTTTGAGCAAGTTATTTTCAGTCCACCTCATTACACCCTGTACCTAGTTTGAGCAAGTTATTTTCAGCCCACCTCATTACACCCTGTACCTAGTTTGAGCAAGTTATTTTCAGCCCACCTCATTACACCCTGTACCTAGTTTGAGCAAGTTATTTTCAGCCCACCTCATTACACCCTGTACCTAGTTTGAGCAAGTTATTTTCAGCCCACCTCATTACACCCTGTACCTAGTTTGAGCAAGTTATTTTCAGCCCACCTCATTACACCCTGTACCTAGTTTGAGCAAGTTATTTTCAGCCCACCTCATTACACCCTGTACCTAGTTTGAGCAAGTTATTTTCAGCCCACCTCATTACACCCTGTACCTAGTTTGAGCAAGTTATTTTCAGCCCACCTCATTACACCCTGTACCTAGTTTGAGCAAGTTATTTTCAGCCCACCTCATTACACCCTGTACCTAGTTTGAGCAAGTTATTTTCAGCCCACCTCATTACACCCTGTACCTAGTTTGAGCAAGTTATTTTCAGCCCACCTCATTACACCCTGTACCTAGTTTGAGCAAGTTATTTTCAGCCCACCTCATTACACCCTGTACCTAGTTTGAGCAAGTTATTTTCAGCCCACCTCATTACACCCTGTACCTAGTTTGAGCAAGTTATTTTCAGCCCACCTCATTACACCCTGTACCTAGTTTGAGCAAGTTATTTTCAGCCCACCTCATTACACCCTGTACCTAGTTTGAGCAAGTTATTTTCAGCCCACCTCATTACACCCTGTACCTAGTTTGAGCAAGTTATTTTCAGTCCACCTCATTACATCCTGTACCTAGTTTGAGCAAGTTATTTTCAGTCCAACTCATTACATCCTGTACCTAGTTTGAGCAAGTTATTTTCAGTCCACCTCATTACATCCTGTACCTAGCTTGAGAACGTTCTATCCAGTTCACCTTATTACACTCTCTTTCTTTCTGGTCCATCCTAATGTTATCCTCCCATCTGCCTCTAGCTCTTCACCGTGGTCTATTCCCATTAGGTTTCCCAGTCAAAGACATGAAAAAGGTTCTAGTTTCTTCCACTTGCACTGCATGTTCTGACCACCAGTGTGAGTATATGTTACTATTAATCATCTAAACTTTTCCACCCCCCAGTATCTTAATCCCTTTTTGGACCAAATATATTCATAAAAATATGGTCTTACAACACTCTGAATTTTTTTTTGTCATTTAAGGTAAGAGATTATGTCTCTTAACCATAAAGAACTATCGATAACACAATTGGTTGGTATATTCTGCGTTTTACATTTCTTAATGACCGAATCATTGCATGCATTTATTAGCTGTATTATTTTCCTAATATACAATTTGATATTGCTATTGCTAGAGAAAATAAGTTCTAAATATTTAAATTCATAATCATGTCAAATAATAATATGTTAGAAGTAATTTCTAAATTATCGTCAATATGTTCTCTCTGTGTGATAATATACTTAATCTTTTCGGCTTTTACTTCTAAATCTATTTCCTTACCAGCGTGTAGTAAAATGTCTGCATTTATTCTAACAGTTTTCTTACTATTGCTCAACCAAACTAAATCATCTGCTTATCCTAATAGCTGTATTGTACTGTTTAATGTCAACCCTACCCTATTCTATAGCATTATCCTATTAGCATACTAAGGCTAGATTAAAAAGTTCTGGGGTAAGGGCATATCCTTGTTTCAACCCATTATGTATTTTGAAAGTATCTGATAAGTGTCATCCAACCTGTACCTTGCCACGGGTATCTGTCAAGCATACCTCAATTATTTATATTATTATTTTGTTTAACATTAATCTAAATACATATTCCGAAGCAATGATTTATTTGTTTCATTCAAAATCTCTTTATGTTAAAAAAAATAATACAAACTTAAGATCGCGTCCCCATTGCATTTGGATATAGGAGTTGTGTTCTTCACGTTTTACGTATGATAGAGTGGGGCCATTTGAATCAAAATAAGAATTCAAGCTACTTCGCAGCTATTACTCAAATATTTTTTGGTGTTTTGTTCTTCTAATTTACTGAATGATCTACTGGCTGTAAATTGGCATGAAAAAATTATTATTTTTAAACGTTTTAATAGCTGAAAAATTTGTTTTACCATCACCAATCGAAGTGAGATTAACATAATTTTTCTAGTGATGTAAACCATTGTATTTGCGTTGTAAGGCCTTACCCTCTTATAGTTGTTGATTTCGAAGGGTTTTTTAAACCTATAGATTAATCTTTTGGGCTCATCACCAAAACGTTTGAGCGTATTCTATTGGAAAACAATAAAGTTATTTTATATTGAAAAATAGTTTGCTTCCGGGGATATTTCAACAACTTTATAAGGGGCTATTTTAAGCATTATTTTCTAGCGTCTTTATTTATTTTTAAAATATACCATTAATTATTTATCGCTTTCTAACACTTCGTAAAGTGAGCTTATAGGTTTTCATATTATCATCGTTGTTGTATTTGAAAATAAAAACTTTTGAATTCAATTTTAAAAACAAAGAAAACATATTAACTACTACACATTATTTATCCCTAGTACTCAAAGCTTGAAGAATAGCGCTAGTTTATTTGGAAAGGTATTTCTGTCTCGTTTAAAATACTTAGGTGAGCTAGAGTTGTAAGTTGTAGATTGTACAGCCCTGTTAAGCACTGTCCTAACTGGCTTACCCCATGACGGTACTCTTGAAGTGAGGGGGGACCATGGTAAAAGGGTTTCAGTATTTTGTCGGGCCACCTCAGACAGTTAAGTGAAAGTTTAGTTGATGGATCGGTGTGTCTTGGTTTGGTTTAGTGATGGTGTGTTGGAATTTATAAACACTGGAGTGTCAGAGCAGCTGAATAACATTTCAAGGTATCGTCCAGTACACAGCAAAGAAGAGTTCGGGCGGCTAGACTACTTAAAACCGCTGATGGGCACCACCAAGATAACCCAATAATAATACAAAGTCAATAGGCCATCCTACAGTCCCATCTTTTGAGCAGGAGAGAGCCCAAGTATAAAGATTAAAAGTTCTTTGTAATCGTGGTTTTGGTCATTCATCGGAAAGTGTGCGTAAAGCTGCGTTCCAGTTTGCTAAGTCTCTTAACATCAAGACCCCTTGGAATGAATATGCCAAAGTTGCAGGCAAAGATTAGTTTATTTCTTACATAAAATTACATCAAGATATCTCCTTAAGAAAGCCAGAAGGCTTGTCAAAATCTCGTATTGAAGGAATGAATAGAAATGCAGTAGAAGAATTTTACAAATTTCTAAATTATGTGGTCACAGTTGATCTTGGAATCCACGTTCAGCCACAATCTGTTTACAATATGAATGAAACTGGTTTTCCTATGAACAACAAACCATCTAAAATAGTAGCAGAAAGGCGGAAGAGAGATGAAAATTCATTAACAATCTTATAGAGAGGTATAAACGCGATCGTTGTAGCATGCTGCATCGATAGTGTTTTTTTTACCCCTAGTCGTGATTTTCAAGGGAAAAGGGATGGAAGAGAAATTTAACATTGGAATGCCATCGGGACCATTAGTAATAATGTCAGGGAATGAGTAAATGGATGAAGATTTATTCCTAAACAGGCTGCAACATTTTCAAAAACACTTATCTTCTGGGAAATGCCAGATTATTTTAAATGGCCACTCTCACATCATTCAATAAGTGTCTTGAGTTGTTTGCAAAACGATATAGAGCTATTTTGCCTTCCACCTTACACCATGCACATTCTGCAGCCTCTTGATAGGTCATTTTAAACTCCTAAAAGATTTTTATCATAAAGAAACTAATCCATTCATTCACAACAACCCAAAGAGCTCAATCACCAAATGAACCTTCAGCAGACTGCTAAATGCTGCTTGGATCAAAGGAGCAAATGTTGGGAATGGGGTCAAAGGTTTTGATTGTACAGGGATATTCCCTTACAATTGCGATTAAGTGCTTGAAGAAAGATTTCTTCCTTAACACACCTTTATTGTAGATAGGCCTATAGGATAACTGGAAACGCCATGTGACGCTGCAGGACCACCAACCAGACAACAAGCATCTAACATTACTTTTAGTCATGTATTGCCAACACAGGTAAAAGCTTCACACTTATACAAACAAAAGTGGACAAAACAAAGAGCCTGTCATCTAACATCACAAGAAGATGTTGTCAAAGTAAGAGCTAAAAGAACTTTACTGTTCGAAAAATAAACTAATACTGATATGACCTTGAAATATCGATTCTCTAAAAAACCTAAAAGACATTTTATCTGAGTTTGCCACACCCAGCAACTCGGATGAAGACTATAATATCGATAATATTTTTGGCAATGAATAAGAAGGTGAAGAAAATGCACCATGTGGTTTTTGTAAAGTTACTTATCTTGACATGAATTCAAGTGGAAAAGAGACTGTATTAGGTGTCAAACCTGCAAATTGTGGTTTCATGAAGTAAGTGTCGGGGCTTTTGGAAAATGCATATAAACATTTTGTTTGCATCTAGTAGTATACACCTTTAATCAAATAAACTGGCTATTCTCATGGTAAAATATAAAAATAAAAATGTGATTAAAATTACCCCATCCCTAATCCAAATAGCCCCACGTTTTTACTAAAATGGTATTTCAACTTGATAACGTTCTTTATTAATTATGTCCTACTTATATTTAAAAAACCATTACGAGGTATGGTTCAGAAGATATGAATAAAGCTATAAATAATTGTGGATAAAATTCGCAAGCATATTATGAGTGAAAATTTAAACTAAAGTTGGAATGACCCAAATAGCCCCACCCTACCATATAGCCTACAAATATAATTTTATAACTATCTTATTAATTATAGTCAATACGAAGCCAATTACGCATAGTTTAAAATGGCATTCACAACCAAAACCGAATATAAAACTGCAATAAAAATGAATCACACTTATGGGAGAATAGGGGGTAAAAGACCGTTATAAATAGGAAATACGGGTTAGGTCGCACATTAGCTATTTTCCGGAGGTTGATTTACTCTTTCATAACTTAAGATTAAATTAATCGTCTTCCTATTTAAAATTTAAATAATTATCTCTAGGTAAAGCAATAGGTATTATATTTGTAAACTATTTTATTCTTGTACAGCTGTAGTATTTAAGGTATATTTTTTAAATACATATATTATCTCAGCGTGGATTTTTGTTTTATTCTTCAGAGCCTCTTAACAACCTTTCGGGTTATACGCATATATTATATTTATTATGTTAATGTGGTAGAGATGAGGAAGGTATAGTTTAAAGAAAATTTATCCGCAATTGAATAGATGGACAATGCGGAATCAGCTAAGAAAAACCACCCTCAGTAAACCCAGAATAACGTCTGATATTCGAACCCCAACTCCACGTCACTGGTAAATAAGACAAAATGAGTTTGACATTTCGACCACGCACCCATCGGTGCCATGGGCTACAAATAATGAATATCTTCGTCCATGCCATTCGATTCGGAATCTAAACAGAGTTCCTTTAAAATTGTGTTTACGAATATATATATAAACCAATGGTAAGTACACAGACATAGATGTATGTCTCATATTTTCTGGTGTGTCGGTGATGGTTAGGTTGGAGTTCGAGTTTAGGTCAGGTGTAAAAGATAATATTTCCTAAACGATTTCCAAGTCTCCATCCAGGCTCTTAAGGCAACCTTCCTTATCACTACCCTGTAGTGTAAATGTGTGTATATCCAGGTAGTAAGACATAGGAGCACGGGAAAACATTTATATGGGCACAATAATAAATACTATTTTCCCATTCCTGAGCATCATAATAAGGAATGAAGATGGTACAAGCAGGGCAGTAGGAGTAAAATTGAGTTCGATAACCACATAGAAAATCAGCGACCGTAGCTTTTATCTTCTTGCACTAAGCTTGTTAAATTATTGGCTTCTTTAAACTTAGTGGAATTCTACCACAAAGGGTTGGACCCCCCGATGTGGCACGTGTTGCGTCTCAGCCCCTGGAGGGTCACGTTGTAAGGACTGCACTTTTTCATCCTCGGAAGGCTTGTCGCAGTAGACCCCAAGTAGAGTAGTCTGAGCGGAACCGTATTGAAGCCCCACTCCCTTATCAACCTTTTACAACCCCCTCCGCACAATTATTGAAGAATATCGTTGTGTTTCAACATCTCCTCAGATGTTAGTTTTGATAGATATTATCAATAACAGCTAAAGAATAACAATAATACTTTAGTAAAACGTTAACAATGTTGGCCATAATAAATAACAGTATTTTATAAAACAGCACTCCTATTAAAATCTGTCTGTTCATCTGTCTGTATCTAAGACTAGAGCCAAAAACATTTTACTGCTAGGGCTGTAACTTGTTTTTAATTATGACGTGAACAAAACTAAAATAAACTATCTATTTGCTCAAAATATGTAAATAAATATTTATTTTCAGCTAATAGAAATAATCCTTTAGAGTTTATCCGCTCTAATTAAAGAAAAAAACTTTAAAGTATTTCGTTCTAAAATAAATTATGGGAACCAATGCACCAATGAACCATTAGTTGTTCATATCAGGGTATTGGTAGGAAGAAGATGGGATTGTTAACATCCTTCTTTCACTTTGTTTACGAATACTTCAGAAAAGCAGTCCTGTTCACATAATGAAACACCTATTGTTCCGTTATTTTTATCTTAATGATGAGTTTATTTCATTAATAATGCACATAAAGTATGTTTACACATTTCACAGTCTTTTGATGTGAAGTTACTAATAACAGCCTTTGCCCTTCAGGGTGCTACATGGGTAGAGCATTGAGGCGCATTGCAGACGTTTATAAATCCCACTTTATTTAAGAAGTGGCTGGACATTTTTAAATATGGTTTTCAACAAAGTGTTGGCGAAAGTTATCAACCTGGTTGGGGTTTAGGTCATAATTCTTTGGTTTGTATCCTTTTTGGACCACTTGTATGCACGTTTAAGACATTTTTTTAAAAATCTTGATCGGGTCTACTGAAGGTGGTTTTCCCTAAAAGGTTTATCACTCTTCTGTCACGCAAATGCGGGTATATTAACTCTAAGATGCTTCCTTCCTCGTCCTTATCCCATTAGACTAATTATATTATTTGCATTAGGCCTCAACATGTAGCAATACGCGGTGATAGTAAAATTAACTACTTACGCTAATACATTCGAGATGAGGAAGTGTATCCGCATTTACGTGGAGGAACGAGTGGTAAACCATTTACGAATAAAGCTACCTTCAGCATTGAATTCAAATCCTATTTCCCAATCCTCGGTTGTTCAGTCTGTTGTGAGAATAACACTTTGTACCATGCGGCCATTGAAGAAGGTTTGATCTTGTTAAAGATCATCAGTCGCATTAGAGAGGGATACAATACATAGTGTTATTTCTTGTTTATTTTATTTTAATTGCTAAGTGTTTACGAACTTTAGGGATGTTTCTTGACTTAAGATTGATTCAATAAATTTCGTGGTACCAAGGGGGGAGGGATTGTGTACAGAGGGGACAGGTTTCCTTAAATAATCTGCTCAAATTGGACACTCTTATAGATTAAGCAAAATTTTTAAGTATTTATTCAAGAAATAAGGCGTGCATGAAACAATTCGTAACTTTTTAAGATAAGATATTTATTTTCATAAGAGTCTACAATACAAAGGTTGGTGTGATGTGCTTCTTCATCCATCAGAAGTTGTGCACGCACTTAGATTTCGTCTGAAAATATTCATACGCATTAGATCATATATACTGATATACATTATGAACCCTTTTAGATTGATGGTAATTACTCGAAATACCGTTTCAACTGAACAAGAAGTTATTAACTGAAAATCTCCGATTACAATAATGACCTGCAAAATATAGGACAGTAGTGCTAGCGTTGCTAGCTAAATATTGTGTTTTTAACAAGACGTAGGCTTGTATTGTCTTTGTAACGAAAACATCACATCTTATTCATCAAGTTGTATCATACCGTAAATAAAATTTGTTATTTTCATTACATATTGTTCATGTCTAATTCTTTTACGTCCTAAATATGTAACATTTTTGAGATTATGGATTATCTGGAAACTTGATTATCGGAATTGAGCTTGTTTTCATAAATTTTGTATGGATCAGTATCTATTGTACTAAAATTTGTCATAGCCAATCGGTAAAATAGTTCTATAGTTTTATATTTGAAAATAAGAATAAGCTACTTCTGCTTCCTTCAACGAATATGAGATAGTCTCATTACTCCTTGTTCAGTCTGGGATCAAACCATGCTCCTCTAGCTGTGGTTTATCTATTAGATATGGATAGGGCCTTAATAAACATGCAGCTGTAATACAATATACTAATTAAAAATCAAATATAAAATAATAGTAATAAAATAACTCCAGCCGGTACAGAATTCGCCCCTCGAACGCTTTGTGCCGACCTGACACGCTGATTGAAAATGTTTTCAAAGGTCAAAGGTTGAGTTGCTCTATATTTATTACATTTGTGTTTTAATCTATAAAAACCCCTGAGTACCCAAGCACTACACATAATCGACCAAAAATGTAATTTAGAGTCAATAGACCGGTTAATTTATCACATAAAAGCTAAATAACCTTTCTGCTCGCTTGTAAAATGTGTGTAGTTGGCTTTGGGTCCTCTAAATTATGAACAAAACGCCACCTTATAGCTCTGCCTTGGTGATTATGTGCGTGCTTTGAACATTTTGAACAATTAACGGGTTTCAGCAATAGTTAGTAAAAAAACAACTAAAATATGGCATTTCTTCTTCGCACGTGATGTGGTTTATAATTCTTATCTAATGTTAAAGAAATTGCCTGTGTGAATTTGTTCTTACTGATAATAAACAAACAACCATTAAGTATTATAAAAAGCACATAACAATTCCATTATCACTGGTGCCTGTCCGGCCTCATATAGCTTAGGAGCTAGAGATATGGACGGGCTAAAAAGTAGTGCTTTGTTGCAGCCATTTTCTTTCAAGTTGGACGTCATGTCTAATGTATATCAAGGAATTTTTCAAAGATGGCCCAATTAAAATCTGATAAGCAAATAGTGAAGAAAATTAAGTCAAATTAGTGATATTTTGTAGCCACCACCTTGAAACAAAATGACGTAAATATATTATAGCTATAACATATACGTTAATAGGATGTTTTTCCATGAACATTTTCAGAACAATCGAGTTGGAGACTTGTACGTGAAAGAGAAACAGACAAACACCAAATAATGTTTAAAATTCTGTAGAACATAAGTTTCAAATTAATGTATTTATTTTAATAAATTATGTTAGATCGATGCGTTACATAACCATTACTGCATACCTTTACTGTCGGTTCACAACCATAAACACAGAACATAAGAATCCTGCGCAGGACACTTACACATTAAATGTACTCTATGTAAAACATGTTTTAAAATCAAAAGATTAAAAGTTTGAAACCCATTTCGGTGGATGAATGGTCTAGGACGTTACTCTTGCAATAGACGAGACTACTTATGGTGGGGAGATTTTGGTTCGATCCCGGCCGGTTGCACTGAGGTTGTTATTTCCTTAACGGTTTCCAACTCTTTCTTTCCACACAAATGTGGATACACTTCTTATTTAAATTATACTCACCTCTAACTCCTTAAAGTAATTATCACATAATCGTAGAACCTGAATGGTTAGTAGATTGCAGTGATGAATATTAAAAAAAAATCGTAAACACTCGTAGGCCTAAGCTCACCATTTATACCTAAATTAATTTGTATGTTTAAAAGGGTTTTTTACTCTCAGAAGATGCGTCCCAATATAAAAAAGGCAATATAAACATAAGCTTTNATTAGATTCCCCCACACCCCAGGCACAAATTCAAGGCCACCCGCTTCCACCCCGGTACCCGGTTCTACCCCTCCTTCCCCTATTGAGTTTTTTTTAAAATATTTGGTTTCCTAATTTTTATCCATTTAAATGAGTGTATTTCCTCTAGATTCTACCTTCCTAATCATTAAATAATTAAAATAATTAAATTAGTGTAGCTTGGAAGGTAGTAAGGTAAGATGTAAACTAAATTGACAAAGCTCTTTACGACTTGATAAGAAGTATATATTGATAGGAAAGTTTTTAAGATATGTATCCGCTATTAGCTTGGAGAAGGTATAAGAAAACTGAAATGATAAACCACATGTGTAGGACCACCTCAATGGACCAGGCCGATATTCGAACCTCGGTCTTCTCAGAGTCATTCAGTAGATTACGAAAGTAAGACCCAAAGAACATCAATGTGGATAGCGGAATGCGGATTCAAACTAAATGTTGAAAACATACTTCAAGAGCTTTTTAAAGATACAAAAAAAAGCTATACATCAAATTTAAATACATGTTTGTCTAGTGTATGACAAAATAAAGCAGGTATAATATTTTGAAAAAATCTAGTTTTCCTTTTCATTTTTACCGTCGAGTCTCACTACCTGATCAGTTTACAAGCATTATTTACTGATTAAACTAATGAATTATAGATGAACAAGATTGAGATTAGTGTACTGTACCCGCATTTGCATGGAGGGAGAGCTGAAAATCATTAAAGGAAAATCACTATTAGTAAACTCGACTGGAATTAGAACTCGGGTCTTCCTGTAACCGGATGTCTAATTTAATGCAAGAGTGGCGCCTTTAACAATGAAGCCATCAAAGCAGGTAAATTTTAGCTAGCACACAATATCACAATTTATTATTTTATATACTTGTGTAAAGTTCCATTTTTATTCGTGGTTACCATAACCAAGTGGAAATCTAAAAGGTTTTATACATTGAATTAAAGTGTGAGGGAGGAAAATAAATTGCTTCATTTTTATCACTATAAAATAAATTCAAGTCTTACTACTACAATATATCAAAACCAAGCGGAAATCGTATTTTAAGTTTCTTATCAACATATATAAAAATGTATTAAAGATTTATGTTTAAATTATGGTTGACAGTTCGTATAAGCATTTAAATGATGAGGTGGAGCGAAAAATGAAGAATTAAAATACTTAGATAGAAATACGACCGTAGGAAGTGTGCGGTGACTGGAAAACCTCATTCTTGATGTTACTGCCATTTTAAACTCTCGAATACAGGATTTATATTCCATCTATACCAGTTTCCAGTCCATAACTCTCCGCAGATGTATAACATATTGGTTTTAGACTGACTGCCCGCCTTTATGATCTAGTTTTCACTGTTACTGGGTAGAAATTCAGACGTCCTGGGTCCGAGCCCTGGTTCTCTGTGACGAAGTCAACTCAGCATCGTGAGGACAATCGAGGAGCTAATTAAATGAAAAAGTAGCGGTTCCGATATATAAAGCTTAGATTAATGGACTGTCCTGTACCAACCATATGACACCCTATTACTGCAGAAATTGGCACTATCTTCGCCAACAGACGGTGACCTCTATGTCAGTATGGATCGATTGCTGGCTAAGAAATGGAGTTATAATTTAGGCTGATTCTCAAACATGCGCACATAAGGACACACTATTCTTACTAAAGGCTGACTTCACACACAGTTACATACGTATTATCGCATCAATAACAGATTAATTATGAGCATCAAGATTCCATTTAATGGCCAATTAATCGGGATATTAGATACAAGATCACATCCGAACCAGGAAACATATCAAAGTGTGTTTTATTCATTATTAATTTAAAACAGCCTGTTTAAGTTTAGTTAAATTGTGTTTCCTTTTTTTTAAAATTATTTTTAGGAATAATATAAAATTATTCCATTGATCCCCATTTTTTTTTCTTTTTTTAAAATGTATAATAAAGAAAACAATGATCCCTTATTTAAAATGTTATTAACTACCTAAGCTATAAGATATCTGTGGGTTGACACAGGCTCTTAAGAATATTATATTTTTTAGCTTATCTCGCCAGGGTTTGTCGGCCATAGCTCGTACACCATTTTGACCTAATGAGATGATGTGGTGATAATGATGATTATGTGGTGTCAATATAAGTTTTAAACCTAGTTCAACCCTAACTAACCAGACCATGGGAAACCGTAATAACCATTTTCCTTCGGGAAAAAACTATGGTACTGCTGGGAATCTAACCCGAGACCTCTATATTAGTAGCCACAAAGATGACAAGTAGCCAAGAGGTCGGCCTTAAGTATATTTTATGCTTCGCAGATAAATCTGATTAAAATAGTTCCATTCCCATGGTATATTATGTTCAATAAACAATCATTCTAAGTGTAACTATTATTATTATTAGCACCGCGTCTTACTACCGTTCGGGTTATACGCACTTACGCTAATGTGTAATGGTAGGGTGATTGTGAAGATGAAATGAAGGACCTACAGTTTAACGTGGAATCCGAACCACGGTGGAGGTCTGGTATTCCTCACTTTCACAAGATGTCTTGTCAGAGGTGAAGGAAGGTTTTGGTAATCAGATAAATCTTTGCCGGGACCGAGGATTGAGCCCCTGCTGCCAGCACATCTAAGTGTAGCTAATGTGCTAGTATATACTCGTAGCACTTATAAACGCTTAAGTTTACTGAGCCGCACCGGCGCATGGGTGGACAAAGTTGACAGTTTTGTCCTCACTGGCTATCTGGTCAGGAAGAGGTTGAGATTTGAATCCTGGACAGGTGTTTTGGTGTGTGGGTTTTTATTAGAATTCCGCTTTACTACCCATTCTGGTTATTCGCTTAAGTACTCATTACACTAATGGGTCTAGGGATTAAGAAGATACCCGCCTCGGTGGCGTAGTTGGCTAACGCGCTTGTCGTGTTGAGCTCGACTGCTGAGGACGGGGAGATCGAGGTTCAAATCTCGGTCGGGTGAACTGGGGGTGGTTTTTCCTAAATGGTTTTCCACTCTCCCTCCACGCAAATGTGGGTTCACTTACCCAGATTAAACCTTCCCAATTCCTAATCCATTAGTGTAATTAGTACTTAAAGCGTATAACCCGAACGGGTAGTAAGACGTGGTGCTAAATATTATATGATTAAGAAAATTATATTTAGAGGAAGTATACCCGCATTTGCGTGGAGGGAGAGTGGTAAACTAATTTAGTAATACCACTCCAAGTACACCCAACCGAGATTTGAACTTTGATCTCCCCGTCATCGGCAGTTTAGTCTACTGCGAGAGTAGCACCTTAGACCATGTGGTCACCGAAGCTGTTTTTTTTGGCGTGTGGTTTCATAAATATTTCTTCATTATCTCTCTATGAAAATGTGGGTAAACAAAATTGTTTTCGTACAAAATAATTAAATACTGTAATCGTACAACAGTTTAACCCAAGTCTAGTGCCATCAACAATGTAGTCTGGTAATGAAGGCAAGCCATACACAAAAATACAAAAGCCTTGTTCAAACTGTGCTTCATGTAGTCCTTTGGCTAAGCCATAGTTATCTCAGGCTCCGTGAGGCACTTTTATAATAGTCATTATTTGTTTATAACAATATCAAATAACATCAATAATTAGGATTGCCAATTTTTTCAAATCTTATTAAATTACATTTGCCAAACGTGCCAGAAAGAACCATTTGTTTCATAATTTTATACTTGTAAAATATAACTCTCGTTATTGAATGCTCATAATATTGGGGTGAAATTTATTTTTAAATGCTCTATCATACATTGTTTTCTGATTCTAAGGCTCTTTATGTATGAAACATTGAGATCCATTGCCATACACAAATAAGATAAGGGGTTAAAATAAGGCCTACTTACAAAATAATTGCTTATAAAATATATAATAATGGAGGTAAAAAAAAATGGATCTTACAAAAAATACTTATTTATTAATTTTATAGTTGAATATTATATAAGCGTAACTATAGCTTACACCATATTTAATATATAAATACAAAATCAAATGTGTGTAGTTGGGCCATATTACCTGCATCAGCCCATATAAATAACATCAGAATTAATCATTAAATCAATCATAAAATATGTAAAAAAGTTGTATATCAAAACATATAAAGAATGATAAGCATAAATCAGCACTAGTATTGGAAAAAAATTTGTCATGGAAATGAAATTCCAAGTGTGTGCGACATTTAATTAAAATAAATGGGTTTTTTTAACATCCTGTTTGGGGGGATTTATAAATTCAAAGAGTTTAGACAAACTTACCGTATGTGTTTAGCTAGTAAACCTTTAAAAACATAACCTAACACTTCTTGTGTACTCATTTTAACAAAACACACAATAAAATACAAATAACAATGGGAAATGGGAATATAAATCCTTTACGTGAATCGCTTTATTAAAACCAAATCAAAATCCATGGTATACGATATCATAAAGCACGTGTTAATAATCCCTTCAGGTTCTCACCACGTATTAAAAGTGAAACAAATCAATAGAATAAATTATTTCCTGAGATCAATCATCACATAAAAAATAGATTGCAGTTATTATTTTATCATATTAAGTCAAACAATCTTTGTCACAAATCATTGTAATCACCACCTTAAATTAAAACTAAAGGAAACACATACAATAAGTTACATTTTAAATTCAGGGAAATACATTTCAGTAATTACTCATTACATTAAGGACAAATAAAATCTTCATCGTCATCTACTGTGAGCCCAACACAGTCCTTATGTACCCAAGTATTGCATGAACGATATTCTCGCATGTCTGTAAATAAAATCTTCCTAGTGGACATCACATAGTCGGTTCTTTTTTATAGGACCTTGGTCAGCATTCGATGTGGATGGTTGAGCCATGGTTGTGGAGTTACTTCGCTACAGGTCATTGTTACAATCTTTTCCAAAAATATTTCTTTTCAGGGTTTGAGATCTGTAGTTAACGGCCTTTATGCGGTGGGCTGTGTTGCATTTAAGGTGCGGCAGAGTGGAGCACGAGTAATTTTACAGTTTTTATAAAATTAGATTTTTTGGCCAAAATAAATCAAATATTTCTCTAGTAGCAACATAGAGTGTAATTTTCTGCACATGCTAATATCAACAGATCTTGAACATGTGTCAAGGGTGGCCTGGAATTTTGTCAAACGTTTTAGATAAATAGAAAATATTTTGACAACATTCCAGGACACCACTGACATATTATATCCAAGATATGTTGATATTAGCATGTGCAGAAAACTAAACTTTATGTTGCTACTGGATAAATATTTGATTTATTTTGGCAAAAAAAATTCAATTCTATAAAAACTGTGAAAACACTTGCGCTCCCTTCTGCCGCACCTTAAGTTTGATGCGAGGTGTAGAAATAATTTCTTGAAATGGTGACTTCTTAAGTGTTGCCAATCTTTGTGAGAGAGGCATGTCATTGTTCCTCGCAACGATTATAGGTATTATCTGAAACCAACTTTTAGTACATGATGGTGTTACTTATTAAGTACACTAACATTTCCTATCATAACGATAAGGATAGTAAATAACAAATATAACATCGTAGCTTCATTTGAGACGAAAAGTTATAAAAAAGAGGATAACACTCACCTGCCAATTATTGGACACGAGCTCTACTTAAAATAATGGAGACTACAACTTCATGCTTTTGTCGATAGATAGCATCTCTATTAGCTTGATGACGGCCCAAATACCTACCAGGAAATTTGTCAGGATATTTTTAGATCCACAGCTGGGCCTTATTTCCTGAAGGGCCCTATAACCGCCTACTACCTTATATCCAAACATTTCCCGACGAGGCTGGGTAATATTATTGGTGACGTGTCAGCCCAGTGGCAAATCTAAAGAACCTTTTAAAGGAGGTAATATTACTGGTGACGTGTCAGCCCAGTGGCAAATCTAAAGAACATTTTAAAGGAGGTAATATTACTGGTGACGTGTCAGCCCAGTGGCAAATCTAAGGAACCTTTTAAAGGAGGTAATATTAGTGGTGACGTGTCAGCCCAGTGGCGAATCTAAGGAACCTATTTAAAGGAGTTAATATTAGTGGTGACGTGTCAGCCCAGTGGCAAGTCTAAAGAACCTTTTAAAGGAGGTAATATTACTGGTGACGTGTCAGCCCAGTGGCAAATCTAAAGAACCTTTTAAAGGCGATGCGAGTTTTCCAGGAAAACTAATTGATAAAATATGTTTCATAATTAAATGCTAATTTCTAATGAAAGGATTATATTATAAATCAATAAAATGAACCTATGTATAAAAAGTGATTGGTGGTGGGGAATGGGGGATGGTAGAAAAACAAATGTTGGAGAATGGCTCGCTAGTGTTTACATGAATTGAAAACCCCCCTTTCCTGTACTAGGGTGAGGATGACTGGAAAATCAGGCGAAATGGCCTAATTTTAATAACATATCTTTATTTGTCAATAAACAATGAAAAGGTACACATTATAGAAAAACATATCAGACAAAAATCCTACTGAACTTGTATCAAAGTCTATGGTCCTAGGCTCGAAGAACGTCCAATCCAATAAGGTTATCTTTAAAGTTTATGATATTCAAAGGTCCCGCGTAACACACAGGTGTTAAGCGTTCATAACTCCCAATAAATATCATAATGTTATACAAAAATAACGACCAATAGCGGACCAAGTCCAAATCTATCCTATTAGTGTCCTGTCTCCTAATATAATGTAATCTACCCTGACGACAGCTAATCCTAAGCATATTCATAACTAAATACTAGATGGGAAGAAAGCCCAAGACGCAGAGTTTTACTCTACGTATTTAATAGAATGTAAATATACCAATAAGGCCAATAAGCGCAATAAATAGGGCTGGAGCCCAAGAAGACGGCAGAAAGGCGACGAAATTTTGACAACAGCGAGAAGCGCATGACGTAGTAAGTTTACATATTCAAACTAAGATAGGTGAGCAGAACAATAATTTAGAAAGTTTTCCCCTGTTACGCCGAAATATAATTTAGATACAGACAATAATAATAATGATCCCCTGCCACGTCGCCTTTCTCACCTCGATAAGCTGGTGGTGTAATAAGTGAGCATAGACCTCCAGCGCACCACTATATATACAAAGTTAAAGTTGATGGAGAGGGGGAGGGACGCGAGGAGAGAGAAGGAAGGAGAAGCGAGAGAACGGGATGTCGAGATGGGCCGAGCAACATGTCGAATAGCCTAGAACCTTGACGTTGCCGGAAGAAGCAACTATCTTCCTTTGTTTCTCGCCAGTCTCGAGTTTGACGCTAGATGGCGCCTGTCAAACGCTCCGTCAGCCTATCGGGTGGTTGTTTGGAGTGAGGTGGTCGGTGCTAGTGCCGTGTGTCGCAGCTCGTCTTGGAGGTTCAGTGAGTGTCCCCCATTTGATTAAGTCATAGCTCGTAAGTTATTACATCTGTCTTGTAACTTGTTACATAATTAGTATAATTAAAACTATATACAGTAAATGTTTCATAAAAGCCAACAGGTGTCATATTGTATAGTTGCTATACAACGTGTATCTAAAACATTGCATCAAACTTTGGCAGGTTATTCCTTGGGTGAAAATAGAATAATTCACATCAGCAACCTAGGGTCTATCTTAAAGATTAAGGGTGGTATTCACCCCTAAAAATAGAGCTAAAAACGACTGTTGTGTGCAATAGCATAAAAACTAATTAGGGTATTACAACGAATCTGTGTATACTACTTATTGAAACCTTGATAGTTAATAGACTAAATGTGCTGTTACCGCTACCCACCCTCATCATTTAAAAAAGGGGGGGTTGTAACACTTTTTTCTGCAATAAAATATGTCAGAGTAAGAATTACTAATTTTGACTTAAGATTACAAAACAATGATTAGAAGTTAACAAAACCGGTGTCTTGGATAAACTGTCTAGTTTTCTCCGTTTTAGAGATAATCACACAAGTTTGAGCTTAGAGACAAATGTAAATTCCTGCCAGGTAGGCAACCAGAATCGCAGTGTTACTTAGCACTGCATTTGTTTAACCATTTTTACCGGCAAGTGTGACTATGTATCACGTACATTTGGTAAACAAGGCTGGTTTGTGTGTAATGATGGAGAAACTCGGATACTTTTCCTTCTTCATAAGTTCCGATGTGTTTCTAATTATAACATTAGTAAGTTATGCTTACACAGTTCCCACTTGGGTTGGATTTTAATAATTACACTCACTGGAGTATTGAATTATAAATTAGGAAATACTAATTGTAGTTCTTGTATGTTTAAGTTACTAGCTTCAAAATCATATTCATAGCAAGTGTTAAAAATGGCGTCCCCTAACGTAATTGCAATAATTGAGGTGGCGTATCAATGACTGGCGTGATATCTCGAAAACACGTGGTGTTTCTTGAACCTTATCGCATGAATCACCTATCCTGGCTAACAGGTCTTCCTCGGTTTCAATGGTTGTCTCGTACACCAAAGCTTTGAAAAAACCCCACAGAAAAAGTCTAACGTATTAAGGTAAGGAGTGTGTAGTGGCCGCGCAACAGCCATACAGGCTGCCTAACTGGCAGGAATTAACACTTGTTTCTTGTGCTCAAACCTGTGTGGTTATCTCGGAAACGAGTAAAGCTAGACAGTTTCTCCAAGACACCTTATTTGTTAATTGTTACTCCATGTTTTGTAATATTAAGTCAAAATTAGTAATACCTACTCTGACATATTTTATTGCATAAAAATGTGTTACAAACCCTCCTTTTTTACATGATGGGGGTGGGTAACGGTAACAGCACATTTAGTTTAGTAATTATCAAGGTTTCAATAAGTAGTATACAAAGATTCGTTGTAATACCCTAAGCAGTTCTCATAATATTTCACACAACAGTCCCTTTTACCTCTATCTTTAGGGGTGAAAACTACCCTTAATATTTAAGATGTACCCTAGGTTTCTGATGTGAATTATTCTATTTTTACCCAAGGAATAGCCTGCCAAAGTTTTATTCACTGTTGTATATGTTTGAAAACAGTACGTTCACTCTATCACACGAATTACGTTTTCTCGTATTTTTAAAGAATATTAAGCTTACATCAGATCTAACTAGGCAAAGTCTGCACTAAGTATAATTATTGTTATTATAAGAAACAATATTTACCTGTTCGTGATGGAAATTATTAACTACACTATACAGTTTATTTAGTTATGTCCGTTGTTGAGTAGTAAACGCATCCCCATAAGTTGTTTTTTTGGCACCACGTCTTACAACATGCTTGGATTATACATATATGTACAATTTCCGCTAATGAGTTAGGGATTATGAAGGTTGAATATAAAGGAAGCGTACCCGCATTTGCATGGAAAACCATTTTGTAAAACCTCTTTCAGTACACCCGACAAGGGTACTAACCCTTATATCGTTGTTATCGGCTGTCTAGTCTATTGCGAGAGTAACACATATTAGACTTTACAGCCACCAAAGCAGGTCTTAGGTTTTTTTTAAGTGAATACGTCTTTAAGTTTGCTACCATACGGGGGCAATCCAAAAAACCTAATGATAACAAAATCGGGGGATACAGTTTGGCGTAGTAGTTTCGAATCTATCCTCTACATCCAAAATTAAATTATACCACTGGATAGCTAAAGGATCAAAGAATGCATTACGATACGCGAGAACAGTGACGCATCGTACACGGTGGAGGGGGAAGCACCGCCATTTTGAGGTTATTTTGCTGCGTATCGAGATTTGCAATTAGTATAACTTTTGACTCGGAAGCTATGATGTTCGTTTAAGTTTTAATCGTCAGCTGTCGTCAAAATCTATCGATTGTATATAAAACATTAGTTTAAAGTAGTGACAGTGAATATAATAAGGTGTTAGAATACCAGAAATCTCGATGTATCCTGTATGCCATTTGTGTTGTACTATAATTAATAAAGTTATATTTTAACACAATAATTATTTGTTTACTTGCTTTTATCCTAAATACATAAATACAAATATTTTATTAAAAAAAATTATAACCCGTTACATAAACGTATTCACGTACAACACACGGCCGTGCCCATGACACAGCCACATCCCATATTTTCCTCTTGATAATGATTGCTAGATTACTGAATACGAACTATTGTATATCTGGTGGGTCTTGTTTTGTAAGTAATCTCGGGTTTGTTGTTTCTTATAGAAACAAGAACTATTACCGAACAGCACATGTAATAATGGCAAGCACCTTTGTGTGATGTCAGACCGTTGATGATGAACCTCGGAACGTATTTGCATTTCTAGATGGACTGATGTGATGTTTACTATTTTTGTGGTATGCTCTGCTGCCGCGCTGCAAGATTTAGGGGTGTACCGTGCCACGCGGATAGTTCCTATACAACCTGTTGTACACGCATGCTTGCACAGCTTTGCTCTCCCAGCACTGTACGCCTTAGCTTTGAACACAATAATTTAATGGTATTAGCATGGTTTGTTGGATGTAAGTGTATAGGGACTTTGTATTAATTTTGGGTTCAAACAATCGCTATGTGCAGTTTAAGCGTCGAGTTTCCGAACACCCTGTGTTTATTGTGTTCCTAACAGCCACTCTTAGTTCAAAACGTGCTCAAGTAGTTTTTTTCAAGCTCCCAACACAAGCTGATGGATTGAGAGCTATATTGATTAGAGCCTACGTTCCACTAATAGTGAACTTCGAAACTCTTTATCCCCATCTTCTTTCACTCTCGGAAATGACTGAGAAACCAAGATTCGAACCAATATAATAACACAAAGCGTTTATCTGAGGTGTTATTTCTTTTTTGTTTGAAAGTAATATTCACTGCCGTTGATTCAATACAAGGGATTTATAGTCATACTCATAGTATTGTATCGTTTTAGTTGGAATTAGAATTACTAGGAATTTCTTTATAACTCGTTTTGACTACCCCTACCGCCATTTCTGAACAGGGAATGGTTGAATATTTACTACCCTCAAAGATTTATTTTTCAGAGATTTAAAAGCATGGAAAGTGGAAGAAGAAAGTAAAGAACCGAGAGAGAAAAGGAATACTAATAATAATATCACTGCGTCTTACTACCCGTCCGGGTTTCACGATTAAGTATTAATAATGATAATGAGTTAAGAATTGGGAATGTTTAGTATAAAGGAAGTGAACCCACATTTGTGTGGACTTAGAGTGGAAAACCATTTAGGAAATGTCACCTACAGCTCACCCGAGCGAGATTCGAACCTCAATCTCTCCGTCCTCGGCAGTCTAACTTTACATGAAACTAGCGCGTTAGCAAACTACGCCACCGAGGCGGGTGATAAAGGAAGTTTTTCCAGTTATCAAAATTGACGGCTAGACTATATAAGGAGAAAATGGAGAAAATCAAATTTTATCCCAAATTTAGTTAGTGCTGCCATCTGTCAGACAATCCTGATACCTTTCTAATAAACTTTAGATTAGGGTTAAAGAGATTTCTGTCATATATAAATTAATTTAAAATGGTATTTTCTGGTGTCTTAATGGGTTTGAGATATAAAAGTTGCTATTTTGGAAAATGTGTATATTTGTGACTCACTGCAATTTTCCCTTGTACCCCTAGAAATATATATTATAGTTTAAAATTACCCTTTACTTACAATAGTGTCCAATTTTAGATAGAGCACTATACTAAGTAAACAATCACCGTGTGAAAACACAAACCACGCTCTGCTACCATGTGTGCCCACACCTCTCGTGGACCCTTCCAACGCTGTAGGAGACAATGTGGGAGCCCCCGTTTTCACTGGTGTCAATAGTAGGGGTTCGCGCACCAGGCTTGGGGCGTGATACAACAAGTCGTTATGAAGGGGTTGTACGAAGAAGTCACTCAGGATGTTGTCACACAAGACTTTATTCAGGACTCTAATTCTACCCCTTGGTTGGTTCGTTCACACAATTGTGTATAAAAAGAAACCCCATCTCCGTTCCCGCACGTGATAGCATCGAAATGACCCCGACTTGCTCTCAACAAGCCCAGAACCGAGAGCCAATGGCTCGTGAAACGGTCGACCCGCATGGACGTTGAGTCCGAAACCAGAGTGAGTGGACGAGCCACGCAACCCGACGCACCAGGCGTGACGAGGCCGTGCGCAGCCAACCGCGCACGGCAAGAGGGGAAAGGGAAAACCGCGCTGCGCACGGTCCCAAAGATAAGGGACGAGGAACTCATCACAACCGCTCACCCTTTCTACTGAATATAGTTTCCAAATCCAACAGTTTTCAATATTACTCTTTGTCCTAAAACATTTATGAATTGTTTTTATCAAAACTTGTGAATGTGTGGAATGCCAGGCCTCCACCGTGGTTCGGATTCCACGTTAAACTGTAGGTCCTCCATTTCATCTCACAAATCACCCTACTATTACAGATTAGCGTAAGTGCGTATAACCCGAATGGGTAGTAAGACGTGGTGTTACTACTACTACTACTACTAATAATAATAATAATAATGGTTTTTATGGGCTAATGTTTGAATTGTGAGATATTTAATTCTAAAAAACACAAGTACCGAATTCAATGGTTGCATGATCTAGGGAGTTACTCTTCCAATAGATTAGACTGCCATTGCCAGAGAGGTTGGTGTTAGAATCCCGGTTGGGTGTATTAAGGCTTTGTTTGGCCAATGTTTTTTTTCACACTTGCAAATACGGGTACACTTCCACTAATGTCAACCTTACTCATCAGTGTAATTATCACAAAAGCATACAGCCTGAACATTTAGTAAGATGTGGTGCTAAAAATAATAATAGATAAGTGTAAGAGTAACAAAAGCATACACTAGAGTCGAGATCATCCTGGATAAAGTGGTGGCATTCTGAGCCGAATAACGGAAAAGCAGGATAGTACGTAATCCTAGTGTAAATAATGTTCAGTATAGGTTTTGCCTACTTTTTAATTTTCACATAACATTTAGCTTGGTTTTAATATATACTGATTATTTTCTAATTGCGATGTAAATTATGATTAAAGTAATTGAAGGGAGACTTTAAAAATTAAACTATAAATATTTTTTTTTAATCTTAAAAATACAGTACTTTATTTTGGAAATGAAACATCGGCTACAAAGCCAGAACAACAATGGAAAATAGAACTTCAAATGAATCAGGTCTACATTATAAACTCAATAAATGTATTATAGTAATATGTACCGGTTTGTTTATTTTAAAACGAACCTGTTATCACCGAGAACAGGCCCGGATAATGCGGAAGGCCGGATTATCGCGACTCTAATGTACTTCACAACAAGAAAGGTCAAACTTAAGTTGTTATTTGCGTGGAGGGTTCCTCAGGTAGTTCATGCTGAAGAAATTAACTAATCCTGGTATACAGGCACAAATGTATAAAAACTCCATATAACGCTGTTGCCAATGGGGAGAGGGGCGGAGGGGGGGGCCATTGGGATTTTGGGGTTCAAACCACCTTTGAAATTTTATGAAAAAAATTGTTTTATTTATGGTTCAAGCAATATACAAATCAAGACACAAGTATAAATCAGGGGCTGTGATACCATTACAAGCACTTCAGAGAGCTTTTAGAGGTGTTTAATATTTAGAATGTTCCAAGCCTTCTGCATTTAGGAGATTATGTTACCATTAAAAAAATCAAATAGCTTCTAGAGGTGTTTAATATTTAGAATTTTTCAAGCCTTCGGCAGTTAGGGGTTAATGTTACTATAAAAAACACTTCAGATAGATTCTAGAGGTATTTAATATTTATAATTGTCCTCCAGCAGTTAGGGTGTAATGTTGCCATATAAAATACTTCAAATAGCTTCTAGAACTGTTTATCAATTATAATTATTTCTATCTTCCGGCAATTATAGGATGTGCCCACCAATCCCCCCTGAAATTATTGGCTGGTTACTGACTTGCAAATAAATAAATATATTAAAAATTCAGTTGCCTAAAAGCTCAGTTCAAGGCTTGATTATCAACCCAAATTAAAAAAAACTGAGCCCCCTGCTGCCCTCATTCCCCCCACCCCCAAATAGTTCTCAACATTGCCCTTCTTGTACTATATTTTGCTATTTGGTATTTTTTCTAATTTCGAAATGCTTAGAGGTGGGAAAAACTGGTCACCCCTCCCCCCGCACCACCCAAAATAAATTTCGTGCAACGCTCCTGGGCTAGGACTCCATATATATGGGGTTACTTCATTCCAATGAGATGATGGGATAATTATAAATATATGGTACGCCAGTAGAAGTACCAAACGTATCTTTAGACAAATTAACCAGACCATTGTAACCATAAGAACAATTCCCCTTCTAGAAAAATACCTTTGGTAAAGCCTGGAATTAAGCCTGGGACTTCTAGCTTAGTTGTCAGGAATTCCGACCACTAGACCAAATGGTTGGCCAGCTAAACATTAATTTCTACTAATATGGTAGGACTGAATAAAGAAGAATATAAATTAAATTGTACCCGCATCTACTTGAAGTGAAAGTGGAACTTATCTAAGAAAGAACCCAAAGACACTCGGTCAGGATTTGAACCCGAACCTTTCTATCACTGTAGGTCATTGACACATCCCTATCGAAAACCAATGATAAGGTGGTAGGCTATTTTAATTGTTTACAGAAAGAAAAAATTAAACGTACATATCTAGTTCTTCTTCTCTATACTGCAAATATTTTGTGAAGGAGTACTTTGATTGCGTTCTTTTGTTAAAAATTATTATCACACTTTCCTGAGACACGCATGAAAAACATCTTGAAGTGGGATAATTAGTCTGTTCCAGTTTTGAAAGTGACTGTTGGCAGAGTAATTCCTAACTCTCTCTTTTTACCTTGACAGTGATAAGTGCGTTTGTGACACTAATTTCAGCATCCAAGACAGTTCTCATCTCCAGGACCCTACTTCACGTCTAGAGTAGAAGTAAAAGAAGGGAAAGAAAAGGGGTGGAAAAAAAAACTGGTTCTCGTTAATTTTGACTCAAAGTGGAGGACTAGAGTGTAGTCCTCACTTAAAAGAGAGGAGGGTTGCAGGGGGGACTTATTGCAGAGGGGTTTAACGGGCGTGCAAAGTTGCGTGCACGGCAAAGGAGTTCTTGTCACGTTTCTCGGCTACACTCCCTCCAAAACCAAATGGAACCTTTATTGGCAAGTGGTTCCAATTCTATAGCACTTTAACTAGCTAGTAGCTTTAAAATAGGTGTTTTTTTTTAATCTCAACCCATCTGAACTATACTTATTGTTTTTATCACCAGATCTTACTAAACGTTCGGGTTATACGCTTATATACTAATTACACTAATGATTTTATTACTCAAGAAGGTTATTTTTATATTATGTGTACTCACATTTGCGTGGAGGGAGAGGGGAAAATCATTTTGAAAGACCCCTTCAGTACACCCAACCGAGATTTGAACCACAATCTTCCCGCAATCGTCTGTCTAGTCTACAGCGCGAGTAGGGTTTTAGACCATGTGGTCACTGAAGTGGGTATTTAACCACGCTAATGGAATAGGGGTGAGGAAGATAGCATTTAGGAAAATATACCAGCATTGGCAAAAAGGACGAGTGTGAAACCATCAGGACACCCTGTTAGTATTTCAAAACCACAATCCTCATCCTTATCGGCAAACCACACTGGATTAACATTACATTTAGTCTGCGTATCCGATAGCTCAGATAAAATACATGCAAAACATGTGTTCTTATCTATTAATTTACACAATGGCATTATGAACTCAAAAATTAATTGCCGCACTTACGAAAGTATTCCCCCTAAATCAATCTCGAGCTAGTTCTATTCATTTCACCTAGCCACACCCTACCCCCATCTTGAGCTAGTTCTATCCAGTCCACCTCATTACACCTTATCACTATCTAGAGCTGGTTCCATCCAATCCACCTCATTACACCCTCTTCCTATCTCGAGCTAGTTCTACCCAGTCCATCTCATTAAACCATACTCCTATCGCTAGCTAGTTATACCGAGTCAACCTCATTACACCGTATTCCTATCTTGAGCTAGTTCTGCCCAATACACCTAATTACACCATATCCCTATCTCGAGCTAGTTCTACCCAGTCCATATCATTTACCCCCTCTCTCTTTAAGGTACATTTTAATATTATTATTATCGCCGCGTCTTACTACCCGTTCGGGTTTTACGCATACATTTTAATATTATTCTCTCATCTGCGTGTTGGTCATCCCAATGGTCTCTTCCTATTGGGTTTGCCAGTCAGTATCCTGAACACGGTTCCAGTTTCTCGCTATCGCTTTGTATGTCCTGCCCACCGTAACCTTCAAGATATGGTTGCCCTAATACTGTCTGGTGATGAGTAAAAGGTATGTATATACCTCATCATTATATAACCTCCTACACTCCATTAGGATAATTTATTCTTGGACCAAATATCTTCCTAAGGATCTTGTTTTCAGCCACCCTAAATTTTACTTCATTTAAAATAAGAGACCACGTTTCCCTACCACATGTTCGACACAGATGTTTAAAATATCACAGACTAATAATAACTTCACAACATAATGAATGAAATATTTAAGGTGGAACTATATATTCCAATTTTTATATAAGATGGACATTTTCGAAAACAAAATATTTGTTCGTAGCCAAAATTGATAACATTTTGCTATATTATTAGTGACATTTTATATGATTAATTATATATATATATATATATATATATATANTATATATATAATTAATCATATAAAATGTCACTAATAATATAGCAAAATGTTATCAATTTTGGCTACGAACAAATATTTTGTTTTCGAAAACAACAAACAACAAATTACAACTACGGATTATATGATTTAACGTATAAACACGTGCTTTCTTAACCTTTAAAGGTCTTTTATATGAAAACTAAACAGTAGAACCTTTAACGACCATCAAAATACCTTTTGAATATATGACACGGAGCTACGCACGGACTTTCCCGCTCTATTGTTTAAAAATAGAGATATTTACTCAAAACTCGTAATATATGTGAAACTAAATAATATACACTAGCAAAACCAACCATAAATTGCACTATACTTATGTAAAACTTTTTTTCTTGAGTCCCGGTTTTAAATTTTATAATTTTGTTTTTAAAGAAATAATGTCCTCATTTGTATGTTTGGGCCGATAAAAAAGATCAATGTTGGGTCCACAAGGGTCAACACTTCGTATTAAAATTTCAAATTCCGGTTAAAATTTTTGACATTTTATTAGGTGTTGCAAATCTTCATGCCATCGCATTGCTATTAAATTCGTCATTTATAAATTTTGACCAATAAAAAATGTAAATATTGACTATTAAGTCCAAAATGGATATATATCATTGTTGTACAAACATTTCTCCTAAGAACTTTAAGGAAAAATAACATATATATTTAGAGACTTACTTATATTTAATTATTCTATGGAATTGGAGAATTATTGCGTTTAAACTTAAGTAGTATTTATTTACAATTATGTCTTACAAAATTGTATTAATATATTTCCCAATATCCCAGAAACTGTTGGATTTATAAATATATATTTCCCATAAAAGTTTTTTATTTTTATTCGTACTACAATTTTGCAATGGTAAGCTATTTAGTATTTCAAATAGTTGCGAAGATGCGGAAGTTTCTGCTTTTGTAAATTACCCTGAAATTCATGTTTATGGTTAAATAAAAATAGCCAACTTATTTATAATTTTAATCAACATCTAGATATGAATTTTAATCAAAATCGTTAGAGTGGATTTTGAGAAAATTGATTTTTTCTCTTTTCGCCCTTTCTTAAACAACTCTTAATTTTAAGTTCACCTCTGACAAGACATCTTGTGAATGTGGGGAATGCTAGGCCTCCAACGTGGTTCGGATTCCACGTTAAGCTGTAGGTCCTTCATTTCATCTCACAATCACCCTACCATTACGCATCAGCGTAAGTGCGTATAACCCGAACGGGTAGTAAGACGTGGTGCTAATAATAATAATAATAATAATAATAAAATTATTATTATTATTATTATTAAGTTCAAACAGATACATAGACAGACGTTATTGCAAAGTCCACTTTTTAGGGTTTGGGGGGGGGGTCTTCAGACATTAACATCCATCTGTATTTCAGGCTAGATTTTCTTCTGCGGTCACAATACATTTACATTTCATGTTTGAAAAGTTTATATATATATATATATATATATATATATATATATTTAC
>CABFOW010000019.1:150453-219309 GCA_902141385.1 Timema californicum
ATATATATATATATATATATATATATATTTACGTATAGCTTGAAAGTTATTAGTTTTGTAAAAATATGATTCTCATAAAATATTTATATTATAAAGAGATCGACATATTTGTAACGATAAGTAATTTCATATCTCAAATAGTTTAGGAGATATATTTAAAAAAAAGTAAACCTACGCATCAGACCAGAGCCCTTAAAGTCATTTTGCCGAAATATTGAGAGAAACTATTTTGTTTTGAATATTTATAAGTGTTTAGAAATGAAGTTTAATCTAAATCGTCAAAGCCGATTTTGAGAAAATCGACTTTTTCTCTTTTTTCCCTTTAGTAAATTACCCTCAAATTTAGGTTTAGATATCCAATTCCAAAAATTCCTTGGGGTAACCCTATGAAAACCCTAGATACCAAATTTTGGCCCGATTGGTAAAATAGCTTAGTTCTTGGTTGGAGGTACAGACAGACAGACAGACAAAAACCACTTTTAGGGGTTCTGGGGGTCATGAAACGTCAAGATTCATCAAAATCTCAGGTTCAATTATTTTGACGATCACAATACTTTCTCTACCTGTAATATAGCGAGAAAGTAAAAATTAATATACTTGTATTTCTTTGAGGAATTTCTATATATTTTAAAGTATTTTTATGGAAGTAATGGAGTTTTCCGTTCCATCACCATGTTCTAATATTATTTCGCGTAAGATAGGAAACCTTTTTATTTAATAAACACCCCCACGGTGATATGAGCCATATGAGCCACCATCTCAGGGATGGGAGAGTTAGGGTCAACAGGGACGGGAAAGTTTGGTTTGACAGGGATGTGCAAATTAGGTTCAAAAGGAAAGTGGTGAATACGTTCAACAAGGATGTGTAAGCTAGGTTCAACAGAGATGGGAAAATTAGGTTCAATGAGGACTACGAAATTAGGTTCAACAAGGATGTGTAAGCTAGGTTCAACAGAGACGGGTAAATTAGGTTCAATGAGGACTATGAAATTAGGTTCAACAAGGATGTGTAAGCTAGGTTCAACAGATACGGGAAAATTAGGTTCAATGAGAACTACGAAATTAGGTTCAACAAGGATGTGTAAGCTAGGTTCAACAGAGACAGGTAAATTAGGTTCAATGAGGATTATGAAATTAGGTTCAACAAGGATGTGTAAGCTAGGTTCAACAGAGACGGGAAAATTAGGTTCAATGAGGACTACGAAATTAGGTTCAACAAGGATGTGTAAGCTAGGTTCAACAGAGACGGGAAAATTAGGTTCAACAGAGACAGGTAGATTAGGTTCAATGAGGACTATGAAATTAGGTTCAACAAGGATGTGTAAGCTAGGTTCAACAGAGACGGGTAAATTAGGTTCAACGAGGACGATGAAATTAGGCTCAACAGGGATGAATAAATTATTTTAACATTTTATATCGTGATCCTATTTGTACAAAATATGTTTTTGTTTAGTTATTGGTAAATCATTACAACCACTCACTTAAATACAAAAACTGCGATTATTTTAAGTTACACTTCCTTGTAACTAGCTTATTGCACCTTTTCATGCTTATTTTGAAGAATTATGAAACTTAAAATGTAAGGTTTTTAATCCTATAGTCAGGATGATACTTTTCATCCTTATTTTGGTGCGTACCATATATTTTCGACAAAAATAACTTTTTAAATAAAGTGAGAGCTCTGGACGCCTGAAAAACATCTCAGCGCTTAAGGAGGAGGCCCTTATATTCTTTCGCCACGTTTTAGAACCCGTTTGGATTACACGCATACATTAATTACATTAATGTTGTAGGGATGAGGATAGTAGAACTGTAGAAGTAATTTATCCACATTTGTGTAGATTAAAGGGTGACAATATATAGTCTCTATTTTTATTTTCTCATCTAAAGTTAAAATACTGTGATCGTGAAAATGTTTGACCTCTAGATTATGAGGAATGTTTACATATGCTGTGTGTCCAAACTCAAGAAAGGGGATTTTACTATTATATCTGTCCTTGGCCACATATCTGACACGGTTTATGGATGTTGTTCAAACTTTATATTTAAATGTTATGCGGCTTTACCTAAGAATTTGTTTTAACCCTTAAATTTAAAATACACATTTTTAGAATATATACATAGCTATCTAAAAAATATAGACACCCACGGAGTGTTTTACCTGGTAAAGAAAATTGTATATTTGTATTTTGGGTAAAAACATATTCAAGGGTTAATTTAATTAGGAGTGATCCTCGAAAATTTGAAATATTTAAAAAAACATCTTTAGCGATTTTGTTAAAAGTCTTGTCTGGGAAATGATTTTTACAAATATTAATAATTTTAGGATAGCTAGCAAATATTTTTTTTTTAAATCAACACTTTTAACATTCTATATGAGAAATTGTATACGATTATATCGTAGCATTTATTTAGTTTCATAAAGCAAATTTCAATTTTATATCTGGACAAAAATTCTAATATATTTTAAAAGCCTGCCCCCATTTTTGTTCCCCCCCCCCCACACTTTAATAATGATGATTTAATAACTCTTTTGATTATTTGTAGTGTATCAATTCCATAAATTTTCAACTTTCCATTGTCCAGATCTCAATTAAAAAATATATATTTACATATATTATAACTCTAAGACTTGTATTTATAAAAATTTGACTACTATGAAATTGTTTTATTTTTAATGGCTCTACAACCTTTAAATTATAGGCTATTTTGTATCTCATTGGACATATCTGTTAGTGTAAATTAGCTTATAAATAATTTTCACGGCAAAATGAGATGTCCTAGGGTTTATTACGTTAAATAGGCTTAGATAAGAGCTTAAATTCAATCAGAGTTAGAGCTAATTTTCAGAAATTTCATTTTTTTTGCATTTAAGTGATTTACCATTAATTGTATGGATAGATCGCTAGTTCTAAAGAGCTCTCTGGATAACGAAATATAAACCCTAGATATCCAGTTTCAACTCTATCTATAAAATGTTTTCTGCTATTGGACGAGTAATAAACAGACTAACAAAGAGATAGTAAGTAAAACATACTCAACTGGGATTGAAACCCAGATATCTCCATCACCATAAATCCAGTCTAAAGTGAGAGTGACGCGTTAAATCATGTGACCACTGACGTGGATATGGTCTCCATTAATAATAGTATGTTAAGAAGATATCTCCCTGTCCTCATATAGCTAAATATAGCATGAGGCGCAATCAACCGAGACATTTAACAGGATGTGGAACAAACGTTAATCTCACGATAATGATGATATGCGCATCCTTCCTCAAAACAACACACAATGGACCTGGACAGCAACACAATCTGTTGCGGCACTAGCACACAGCACGGCACACTGCCGCCGCGAGAAATCATCGTCATGTCACACTGGAATTAGTTTCAAATAGCCACGTAATTAACTCACCATCACAATAAATTACTTTGGACGGCTTCACATTTGGATAAATTTCCCTGTAAGTTCAAACGTTCGCTAAAGCTTGTGGGCGACATTTTTATTTAATTTGATTGGAATATTTAATAGCTATGGTGAGTGCTGTGGTGGTCACTTCCTCCAACGTGTCAATCTCTTGTTATACTGAATTGGTAAGAAAGAGAGAGGGGTTCGGATTCCATTCAGGAGTACTGATGGTGCTTCTCCCTAAATGTGACTACATTTACTATAAAATTAGGTGACCTGGTGGTCTAGGGGTAAGGTGTCATACTTCTGTCCTGGCGGCTGGGGTTCAATCCTCGGTCCTGGCACAGATTTATCTGATTTACCAAACCCTTCCTTCACCTCTGACAAGACATCTTGTGAATGTGGGGAATGCCAGGCCTCCACCGTGGTTCGGATTCCACGTTAAACTGTAGGTCCTCCATTTCATCTCACAATCACCCTACCATTATACATTAGCGTAAGCGCGTATAACCCGAACGAGTAGTAAGACGCGGTGCTAATAATAATAATACTCTAAAATTAAATCCTCCTCGTCCATACTCCATTAGAGTAAATTGTGTATGCGTATAACCCAAACGGGTACTAGGACGCGCGTAAAAATAGTTGTGGAATAATTTGATTTAAAGTGCCGCAGAGCAGTTTATCCTGACAACCTTTTGATAATATGACATACCACTGGTCCCACGGGTTAAAGTGACCTTCTCATATCAAACTGGATTGCTGGTGACGTAGAAGTCAATGCTAGAACCTTCGGGGATGATTACTGGCAATCCTAACAGTATGAGTTATCACTGTGGTTCTATCATCCCCTTTCTGCGCTTATGAGGGTGAATTTCCTTTAATACAACCTTTACCAACTTTACTGTTCATATAAACAACTTAATAAACGTACTGTTAAGTCCCATAATTAATTAGGCTTCATAAATGTTGAAAGTATCTCCCAATCCGAGATGGTACCTTTGAGATTTAACTCTGTAGATGGAAAAGCTCAACCAATAAAGGTTGAGATGTTGGGGACGTGAGCAAAGGTAGGTGGTTTTACAATTTTTATATAAAAACTTATCGCTTCGCTACAAAAATAAGAGTTTAAATTTATTCTCATGGTTATATAAATCGTTCTTTAATTTACGTCAAGTGTATCATGGAATTAAATGATAACCTTTTCTCTTCATTTAAAAATTTTCCATATAACGCCGCTATGATAAATACAGATATTCACCAACTCTTTATATCACCATGTGAAGAAAATTAAACTTTGTTTGTACCCAAGAAAGATTTTATTTATTTTGGCCTAAAATACTTTGCTATAGAAACTGCTAAGACACTTGACCTTGTCTTACGTCTCCTACATCCTTACCTTATGGATGCTGTCTTCTTATGCTTTATGACGTAGTGGTAAGTTGAGAAACGACTTCTCATGGTTATCCATTTACGTTTCGACAAGCAGGTTTAGAATCTATTACCTTAGAACAGAAAACATATCTTCTTAAATTATTTAAAAGATAATCAATTGTCAATTTTTTTTAATAATTTAGTTTCAAATCTTTTTTTTAAAATTGTCTACAACTCAGGCTATTAAATTTATTCACTAAAATGGTCTACCAGCATGCAAATTAAAATAGTCCATGGAGGTATATGTCTATCTAGAATAGGAAATAAGATAAATCTTATTTTGATGTGCAAGTCTATTCTGGTCTGGTTCAGAGCGTATATTTTGTGTGTACACTCGTCAGAGGAAGAGGGGAAGTGTTATGCTCTAAGTAAATCTACAAGGAGATTCACATGGTGAACTTTTTATGTATTCTCAATCTTTCTATTTGATATATTGGTGTCTGGAGAGAGAGTGTGTTTAAAAAGCTGATGTGCATCAAGTTAAGATGAAATCCATGTTGTAAAACAGCTTCGTAAGCAAAACTAGGTAACCTCATTAAATGGTAAGCTATTCTTACATCATATCATCATGCATGGCCAATTAAGAGAATGTTTGCATTTTAATTGGACATTTTGTGACTGATGATATTTCAAAATGTGTTAAAGCATACATATTTTTGAAGCTTGAATTATTTAAAAATAATTACTTTTTTTCCATATTCTTTATTAAATAACCTCATTTCGGGTAATTTAAATTACGGAAAAAAATGACTTAATGGATTTTGTTAAAGAAAAACTAATTTAAAAGTTTATAGGGCCAGAATATCGGAAAAAATAATAGTTTCCAACTAAGATCCCATTTTACTTACAAATTTATATTGATCTTAGGTTAAAAATAATAGCTCAATTATTACTTTAGTAAAAGAGTGAAACAAACATATATATATATATATATATATATATATATATATATATATNGAGAAGACTATTTTCATAGTTTAATAGTCTAGTGGTGTAAGGGAAGAAAATGAAGTTTTTACTTAAAATAAAATACTGAAAGATCAAAATGTATTAGAAGTTCATAGTCTTTGACGTGTAAACCCTACCTATAAATTGAAGTGAGGCCTTAATCTATAAACCTTTCCCATTAAAAAGTTTTTAAATACATTTTAGTGCAATAATCTGCAACAATCCAATTGTTATAATTCACTATCGCAAATAATCTAGCTATGTTTCCCGTATTTAAGATCGATCTATTTAATCACTTTACAGATAAGTATCAATAAAATCTCACCGGAGAAACTGATTGAACTAGAAGAAACAAGTTTATTGCATTGAAACGAAAAACTGATTGTTTCACCAAGCACAAACCATTGAATAAAGTAGCAGTTTAGATGAATGGTCCAGTAGTTCCGATGAACTAATAAATACGACGACAGAAATCAAAGTTTCTCTTGAATGTCTAAATTGATCATTTAGTTGTGGATACGCGGTGCTTACGATCATAAACATCCCTTCAAACGGAATATTCTATTTCTGGTACGCTTCAGTGTCAATTTTCCGCTTTGAATCTGGGATTCCCAATAGAAGAATCAGATAAATAATCTTAATTAACTATCTATTAGTTCTGTAAACACTAGACGTTTTTCTATCCATTAAAAAAACGTAAGTACATCATATTAGTAATATGTGTCATGTTCTTATTGGTACTGCAGCAGTTCAAGAATTCTTTTTGGATTTCAAGCTAAAATTTATCTTATAACTTCTCTTTGGATTTGAAGTTGATATTTTTCCTTGGTGATAAAGTTAAACAGAAAACTAATTAAGCCTATATTCAATAGTACATTATGTTTATAGAGAATAACCAACCATAATTCACGTTGTTTAAGACTCTAGTCTTTAAAAATAATTATGTGCAAACTTAAAAAAAATCACCCTAATTGAGATAAGCTTCTAAACGTAAAATCTTGAGTAGTCGCCATATTAAAAGTGATAATCAGATCAAAAAACTATATACATTTATCGTTCAGTCTAGAGTTTTGCACCACGTCTTACTATCCATCCCGGTTAATACAATATTAATTTTGTTAAAGGTTTTCAAAACAATAATTGGCAGTCATCATGGAAAAAACAAACGGGTACACATATAATTGAGTGGCCACTATCTCTAAACTGATAACCGTATTGAAAAACATTCTGCCTATGTTGTTTGGCCTAGGCTCAAAGAATGTCACTGCAAAATTTCGTTTAAATTGGCCAGAGAATTTGACAGTTATTGTATGGCAAATATCGGGACAGACAGCTGAAATGACAAATGGTCAAGCTATAACCGAACCTCTCTTTTCTCGGTCAATAATCTTATATTACAATTTTGTTATTCTTGATTTTTTCACTGCTTTTTACTCTATTTTTACTATCCCTATTTAACCATGCTAGCAGAGTATGATGAGGGACGTAAAATTTAAGGGTAATGTATCCAGATTTGGGTGGTAAGAGGGTTGGAAAACTTATAAGAAAAAATACCTTAATTACCACCAACCTCCATTCAAACCCTGACCTTCTCGTTTAAGGCTAACCATATTAAATAAGATTGGTATTTAGACCACGTGTCTACTAATGTGTGAAGTTAATTATGCTTGCCTATTATTATATTGCACTGCGTCTTACAATTTGTCCCAGATATCCGCATTCAATTATACAAATGGTCTATGAGTGAGAGATGTGAAATTTAATAGAAATGTGTAACTGCTTCGGTGATTGCGTGGTCTAAAGCGCTACTCTCGTATTAGACTAGACCACCAATGACGGGGAGATCGAGATTCAAATCTAGGTCAGATGTTCTGAGGGCTTATCCAAAATGGTTTTCCACTCTTCGTCCACACAAATGTGGGTACACTTCCTCAAAATATAAAGCTCCTAATCATCCTAGCTATTAGCGTAATCAGTACATAAGCGTGTATTCTGAATGGGTAGTAAAACAAGTTGCTAAAAAAAAGATAGAAATGTAGCTGCATTTTTTCATGTTAATACATTTATCACCACACGATTATGGTCCAAGGATCAGGAAGGTATAAACTTAAAGGAAATGTGCCCACATTTTCATGGATAGCGATTGAGAAACAATGTATGTAAACTTGGGTGGAGTTTGAGTCCCAACCTTCCCCCCCACCGACAAACCAGACTAGACGAGCCCCGAAGCTTAGTCCGCGTGCCCACCGATGTGGGTTTGTCGGTAGTAAAACGCTTCCCCTATTTCCTTCGAAGCGCAAGGAAGCAATCAAAGCGGAGAGTGGGCCCATAGAGAAACGTCTGCAGGGACGTTACGACCTCGGTATCTCTTCTTGTCCACGAGTGAGATTGGCGTGTAAGAGGTTGAGTGGGATGTTACCCAAGTAAAGCGCGTCCATCACGTCTGATCACGCGCGGGACATTTCACTGTCGTTTCTTAGAGTGACTTAATGTTTTCCGAGGACGTAGGGTCAACATCTCCCGAGTTCTTGAATATGGGCGACTGGGTGTCTCCTATTATCAAGATATTTTAAATATCTAAAGAGTGCACACGCATTGATTGAAAAACCAAACTCTTTAGCTTAATCGGTAGCGTGTCTGTCTGTCCGGGTTCAATTCCGGGAATGGTTGAAAAATATATCATTGGTGAAATGTGGCTTTACCTTTTCACAGTGATGAAATCAATTGTTGGGGACTGGATGTTGTGCTTGTCTTGTTTTTTTTTACACCACGTTTTACTACCCGTTCGGGTCATAAGCTTAAGTGCTAATTACGTTAATGGGTTAGGAATTGGGAAGGTTGAATTTGAAGGAAGTGAATCCGTATTTGCGTGGAGTGAGAGTGGAAAACCATTTAGGAAAAACCACCCCCAGTTCACCCTGCCAAGACTCGAACCTTGATCTCCTCATCCTCGGCAGTCGAGCTCAATACGAAACTAGCGCGTTAACCAACTACGCCACCGAGCCGGGTGTCCTGATTTTAAGTTAGAATTTAGATTATAAGGCATATGAAGCTACGACAGGCCTAGCAAGCAGGTAGTGGAAAATATATCTCTTAAATAAAAAAACTGACCCAGGCCACTGGCTGGAAACAGTATTGGATGAAAATTAAAAGAAGTGGTTGAATGGTTTTTATTAAATCACTTTGTTGGCCGAATGTTCTAAGGCAGTGATTGGCAACTTTTTTTGTCGATCGCAATAAAAATACATTGTAAGTGAAAGTAGTTTTTGTGTCTTTTATTATTATTATTATTATTATTATTGTTATTTTTGTTATTTTTGTTATTATTGTTACTATTGTTATTATTATTATTATTATTATTATTATTATTATTATTAGCACCACGTCTTACTACCCGTTCGGGTTATACACACTTCCGCTAATGTGCAATGGTAGAGTGATTGTGAGATGAAATGGAGGACCTACAGTTTAACGTGGAATCCGAACCACGGTGGAGGCCTGGCATTCCCCACATTCACAAGATGTCTTGTCAGAGGTGAAGGAATGGTTTGGTGATCAGATAAATCTGTGCCGGGACCGAGGATTAAACCCCGGCCGCCAGCATAGAAGTCTGACACCTTACCCCTAGACCGCCAGGTCACCATGTGTCTTCTAAACTTGCAAATATATCAAGTACTTTAAAAAAAATAGTGACCAAAATAACCTTTATTTGTCATAACGGTTAATGTTATAAAATCCTTAAATAGCTTAGTTTGAAAATGAAGCCACTTCGGTGATTGCATGATCTAAATCTTAGGCTTCATGCAATAGACTGTACTGACGATGGTGGGAATATCCAGGTTTGAATCTTGGTCAGGTGTGTTGAAAGGGTTTATTTTTCTCAAAAATTGGTTCTGGCTCTCCCTCCATGAAAATACGGGGACACTTTATTTAAATGAAGCCATCCTCAAATATATTATTATTAGCACCGCGTCTTACTATCCGTTCGGGTTATGCGCAATTAACGCTAATGTGTAATGGTAGGGTGATTGTGAGATGAAATGGAGGACCTACAGTTTAACGTGGAATCCAAACCACGGTGGAGGCCTGGCATTCCCCACATTCACAAGATGTCTTGTCAGAGGTGAAGGAAGGGTTTGGTAATCAGATAGATCTGTGCCGGGACCGAGGATTGAACCCCGGACGCCAGCACAGAAGTCTGACACCTTACCCCTAGACCGCCAGGTCACCTTTCTCAAATATAACTTATTGTTGTAATTAGTACTGATGCGTATAACCCAACCGAAAAGAGACGCGGTGAAAAAAAATCTTCAGTCTAGTTTGTCGTTGGTAGAAGGCTGGGTTTCAAATCCCAATTAGGTTTATCTATATGGTGTATCTATCTTTATCCATGAAAATGATGTTACATTCAAGCGGTTTAGGCCTACATAACAATTATAATTATAAGAAAGGTTTCTAAAAAAAATTGGAACCATTGTTTATTAATGGAGTCCACATTGATTCCCAAGAAAATTGTAAAAAATTTAAAGAAAAGTTGGAGGCTCTTTGGAACACTTATAGCTCGTACACCACATTTACACGGCAGAATAAAATTTCTGCATGGTTTTCTCTTGATGTGAAGGTTAGGGCAATTTTCATAGTCAAATTTAGTACGCCTCAAGTGCGGCGCTACACTAAGTACAAGGCGACACCAACCTAAACCAGAATGGAATGGGCCAGTTTCCTATGCGAGAACGGCCCATTCCATTCGAGTTTAGGTAGGTGTCGTCTTGTACTTAGTGTAGCGCCGCACTTGAGGCGTACTAAATTTGACTATGAAATTGGCTCTATGAGTCTTTATCTTGTGAAATGAAGCATTCTATTCTTCTTCCGCTAAAGTAAGGACACCCTTAATCCATACCTATCTCTTAGTGGCAAAACTGGCCCCGTGTTGTAGTGGTCGATGCACCTAGCTACGAGCCCAAGAGTCCCGGGATAGATTCCCGGATGGTACCATGGGTATTTATCCCGATAGGGGAACTACCCCAATACAGGTAGACAAGGTTTGGTTAGTTAGTCTTATGTTAGGTTTAAAGCGTTCGCACCGGTTCCACACCCTCTTATTCACTATAATCAACCCTTCATCTCATCAAGACATGGAAAGATCCTCCATGGAAAGGATGTACAATTAGAACATTCTGGCGTACTCTGGTCAACGGTACGTTAGTACTGGCTAATATTTCCATTACTGGGCTACGAATGATTTAGCTTAGACGCAATATATTATATTTAGGGTAAAATTAATCTGCGAATATTCCGAATGAGCGGACAGATGTGGACTAGGGAACACTATCTGGTAGGAGCCAACCTAATAAACCACCCTCTCTCAAATGTCAGTGTTTTATTTTACTATGATACGTTTATTCTAAAACAATGTTCGTTAGACGTAAAAGGAACGAAAAAAAAATTAAATATGGCCATAATACGCAATTACTTTAAAATACCGATATTGTATCTCCTAAAAATTTACTAATTACTTTATTTAATATCCAAAATTAATATTAATGTATAATTTATAAATATATATTTTATACTTGTTATGTTATAATATACTAGCGTAACTACCCGGTATTGCACAGGGCAGCCACACAATACGAAAACATTTACTTAATTTTATTTATTCCAACCCAGTTTTTAATAAATTTGAAAACTAAAAAGAAAAAAAAAAGAAAAATTCCTTCTTCGAGGTGCACATTTCCGTGACCAGTGTCTACTATTATTTCTAAAAATATTCAGACTTCTGCGTGCAGTAGATATCTTGTAATGTTTATCACAGACATACAAACTCTTCAACATATTAATATAAATATAATAAGTAAATATATATACACATTGTATATAATATAATGTTGATACATAGGCCTATGTTATTACTTACTTATTCTAATACCTATGGCACTAGGAACTAGAAAAACTATTGCTGCACTTTAAAAAAACACCACCCATCCATGTATTGAGTTAGTACTATCCAGTCCACCTCATTACACTCTATATTAGCAAATTATATCCATCGTATCCCTTTCTTGAGCTAGTACTATCCAGTCCACCTCATTACACCCTAGCTTAGCTAATTCTATCCATTCTATCCCTTTCTTTAGCTAGTACTATCCAGTCCACCTCGTTAAACCCTATTCCAATCTTAAGCTTGTTCTGTCCAGCTTAATTACAACCTCTCTATCTCTCTCTTGAGCTAATTCTATACAGTCCACCTCATTACACCTTATCTCTTTCAGATACATTCTAATGGTATCCCCCCATTTACGTCTAAGTCTTCCCAATGGTCTTTTCCCATTGGGTTTACCAGTTAATACCCTGAACATGGTTCGAGAATCTCTCATTCGCGCTGTTATGTCCTGCCCACCTTAATCTACAAAACTTGATTATCATAACATAACATAATAAAACTAATCTCAAACGGGCTGTTTGTTCAAACGGTAGAAACAGCACTAAATAGTAATAATTTGGTAACTAGTGTGTTCTTGAGTGTGTAAATAATTATGTTCTTAGGTTGAGTATGTAGAGGACGAGATAAACCACCAATGTGTTTACAGTTTGTATAGCAAACATATTTTGGTGGCCAAAATAAATAGAATAATGCGTCAGTAGAAACATGAAGTTTAATTTTCTTCCCACGGTGATACCAACAGTAACTGTTGAATATCTGTAAAGAGCATAGCGGCATTAAATGAGAAACTTTATAAACGAAGAGAAAAAGTTGTCATAAAATTTCAGGATAATCTCGACAGATATTCGAGAATTGTTGATATCACCATGTGAATACACATTTATCTCCGTATTTATACATTAGAAATATTTTATTTAATCTGGCCAACAAATGTTTTACTAAAAAAAAACTGCAAAAAAACCCACCGCACTGTTTATCGTGTTCCCTACATTCCCACCTTAAATAAGAATCATCCTAGGCCACCGACAAATAATATACCCAGGTTAAAATGGTTGCACTCCTTTTGACAGCTTGAGTCCTTCACCACTAATGATCGCTGTGGTTAGTCCTATCATCACCCAGCAGCGACACTAGCGAGGCCCAGTGTTGAAGGACTGAAGCTGGTAAAAGAGGTGCAGCGAAACCCCCGTAAGGTTGAGAGTCTGTTTATTCCTTGTCTGTGTCCTAAGCAGAGCGGTCAACTAGAGGTGCAAGGTTTCTAAGGGTGCATTCCAGAAAAATATAACATGAGTGTTTCAAATATAATTATTTAAATTAAAAAATGTATTATTATTTTTAAATATAGAAATAACGTCTAAAATATTTAATTTACTATTACGAATATAGATTTTTATTGAAATATTTTCTAGCACCACGTCCTACTACCTGTTTGGGCTGTACACTAATAAAATATTGATTAACAACAAAACCACTTTGATGGTTTTATGACATTCAATTCGCGGAAAATAATGTTGAAATTTAATTGAAAGAAGGGATACTATTATTGCACACATTAATTAAAGTGAGGAAGGTGTGTGGTCACCATTTATTTAAAAGGTATTTATATATTTTTACTATTTTACTTTTTTATCAGATAATTACTCACTCTACTGTTATTATTTATCGCCACGGGCGGATGCGGCTTGTATGTATTTTGAAGCGTACATTTCTTGCGCAAATTTTAATTCTCGCCTAGGGCAAGTAAAAACATCACATCGGCCCTGATCCGAAAGTACTGACTGATACGTCCATTCTCCTAAGTAATCTTTTCTACTAACGTTTATCTTTATTAATATATTTTTTACCGTACGGCATATATTATAAGGACAGACATCACATACAAGTTCGATCGCCTTATGTGTAGCCTATTAGCCGCTAAGTTGTCACAAAGCATTACCCAGGGTAAGCCATAGGAGGTTGTCTACACGTCATACGAGATGATGTGATGATAGTGATCATGAAGTTGTGGACCCGGGGTGGGTTTTAACATAACTTAAAACCTAATTTACCAAAACCTAGTGACCGTTGAGCTCATTCCCCTTAAGGGAGAAATACCCAAGGTACCAGCCGGGAATCCGACCATGGACCCCTAGGATCGTAACCAGGTGCACTGAACACTACACCACGGGGCCGGTATGTCCAAATTGTAATTTATTATCAACACAACGAAATATTAAAATAATAATAATAACCGCGTCCTACTAACCATCTAGGTTATACGCACTTACGCTAATGTGTAATGGTAGGGTGATTGTGAGATGAAATGGAGGACCTACAGTTTAACGTGGGATCACGAACCACGGTGGAGGCCTGGCATTCCACACATTCACAAGTTGTGATTAATACACGTCTCTTCAGAGATGAAGGAAGGGTTTGGAAGTCAGATAAATGTTCCGGGACCGAGGATTGAACCCTGGACTCCCAGTACAAAAGTCTGACACCTAGCTAAATACAAACAGCCTTTATAAATTACAATTTAATATTATTTAAATATGTATATAAAAGTAACACCAATATTTTGCGTGGTGAGAAGTAATTGCGTCGTAGTCAATAATTAAATAAGATTAACCATCATAATTGCACTTTATGAATGTTACGAGTGATGGCTGTGACATGGATACCTGTGTGTGACCTGTTGCAACTTATTTCTAAGGAGGATTGAAGTAGTTTAGATCAAGGAAATGTATTCACACTAGCCCTTATAAAGGAAGTGAAAATCATGTAGTAATGCACAAGTAAAAGCTGTTCCCCCAAGATCCTAGCCACTACCAAGAAGAATGAGAGTATAGCTTCATTGATTTTATTAAGTAACTTATTATAAAGTCACTGATAACTACCTGGATGGTTTGACCGGTAAAATATCTCAAATAGCACATTTAGCTTAAAGAAAAAGTATATATATATATTTACATAGTCAGATAAATAATATCTTCACATTTTTATGGAAAATATACTTTATATATTGGTTGATATTGAAAAAATCCTTAAGATATTAGTAATAAAGAGCGTTTAATCCCCCTAAGGATATGACTTATTCAATATTAGTAGTTTACAAATTATTATAGCAAATATTCAAAAATATATTCAATACAAGAAAGTTTAAATGATTAAGAATTCATAGATCTAATGTCAATATTTACTTTACATTGCAAATTGAATATCTATTTATCAATTTTTAATCATTATATTTTCTTATATTGAATATATATTTTTGATCATATGTTTTAATAATTTATAATCAACAGATATTGTTCAAATCATATTTTTAGTAAGATCGATATAATATTAAGAAAAAAAGTCTAGAAATAGAAGTATCATGAAATTAACTAGGATAATATTTACAAACTGGCTGAAGCTATGAAGAAAACATTATCTTCAACTTCTTCTACTATGAATTACATCCTCTCAAAAATGTAGTTATTAGATCACAACTTTCTCTCTCTTGCTATGTTTATACGTATTAGCTTGTAATAATCTATTTTTGGCTCTTATTTAATTAACCAGCCCTTTATCCATCCAATAGAACAAGGTGAAGCTAAAACTCTATATTTTATCTGTTGAAACCGGATAAAGTTCGTTCTTATTAGAATCATAATTATCTGTAAATAGCCAACATGGTTTCTTGAACAATCAGCTTGGTAAAACATCGAGCTAGCACTTTAAAACAAAAACACAAAGATCTTACGATGCGCTGTCAGCTCACTGTGAAGCTGTGTTTACAGAACTTAATGAGATGGTAAGTTAACCAACCATGACACACAAGTGTTAGAGAAGTAGTCTTAACATCGAAAGTTTGCAATATTACCTTAACTGATTTCACTTTTGTATAACTTATAATGTAGGGTCATACTGTAATCAATCAAGGAGTGTTTGTACAAACAGAGGTATTTGTGTGCGAGTCCTGTATAGGTAACACCAACCATACCAGAATGTTGGATGGTCGGGGTATAAATTGATATTAAGTGAGCTTCGTTTCCTTAAATGATAGCATTCTTAATTTAAAAGATTAGAGTATAGCTCTATTTTATAAGACACACCATAGTAAAACAATGTTAGGTAAGCTTAATATTACTCAGTGTAAACGAAGGGTTGATTCATACTCGGGAGTTTGTACCTGTTACCCTCATAGACACAAATTACTGTTCAAAATATTAGAGTAAATCTCCAAATTATGAGTCCAAACTGGAGAAAAAAAAATAGTGTATGCAAAAGAACCTGTCGGAACATAAATAAATAATGCGAGTGCACCACAAAGACTTTCTCTCTATTTTACCTCAAAAGAGAGATTTATTTACTTACAACAAGTAGGATTTGTAAAAGGAAATTACACAGGTGGTCGCAAAAACATTTAAACAAAGAACCCAAATTAAATAATATACACTCTAACAGAAAAACTGAGAAAAGAGAAAAATCTGGATCTACCAAAGTGTATAACTATCATTTTAACATTTCAAAGACTTTCTTATAAAAATTAAATAGCTTATACCTAAGAAATTATTAGTTTTTTAAAGTTATATTTAAAATTTAAAAAAATTCTATTATTACTACAACTTTACGATAAAACATTATTACGTATTTTTAATAGTTAAGGATATATGATCCAAATTATGTTTCAAATCGTCAGTCATTTTCATGGCAAAATGAGAGCTTATATTTGTTTGTAATTTTAAAATTTAGTCAAAATCGATAAATTATTTTTTGAGAGAATCGATTTTTTTTCTTTTTGTCCTTCAGTTAACACGTTAATTTTAAGAGTGGATATCTAGTTGCAAAATTTCCTTAAGATAATCTTATGAAAACCCAAGATACTACGTTTTAGACTGATCGGTTAAATGGTTTCGGCTCTATATCGAGATATAGACAGAAAAAGTGACAAACAAACGACATCGCGAAAGCCATTTATTCGGTTTCAAGGGGTCATGAAACGTCAACATTTATAAAAATGTCGAGCTCTATATTTTTACGATTACAATAATTCTCTCTCTGGGGAATAGAGAGAAATAAATATATATTCCTATAGCTCGGAAACTGTTTATTTTATAAAAATATGTTTCAAATAAAATATGTTTTGTCTTTCTCCCTTTAATTAATTTATTTAAACTTGATATCCAACCCTAAAACTAAGGATAGTTTTACTTACAAGTGAAATGAGAAAAAAACGATTTTCTCAAAATTTGCTTTAATGATTTAGATTAAAGTTCATATTTAGGCATAGTTTAATATTACTTGCACAATAGTGTCTTATTTTAACATTAAAATCATTTTGAAGGTAATTTACACTAGTAGAAATCCCCAATTATGATCATACCTCTGCAACTATTTGAAATACGAAATAACTTTAGAACTGTTGTTGAGCCCGACTGCTGAGGATGGGGAGATCGAAGTTCGAATCTCAGTCGGGTGAACTGGGGGTGGTTTTTCCTAAATGGTTTTCCACTCTCCCTCCACGCAAATGCGGGTTCACTTCCTCTAATTCAACCTTCCCAATTCCTAATCCATTTAGAGTAATTAGTACTTAAAGCGTATAAACCGAACGGATAGTAAGACGTGGTGCTAAATATTATTATTATTTAGAACTGTTGAAAAACAAACCAATTTATTCTTAAAATAATATTTTCGTAGTAATAAGCAAATATATTTTTCTATATTTTTTAGGAAATGGGAAGTTGAAAATAAACAAAAACCAATATGTTTCTTTAACGTTGTATATTATTTCCTCTATGGTATTTAGTGAAATGCGTTGTTATTTTTTCCCAATATGTTAGTATAACAATGTCTATTAATTTGTTTAACATATCTTACGTGTTATTAATATGATCCAGATAAAGTTCTAGAAAGTATGTGCGGTGCATCGTACCATTTATTTTTACATAACTTCAAAATAGATTCTTTGGCTATATCAGAGGTGCGCAAACATTGAGCGTTTAAATAAAGACACAGGTGTGGCAAATGAGGTGTGAAATTCGCGATATAATTAAGAAATTGAGAAATTACGTTGCTCACTTGAACATTTATGACAACACGTGTTTTAAACAAGTTTTTACTAACCACCTCAGTGGTCGCGTGGTCTAACGCGCAACCTTCGCGATATACTATATTGGCGATGACGAGGAGATTGAAGTTCGAATCACGGTCAAGTATATCGAGGATGGTTTTCCACTCTCCCTCCACGCAAAGACGGGTACGCTTATTCCAAATATAGCCTTCCTAATCCCTAAAACTGTTAGCGTGATTAGTACATAGGTTTATAGGTCGAACAGGTAGTAAGATGCTGTAAAAAAATAGTTTATTCATAACATGTACAATGTATTACTCAGTTACAACTGGCTCAAACACAAATAATGAAAATTGTTTGGATTAAAACTGTAGAACATCTTAATGCGATATTTGGCAATCTTTTATTTGATAAGTTGCAGAAACATTGGTTGAATATCCTAATTAACTTCACATGCAGCGTTCCTCCGATGATATTCAATAAATATCAAGCAAATACCAGCACATGCCGCCATCAGGAAAGAGTTTATTTACTTTTACATTCACCATCCTTTTAAGACCAATAGTTCACCACGTTTTAAGATTGGTGACAGTGCTGACCATCCCAGGGTTAGATCATTCCTCCGAAAGAGATGCGTGACTGGATAATTTTGAAAAATCCCGGTTAAAGGCATTTGCTCTGCAGGAAGTCATATGGACAGGAGATGGTAGTTTTCTAATTGGGAAACTTTACTATACTTTCTTCTTTGGAGGAGACAAACTCATAATTTAGGTACAAGTATTTTTATATGTAGGAAATATTTTTCAGGGATTAAATATATAAATAATAGGATGTAGAATATTATTTTGAAAGGAAGATTGCGTAATTTTTCCTGTATTAGTTGACATGCTCCTACAAATGACATTTTATTACAATAAAGGTTGACTAACAAAGTTTAAATTAAGAAATCAAAATTTTCTTTAGTTATTGCTTTTTTCAGTTTGGTACGAAAGGCCAAAAACATGTTAATTATTTTCATAACACCCCATTAGATATATTTATTTTTGGTTAAACTCCATTGAAACTCTTAATTCAAAAATCTAACTTTTTTCCTTAAGGTGATGTGGGAAACTAGTTAATATTAGACATCCGCTCTCTAGAATGGTATCATAAGACGCTACACACAATCTATTTGCGCCGAGTTAAGACACTTGGGGATATGTACAACTATATTATGTCGTATGAATGTAACGTTGACTCACAAGCATAGCTTAACCTTGAGCTGAATGTTATCACGCTAAAATTGATTAAAATATTTTTAATTGGAAAAATTTTGAGTATCTATCGGGTGGTGGTAGGAGAATAAGGGGGAAGGGGGTCTGACGTTACCGCCCATGTCTTGTGTCCTGAAAAAAGTGAAGTGGGGCCTTGATTTCACAATTTCACGATTTTTATATTGGTGGATTTAGAGTATATTTAAAGGTAATTTAGTGCACGTCAGTGGAAATATTTTACCTTACTCTGGGCTGCTGTAAATATATATTGTAGGTTATTGACCTCCGTTGTCTTGGGATAAGGCGCTCGTCTTGTTTGCCAACTCTCTACAGAGCATAGAGAAAGGACCCGTGTTCAGATTTCACATTAAATAACAGAAAGGTATAATTATTGATTCTAATGAACTTAAGCAGCTGTAAAAACACCACTGGGATGGATTTAAATACAATAAAAGTGCAGTGCACAGAAATTATCTAAATTGTAGATTGCTACTTTATGTAAAATAATAATAAAAATAATTAGCACCACGTCTTACTACCCGTTCGGGTTATACGCTTTAAATACTAATTACTCTAATGGATTAGGAATTGGGAAGGTTGAATTAGAGGAAGTGAACCCACATTTGCGTGGAAGGAGAGTGGAAAACCATTTAGGAAAAACCACCCCCAGTTCACCCGACCGAGATTCAAGCCTCAATATCCCCGCCCTCAGCAGTCGATCTCAACACGACAAGCGCGTTAGCCAACTACGCCACCGAGGCGGGTTTCTTTTTGTAAAATATGTTCTTGGAAATGGAGTCCCACCCGCTTAACTAAATGACAAACTAAATAAACTATCAATACTAGAAATGGGAAGCCTGCGATCTTTTTAAGTGGTCGGTGTGGCGTATACTGATTTATTTTTGTCAATTATGTATCTTCATAGTTTATAAACGATACATTCTCAAACGGCTTATTTAAATAATTCTCGTATTTATATTACCAAGTCCTACCACCTGTTCAGTCTATACGCACTATATGTTATATGTTGGACCTTTAATATAATAAAAAATGACCTAATCATTAATTCATTTAGCATAGTGTCTTACTACCTATTCTGGTTATACGCTTATGTACTAATTAGGTTAATGAGCTTGGGATAATGAAGATTTATTTTAGATGAGTACTCAAATTCACGTGATTAGTGGGTGGGAAATTGTTTAGAGTAAACCACCCTTAGTACACCGGACTGGGATCGAACCAAGATATCCTCATCATCGGCAGTTTTGTATATTGCTAAATTAGTGCCTTAGACCATGAGGTCACGGAAGTGGGTAAAAATGACCTACAATCACTTCAAATTAGCATTGTTAAAATATATCTTAACAATATTTGACATCATAAAATATTGCCAATAGAATACTTTCTTATGAAATGAAATTCTCGGTATTTGCTTAACTTGTACTACTATAGTGACTTTATCTAGTAATTTAATGACAGACCTTTTACTTTAAACCGATTTTTCCCACGTAGTTATTTTCCCGTATTCTCTTATAAATAACAAATTATGTCAATATAATAGAAAAAGGCTTGTTGGTACAGAAACATAGGAAGTTGACACATTGCTTATTGAACAACTTTTTTTCTGTTTTTGTTATAGTAACTATAGTTTCTTTAAGGTCCTTTGACAATAGACTGGATGTGGACAGACGATTATTTTATCTGAAGTGAATATAGGACTTAAAAATACCTTTTGTTCTCATTAACTTCATTTTATAACAACTTTGGTGGCTGGATAGTCTAACGCACTACGCACGCAGTATACTATACTGCCGTTGATGGGGAGATCGAGGTTCAATTCTCAGTCGAGTATACTGAGGGTGGTTTTTCTAAATGTTTTTCAACCCTCCCTCTACGTAAATGTGAGTGCATTTCCCTTAAATATAGACTTCTTAATCCCTAAAGACCATTAGCAAAATTAGTCCATAGGCATATAATCTGAACAGTTAGTAAGACGTGGCACTAAAAAAAAGATTCAATTGATGAAATATAGGTGTCTCTAGAACATAGTTCCAAAATAAAGCTGTTTAAAATTACAATACTACACTTTTAATATTTTAAAATCTATGTTGATAATTTGTTTTGCTATCGTTAATTTTTTGTTCCACTATTGAAAAGAATAGTATAGATAAACTGAAGTTATGATTTGGAGTTGAGCTAGTTTAAACCTCTAACATTTTTTTAAGTGAACTGAAGCTATATATATATACTTGCTGAAAGTTTGAATATAATTTTAAATAAACTTATGTTTCTTTCTTTTTAAATTCTCTACAGTTATTTCATTTGTTTAATTACTAATGAGACACACGATAATTGCCTTTGTATAGTATTAAATCTATAAAAGCAAAAGCAAAATGATATACCTTGATATTTATCACGACGTCATCGTAATGTTATCAACGCTTTGAAAAATATGATTGAATTATTTATCCAACATGCAATTTATTTGGACATTGTTCTTAAAAAGAAACTTTCGACTCTAAATTATTAAGCCAAGTGTGCGCAGACTTTAAGAAAAAAAGTATATGTAATATAATTTAATATTGTAGATCGCTCTTCAGTGTGGTTACAATTTTTTTTACAATTTACAATATCGGACACACATTTAAGAGGAACTGTCATATAAAATAAGGTTAAGGGAAAGAGGATTTTTGGAAGGAAGAGGATTCAAATATTAGATGACTTGGAGGAAAGCAGAATATTTTTAAAGCTTAAGAAGACAGAGGACAAAGAGCATTGGTGGTCTAAGTTAATTGACATAAATAATGAACCTGTCGTAAGACTGAACACATAGTAATAATAAAAATTATAGTTTATATATTTATAGGTAGAGAAAATCAAGACACATTTTAATACGAATCAAATAGCCAAAGCTACTATATTTGTTTTAATGAAGATTTGCTCCATCTAAATATCATATTCTTAAAAGTTAAAAATGACACCTGGACACGGGAATCGAACCCGGGATCATTGTCTTAAAATGCTAATGTTCTAACCACTGAGCTATCCAGGAATCGTCCCGTGTCCAGAGTCATTCTTCACTCGTATTTTGAGGCATAATCTGTGATGGACGTACGGAAATCGTGGCTACAAATGTGTGCTTTATTAAGATCACGAGCTATATATCACCTTCGACTCGTTAGTCGGCTTAAAGCTGCCACTTGTACAATTATTATAATTGTAAGCGATTGCATATTTAAGAATCAAATAGCCAAAGCTATTATATATAATAAAATATGAGTGAAGATTGACCCTGGACTCGGGATGATTCCTGGATTGTTAAGTGGTTAGAGCATTTGCATACTAAGCCAAAGGTCCGGGGTTCTATTTCAGTGTGCACGTGTCATTTTTCAATTTTCAGAACATTTCAATAAGCCTAAAACCTTCTTTGGTGGCTGCATGTTCTAAGGATTCACTTTAGTGTTGGACTAAACTGTCGATGGCAGGGATATTGGGGTTATAAATACAGTCGTGTGTAGTGAGGGAGTTATTTACAAAAAGATTTTCCACGTTACCTTCACGCAAATGCGGAAACACATAATGTGAATTCAATGTTCCTCATCCTTGAATCATTAGTATAATCATTACTTTTGCGAATAACCTAAAATAATATGTGTAATAATATATTTGATTGCCCCTAAATTTGTGGATGGACGAGCTTTCCGCCAAACATACTATAATGAGTGTGGGCAGTGAATCAAATATGTAGGTGAGCCTGGACATGGACGGTCACATTGACGGTGGTTTTCTACCCTTTATACACATCCTCATATCTTCCTTATCTTTTAACTCACGACCTTACCCATGAAGGGTAGCACAAAATGGAGATCAATTGAAATACTCGCATAGCAGAGAGAATAATTGAAAATAATATAGCTTAATAATACTCTCAAAAATGAAGATATGGTCGGTTAAATAAATTAAATAACAAATTAATACTCAAACTCACGTTATGTGCCTTCTTTTTACTTTCATGCTATCTTACAGATAGATAAATTATTGTGATCGTCAAAAAAATTTAGCTCGAGAATTTGATGAATCTCGACGTTTCACGACTCCCCGAATCCGAAAAAGTGGTTTTTGAATTTCCGTCTGTCTGTCTGTACCTCCAGCTAGAGCCTAAACTGTTTTACTGATCGTGCTAAAACTTGGTATCTAGGGTTTTCATAGGTTTGCCCGGAGGGATTTTTGGAATTGGATATCTAACCCTATAATTAAGGGTACTTTACTGAAGGGAATAAAGAGAAAAAGTCGATATTCTCAAAATTGGCTCTAACTATTTTGATCAAATTTAATTTCAAAACATTTATAAATATTATAAACAAAATGGCTACTCTCAATATTTCGGAAAAATGACTTTAAGGGCTCCAATCTGATGCGAAAATTATCTTTTTTTATATACATAATACTTCCTAAGCTATTGGAGATATGAAATTACTTATCACAAATATGTAGGTCTCTTTATAATAAACATAATCTATTTGAAGCCTATTTTTATAAACCAATAACTTTAAAGATATACGCAAATATAAATATTTTTTTACTTTTAGAACACTAAAGGTAAAGTATAAAAAATATCTAACCTGAAATGTTGATGGATGTCGAAGTCTCAAGACACCCCGAATGCTAAAAAGTTGTCTTTGCAATGCCGTCTGTCTGTGTGTATGTTTAAACTTAAAATTAAGAGTAATTTAAGGAAGGGCGACAAGAGAAAAAATCAATTTTCTCAAAACCGGCCCTAACGATGTTAATCAAAATTCGTATCTAGAAGTTGATTAAGATTATAAATAAACTGGATATTTTAATTCTACCATGAAAATTACTTTTAGGGTACTTTACAAAAGCAGAAACTTCCATAACTCCGCAACAATTTGAAATAACTAAATAATTTTTCGTTGCAAAATTGTTGTACTATTAAAAAAAACTTTTTTAAGAAATATATTTTTATAAAACCAACAATTTCTGAGATATTAGCAAATATTTTGTGAGCTTTAGTCGTAAACCTATACTACTTAAGTTTTAACGCAATAATTCTCCAATGCCATAGAATAATTAAATATAAATAAGTCTTTCAAAAAGTTTTTTATTTTTCCTTAAACCTCTCAAGATAGATCATTGCTGTACAAACATATATCTCCATTTTAGACTCAATAGTCAATATTTACATTTTTTATTGGTCAAAATTTAAAAATGAGGAATTTAATAGCAATGCGATGGCATGAAGGTTTGCAACACCTAATAAACTGTCGAAAATTTTAACCGGAAGTTGATATTTTAATACGAATTGTTGACCCTTGTGAACCCAATATTTATATTTTTTTGATGGTCCAAACATACAAGCTGTAACTTGAGCGTATCGGGTGGACAGAAAGGGTGACAAATGAACAAGTCCTAAGAAGAGTGGGTGAGAAGAGAACTATTTTGGATGTGATACCTCAGCTCAAAATAAACTGGATCAGACACATCCTTAAGATGAACTGTTTACTGCATGACGTCATAGAAGGAAAGGTTGAGGGAAAGAGGAGGTTAGGAAGAAGGAGGATTAAAATATTGGATGACTTGAATGTAAGAATACATTTCTGGGAACTCAAGGAGGAGGTAGAGGACAGGGCGCATTGGCGGTATAAGTTAACTAACAAAAGGAATGGACCTGTCATGAGACAGAACAACTAATAAAAATAATATTAATAATTCCAATAAATACTCGGATTCTGCTTTATAAGCTATGTACATGCCTTACTGCAATCTGGGCTATCCATTGGTTTACACAAAATGGGGTAAAACTAAGTTGATAGAATTTAGAGCAAATATAACCGAATTTACGCGGGGAGAGAGTGAAAAATTATTTATTAAAATATACGCCTCCCGATACCCGAGTAGGGTTTGAACTTTTACCTACCATAAACAAATCTATATGAGACTGAAGCCTTGTTCCACGTGTCTATAAGTATGTAAATTATGCATAGGTAGTACTATAAAATGCGGTAATATCTATGAATAGTCGTAAAATATATTCATATAAATTTAATATAGTGTAAATTCTAAATTACATAATTTAAAAAAGTAATTTAACGGTGTAATGAACTGTAAATAAATCTGAGAGCACGTGATGAACTTTTATTTTATTATCATTAAGCTATCCCAGTCTCCATCAATTTCCCTTTACAAAGGATGTCAATGGTTTTCTTATTAGCCCTAACAATCCATAAAATGAAGCCCTCCACGTCACGTTCCAAACCATCCTACTCTATGTGATAGAACAAATTAATTGGCCTCTCTTCTGGTTCAAGTAATCCTTTGACAACATTTCTATGGTGACTTGATTCTTGGAATTACTCCACTAATATACGTATTTTTATTTGAATTTCTGATGGGCAAAGCATTGTATGAACATTATTTCCGCCGATGAAGATGTTATTACTTATAATAGTGATTAATGATTTTAATTTTTCGAGAGTATCCAATTAGTATTAAAACATTATGTAATTTAATCACTTGATAATTTATCTAGATGAAGTAACCATAACGAGGCTATCTCAAAATTAATTAACAGAAAACTAGAAGCACAACATTCCTTAGAACTACGACAAAATGCGCTTTTCAGCATGTTTCACTTAAAATAATGAAATAGTTTTTTAATTGAGAATATTAATATCTGGTAGATTTTAACTAAATAACCATCAAGGTTTGAATAATCTATTTTTACAGTTCCTTCTATTTAATTATCTTTTTAACATCACTTCTTGCTGCAAGTTCGGGTTATATGATTATGTAGGCTACTAATTACGGTATTGGTATTAGGGATTAGACAAGTTATATTTAGGTGAAGTTTACCTACTTTTGCCTGGAAGGAGATTGGAAAACCATTTTGTAAAAACCACCCTCATGTTTATTAAATATGATTACCTCCTTTTAAAAAATTCTTTCATATTAAATAGCATTAACTATTGATGTGAAAAGCTACGTAATACATTATTTATTATTATTATTATTATTAGTAGTAGTAGTAATAGTAGTAGTTGTAGCAGCACGTCTTACTACCCATTCTGGTTATACACATACGTAATCTAATTTGGAGGGGGGAGGGTTCAATCTAAATGTCTCCTTGGTGTTTTAAAATGGTGATCTAGAGGGGGGTGGAAAAGATAATAAAAAAGCATTACTTTTTTATGGGTGACCCATTAACATTAATGATTTGATATCAAAACTTATGGTTGAAGTGCCTCATTGTTCGACCGTGAAACCTTATCTCTGCACTTGCACATACCACGCCAACCACCGTAAGAACTAGTTACGCTGTGGAGTTATCGTCCCGCCTGCTGTCCAGGAATGTAAAACTAACAATATACAATACCATAAATTTACCAATTGTTCTTTATGGGTGTGAAACATGGTATCTTACCTTACATGACGAAAACAAACTTAGGATGTTCGAAAACAAGGTGCTTATGAAGATATTTGGTCCAAAAAGGGATGAGGCTACTGGAGAGTGGGGGAGGTTACATAATGATAAGTTAACTAACCTGTACTCATTACAAGACATTGTCTGGATTATCTAGTCTCTTGGATTACGGTGATTAGGACTTGCAGCGGGAATGGAAGAATCTAGAATCTTGTTCAGGGTACTGACTGGCCAATCCAATGGGAATATATCGTTGGGAAGACATAGACGCAGATTGAATGGACCTGAAAGAGATAGGGTGCTAGGAGGTGGACTGGATAGAGCTAGCTCAAGATAGAGATAGGATGTAATGAGGTGGACTGGATAGAGCTAGCTCAAGATAGAGATAGGATGTAATGAGCTGGACTGGATAGAGCTAGCTCAAGATTGAAATAGGGTGTAATTGGCTGGACTAAATCTAACTAGCTCAAGATAGATATAGGGTGTAATGAGGCGGAATAAATCTAACTAGCTCAAGATAGATATAGGGTGTAATGAGCTGGACTGGATAGAGCTAGCTCAAGATAGAGATAGGGTGTAATTGGCTGGACTAAATCTAACTAGCTCTAGATAGATATAGGGTGTAATGAGGTGGACTGGATAAAAGGAAATCAAAATAGGGATAGGATGTAATAAGGTGGATTGAATAGAAGTAACTCTAGATAGGGGTAGGTAGCGTAAGTTTGCAAATGCGGCAATGAACTTTCTAGTTCTTAAGTTCCATAGAGCAAGGAGGTGTTAGCGATGAGGAAGATTGAATTTTATTTAAATGAAGTGCACCCATATTTATGGGGAGGGAGAGTGGGAAACAATTCAGATAAAAAGATCCTTCAGCACAATTGATCAGGACTAGTACCTCCGACCTCATCATTGGAAGTCCAGTTTATTGCAATAGTAACATATTAAATCAAGGGTCATCAGCCTGTTTTATATCACGGGTCGTATGAGCTTAGAAAATATATTTGTTGGTCTCTATGATTTAAAAAAGAAACTCTTGTTAAAAATATCTACTAGGTAAAGGGGTAAGAATAGCTTACTAGGGTCAGCAATTTATGAGCCATTTTAGTCTATTATTATTATTATTATTATTATCACCGCGTCTTACTTCCCGTTTGGGTTGTACGCCCTTACGCTAATGTGTAATGGTAGGGTGATTGTGAAATGAAATGGAGGACCTACAGTTTAACTTGGAATCCAAGCCACGGTGGAGGTCTGGCATTCCCCACATTCACAAGTTGTGATTAATACACGTCTTTTCAGAAGTGGAAGAAGGGTTTGGTAATCAGATAAATCTGTGCTGGGACCGTGGATTGAACCCTTTAGTTTGTTAGTGGTTCATACAGTGAGTGAAGTGAAAATTAAAGGGTTGTCAAACCTAGATGACTTTTAAAGTGGTGTCCTTCGGTCTGCCGATGATATGGAGATCGGGGCTCGATTCCCGATTGGGTTCACTGTGGATTTTCCCACAAATGAGTTTACACACTCTCTCTCTCCTAGCAAATTCCGGTGCACTTCCTCTAAATTCAACCTTCCTCAACCCTAACTCATTAGCGTAACTAGTACATACGCGTATGACACCAACAGGTAATAGGAACTAGGACTCGGTGTTAGAGTAAATTACTAATGATAGGATGACAGGGATATGGAGGTTTGAATGCCGATCGAGTGTGCTGATGGCTAATTTACTAAACTGTTTCCCGCTCCTCCACGCAAATGCAGGTACACTTCATCTAACTTTATCCTTTCTCATGCCTAATTCATTAGCGTAGCTAGTACATAATGCGTAATACCTGAACACGTAGTGAAACTTAGTGCTAAAAATATTTAATGGGTTACAGACCTGCAAGGATGAACATAGTTGTTTGCACAAAAACTTTGCCAAAATGTTTTGTGGGAACCAGTTGGATGGCCAAACACTGCCCGCGCACCATAGGTTGCTTGCTGAAGACTGTATTTAGAGCAATCGATGACTAAGGTGGAGCTTAAAAAAACTATTGATTTGTATAATATATTTGATAGGGTGTATAAACCAAAATTAATATTAACTGGGTTGGTCCCCCGAGTTGACAAGAACTTGCGTTTCACCTTTGACATTACAAGCTCCGTGACCCTACCCACAAACAGAGGAAGAGTTGAAAAGGTCACACAGTATAAATGGCAGTGTGCAAACATAGGGTCTTTCAAAGACCGGGCTCTGGTTAATTTGAGTTGAGGACGAACACTTTATATAAAGACAAAAACTCGAATCGAGGTTGTGTCGGATGTACTGAACGTCTGATGAATCATTATTCTTATTCTTAACATAATGCTTCAATATTCGGGTTGGTAGTGATAGGAAATGAGCTTGTAAGAAACTCTGACTCATTCATAATGCTCTTGTTCTGCACCTCAGTATATAGCGTGTTTAATTATTGAGCTCACAGGACACGGGTTCGTGTGCTGACCTGCAATAAAAAATCTATTAAAAATAATTGGGGGTTCACATCTAACAGTGATGAATTAACGAAAAGAGGACAAGTTGATATGTATTTTTTTGATTTAAACAAGTTACTAGGTCGTAAGATTATATAATCAAAAGATATAAGAAAATTCACTTTACAATCTCTCAAATAAAATTAAAATAAATATAAAAACACTCAAATATCATATATTTAATAGCTAAATTATGACATTCATTTTGATGTACCCCGTAATACTACCCATCTGGACTGGAAGTATTTTTACAATAATATAAGGGAGTAGAAAAGTAATAAGTAGAATTTGTGGTAAAAGTACCAGTATTTGCGTATAGGTAGAATAGGGAACTCGTTATTTACAATTCAGTCAATACACTTAGTTGGAAATCAAACCCATGACCTCTTTATTACTGGTAAATTATATCAGAGGAGTCTAACCCATTATCCCACTTACCCACTGATGCGTGTAAATGTGTCGGTAGTAATTGGATATTTGTATCATTCAAAATGTTATAGCTTAGAGCGCACTACATTAAACATTATTTATCGTTCTTTAATTTAGTAGATATTAATTATTTGAACAAAATTATTCATACCTATTATATTTTTTTAATATATAATAGTGAGTCACACTACAGAATACAGGTGTAGTTAAATTTTATATTTTATTGCAGGCCTACTTTTATTTAGTAGGTTTTTAGTCTAAAGAATACTAAAGTAACTAAAACAATTTGAATATATTCATACGCCAATGTATGTAATCTGCAGTTGTCACCTTTTCCTATAAAATAATACAGATAATATAGTAAAATAGTATATATGTCAGCCATAAATAAATAATTTTAAATATTATAAACTCGCCTTCCAACCCAAAAATTAGCTTTATTGACCTTGTTTAATCTGTTTCACTTGTGAAGGGGACTGAAAGATTATTTTATAATATGAATACATTTTCTGACATTTTATCATTTGTCCAATATTGTAGGTCTTGCGTTTTATTTTCTTTAGTTTATTTAATCAACCACCAATTTGTAGGTGGGGTGCCTAGAAGTATATATTGTTTAAATTTATCGATAAAACTAAATAAAAATATACCCTCTGAATAGTCTCTGTGAAAATGTAATCGTTGCTTTAAACGGACTTTCGCGTTTCATTTTTTTTTCCACAACGTCATGCACGTTCTAATAAAATACACGTCCTCTATAATTGACGAAATATCAGTCAATGACTAGAAAATATAAAACGTGTCTGTGGCATCGACGTGTTATTAATATATCTTTTTAGAGTTTTTTCCACCCTTCCGGTTATACTTTTACACCCCCTTTTCGCCCTCCTTTCCCAACAAACTGGTTCCCATTTCCTCCAACTCAGATTTTCCAAGGTCTCGCTTTACATCATGATAGACGTACCATCTCCGGCTCCCGTGTTATAGATTCTATGTCACTTGACATTCACTGCGCATAGGATGCCCCGTAGAGCTAGAGGAAGTGTCGTAGCCAGATAATAATTTTAGGGTGTTTCGGTGGGCACATCTCCCAATTGTAGAAGGGAAGAAACCAATTCTAAATGATAAATAGTTCTAGAAGCTATCTGAATTTTGTTTATGGCAACAAAACTCCCTAATTGCCGGAGGCATATATTGTAATAATTTTAATGGGCTACAGTAGACATTTTTGGAGAGTATGTTTGAGGGTGTAAAGAAATAACGGAAAAAATAAATTACAATACAAACAAAAATACCCAGGAAACTAATAGCTTCGTAGAAGTTTGTCAATCTATTCAGTTTTTTTTCAATGATTGCCATTTTCTCTCTAAATGTGTACCTTTGAAGGTTGAATAATTGTTTTTACAAGTTAAGGGACAGCATCAAGTATTAGATTGATTGAGCTTTATAATTCAATGTTATTCAAATATCTGGATCGTTTATCAGATGATTACTCGGATACATATGTCTCAATATCTTGTGTTTATACTTCATCGTACAGATATTGTATATATATATTATGATTTTATATCCATTTTATATCTGTAATTTTTCTGTAGTAATGAGATTCTTTCACCAACTAATTTGTCAAATTTGGTAGGTTAGCGGATTATTTATGAAACTTTATAACGTTGTTTTTTTACTTGAAACACATTCAAGATTACGCTTCACATTAGATTTGATCTAAAAATAAAATATACATTCGGAATATATGTATGTGTTTTAAATATGCTAATGTGTTAGTAATAAGTAAATTATAATTTATGTTAATTGTAGCAGCATTGGAGGGAGAGTGACTAAATAAATAATAAAAACCACCCTTAGCACACCCTACTGAGATGTGAACACCAATTTTTCCGTCATCTTCAGTACAGTATATTGTGAGAGTAACGCCTTAGACCATTCGATCACCAAACCGGGTGAAAACAAAAGCTTTTTAATCAATTGTAGTGGGATAATTATTTCACCATGAATAAAAAATACTCATCAGTATATACGCTACAAATAGTTTAGATTAAATTAATTTCCACTTTTGGTAGTAAATCTCCTAATAAGCACAATATAATACACATTTACATCCTAATTAAGAAAATCTTTTTTTATTTAATTAACAATTAAGAAACCTTTAAAAATTTTAAAACAAAGAACTAAATCCATTCAAAACAACATTTTTGTAAATTTCCAAATCTAACGGCCATTATAATACTCACAAAACCGCTACTTTTACCTTTCATGTTTTCAGGTCAGTCAACTGAAATTGATTGCTCATACCCATTAAGTTACAACATCCAATAGCATGCTCATTATAGCACGTCTAGTTAATACAGCTATAATTAGAAACTCATGTTTGGCTGGATTATAGCTCAAAGAGCGTACATACAAAGGTTTTGTGCAGTATATGTGTGAAACGTTTGGAAAAAATTAAATAAATATATGAATATTTTTATTTTGGTAGAGAAATTCTAGGTATATTTAAGAATAAACCCAAAATTAGTTATTATTCTTTAGAATCAAATTGGTATATCACACTTATTCAAATCGTACTCTCCATTTCAAGTCTTAATTTTTAGCTACCAGGCACAGTACAAAATGGATGATCTGCGTGGAAACTTTAGTCACCTTTCTATCTTTAGCAATACTAGTAATGAGCGATTGAATTTTAATGTTAATAATTACTAAAATAATATTAGTTGATTTTATCTTATTGATTTGTGAATAATTTGCAATATAATTTTTATTTATTTATTATACGATTAAACGTCACTATCACAAATAAATTAAATTGAACGGTACACTGCACATAATTTCTCTCTCTTTAATCTTAAAATAAATACATTTATTATTATTATTATTATTAGCACCACGTCTTACTACCCGTTCGGGCTATACGCACGTACGCTAATGTGTAATGTTAGGGTGATTGTGAGATGAAATGGAGGACCTACAGTCTAACGTGGAATCCGAACCACGGTGGAGGCCTGGCATTCCACACAGTCACAAGTTGTGATTAATACACGTCTTGTCAGAGGTGAAGGAAAGGTTGGCAATCAGATAAATCTGTACTGGGACCGAGGATTGAACCCCGGTCGCCAGCATTGAAGTCTGAAACCTTACCCCTAGACCACCAGGTCACCTAAAGACATTTATTAGCAACCTGTAAAATTGGCTAAACAAAATAATGTACACTGCTGCAAAAACACTCCACCAAATATCATACATATGTTACAGAAACATTGAATAAAGAGGAGCATCTCTGTCCACCAAATAACATAATAATTAATTTCTGAGTTCTAAGTATTCCATAAAAAATATATAGGTTTGCTTATAGATCTAATTATTGATTTTATAAAAAATTATTTCAGAATAAATAGTGTTAATCCTAGCAATACCACAACTTAACAATAATAATTTATTTCGTATTTCAAATAGTTGCAGGAATACGAAAAATATTAGAAATTCCTGCTAATGTCATGCACGAAGTCATTTTCATGGAAAATGAAAATAGCTATTTTGTTTGTAGTGTTAAACATAGACTATATACAAAATTTATTAAAAATCATTAGAGTGAAATTTGTATAAATATATATTTTCTCCTTTTCCATGTCAAAATACCATTAATTTTACAATATTTTAGAAAACATTCAAAATATTTAAATCCTGAGTAGGGAATGGATACATAAGGAGTAATATAATATTGAAATACACTTGAAAAATTATTTATAATCTTGGAATACCAATTGTAACAAATTTTCTAACATTTAAAAAATACCTCATAGACTCATAAATTTTCATATAAAAGAGTCAAACAGTCAAAATAACATATGATAGCATATTAATTACAATATAAAAATGTGATTTGACATAATGATGAAAATAAAAAAGTTATTTAATACAACAAAGTTAAAATTTTATCAACATCTCTAGTCAAATTACGTGGTTTGAATAATGATGTATATAAACTTAAAATGTTATATTAAATTTATTTAAAAAAAAATTGCGTTCGATTAAAAATTTAAATCTTGTCTGAAATTTACTTCCTTATACTCCTTTGTTATTCCAGATCAGTAGGAGAATTCTGGAAGAATATAATCCGACGTGTTTCGGAGACATTTTCAAACCATATTCATTAGAAACTGTAAAACTGAAATAAAAGAATCCAGTAAGAAAGGTAGAAAATAAGGTTGAAATCAGAAGTATGAAAAAATATTCATTATAATATTATAAAAGACTATATGGGAAAATATTTAAACAAACAAACAAACAAACTTACGTTTCTGTGTGAAACACGTTCTGTTTACATGACTGCAAGTTGCTAACTTAAAAGGTGTGGCAGGTTAAAGATGATATGTATTACAAACTTTTAGGGTCGGATATATAATTACAAATACCCCTCGGGGGGACATAATAAATACCTGGATACCAAGTTAGGGCCAGATCAGTAAAATGGTTTCGGCTCTAGGCCGAGACAGATAGACGGCATCGTGAAAAACCCTTTTTTGGTTTCATGAGTTCTTGAAACGTCGACATTTATAAAAAATCTCGACTTAGATTTTTTTGACGATCACAATACTTCTCTTTTTGTCTTTTTGAAGGGTCGAAATAAAGTACATTTTGATTTAATAAACCAAATTGATCTATATCATTTTATATAAGTAATATGTTTAATATATTACAAATGTCGAGTAATTCTCAAGCCTAATAGAACATAATTTTGAGAATAGAAATAATCAATTAAAATAATATATTCATATCAATATATTTTCAATTAATAAGATGCGTTTTGAATTCTATGAATTATAGCTGCCAGTACTAGACCATAATATAATATATGCTTATTTTACTCAACAATAGGAAATAAGCTTTTGTTTTTTAAAGCGAATCAATACTATATTTTTTTAATTTAATTTAATAAAGGGAAAACCAAGTGTTTTCTTTATTCGAGTAACCCTTAAATTGTCCCACTTTGGCGTAACTTACAACACACAGCCATAGTGGTGCCAAACAAAGTTAGACTACTATCTTTCAGGGTAAATTGAGTGTGGGTGAAATATACAGAATGTTCGGTCACTCATAACCCAAACTTCACATATAGCTTATTTGGACCAAAAGTAATACATAATCCCTGTACACTTACATCCGGCACACTATTCCAATACTATTAAATAGTGGTCAATGTCTTGGCGTACAGCGCCTGGATAGCGAGACTATTTAAACATGCGTGTGTAACAGGTTGCATATGAGCTAGGCACGTATCACTATATACCTCGACACCTTGTAGCAAGGCAGCAGAAAATACAACAGTTAGTAAACAACACATCAGTCCAGCTAGAAATGCAAGGGTCATCATTAACAGTCCTACAACCCAGAAAGTGCTTGCCATTATTACATTTGCAGTGCCGTGAACCTAACTACTATGCAACTTGTTGTACATGCATCCTTGACAACTATGCTAGACGACGAAACTTTGAACACAATTTATTGATATTAACATAAGTTTCCGGATGTAAGTGTATAGGGATTTTGTATTACTTTTGGTTCAAGTTAAAGTGGGGTTTGAAAAATTCAAGGTATAATCTAAGATGAAGTTGAAGATGAGGATTTCTTGTCATATAAATCTACTTTTAATTTTAAAATTATCCATTAAAATAAGTTTTAATGCTGCCACCGATGGATCAATGTGTCTTTATATTTATTTAAATTCTGTATCAATATTGCACTTATAACTCCGTTATAGATCATTTCAAAGAAATAGAATATGTAGGACTATATATTGGATATGAAGGATAGGTACAGAGAAAATGGGATAAAGTCTAATTTCTACTCAAATTGAGCCAGTGCTGCTATCTGTTAGATAATCACGAGAAATTAGTAATGATCATGGTTAAAAGTGGTCTATGGCATAAGGACATTGAATTAAAAGATTATTTGATGTGGTCCTAATGGGGTTTGAGATGTAAGAGTTGTCTTGGTAAATGTGTGTATTGTGAATACTCCCCCCATTTTCTTTCCACTCTTCATATGTGTTTATAATACGTTGAATGCAAGCAAGAAAAATAGCACAACTACCATACTAGTGACCGTCAGTTCAGAGTGCTACAATTTGTCAGGTATTTCTCTTTTGAACCAGTTAATGTTTGAGATATTAAAGATAATATAATAATATTAATAATGTGTTGGGTTTGAAAAAGTGTTATACGCACTTACGCTAATGTGTAATGGTAGGGTGATTGTGAGATGAAATGGAGCACCTACAGTTTAATGTGGAATCCGAACCACGGTGGAGGCCTGGCATTCCCCACATACACAAGATGTATTGTCAGAGTTGAAGGAAGGGTTTGGTAATCAGATAAATCTGTGCCGGAACCGAGGATTGAACCCCGGCCGCCAGCACAGAAGTCTGACACCTTACCCCTAGACCGCCAGGTCACTGACCACACAGTATATTCTCCTGCAACTTTCCTGCTGTGTTAAACAGGCAGATGGGTCTGTATAACTTCAGAATCAGTGGGTCTTTATTCTCTTCCTTGCTTAGCACGACTACCTGGCTTTGCTTTCAGATGTTTAGGATTCTTCCTTGAGTGAGGCATTCGTTTATCAGCCCTGCGAGGAAAGGAGCAATAAGGTCAGCCGTCTTCTCCATTCCCTCAACCTTTATCCCATTCGGTCCAGGTGCCTTTCTCTTACCCATCAGAGCACTGTTCCTTATTACCTCCTCCCGACTAACAGGTTTCACCTCTTCCTTGTTTACATACTCATAATTCTACATCCTCTCCCTCAACCTTCGGTACTCTTCAGTATCTTCTCTCACCTCATAATTTGGTATAAATGTATCCGTTAGAAGGACCGCAGATTCCTCCCAGCTAGTCACAGTACTTCCATCATTCTTAGATAGCGTGGTTATCATGGTTGGGGGCTGTAATTTCCCAGAGGCTATCTAGAACGGAACCCGCCAAGGTGCCCTCTGTAGCTCCTCCTGAACATACTTCTCCCAACCTTTCCTCTTCTCCTGAAACAACCCATCCTAAAACTCTCTCTTCCTCACCCTGTATATATTTAACAGCACAACCCTACCAGCTGGGTCTCGACTACTCTGATATCTCTTGCGCGTTCTACTTGCCCTCATTTGGAGACTCTCCAATCTTTCATTCCATGGATTACTAACCTTGTTATCACCTTTCACCACATATATCGTCTTTCTCATTGCATCTTGCAGAACTCACATCAGATGTTTGGCCTTCGTGTTGACATTGTCGCCTTGTTCCACTGGGCTGTGCAGTACCAGATCACTTCTCAGCTTCTCCCAATTAGATTTGCTTATTTTGTTTCTCCATCTTTTTCCTTCCCCATTTCCAACCACCATCCTCCCCACGACTATGACTATGACTATGGCAGGCACAACAATCCATTCCCGGTCAGTAATTAATTAATGTGAAAGGATTAACTCATATTTTTCTCAATGATACATTTTTGGCAATGCTGGAAATCGAACCCGAAACCACTAGCTCAGTAGGCAAACTTTCTCCCGACTGAGCTGAGGTATTTGACCTGATTACTATATAATTACTTTATAAATATAGCATAATCACGGTTCAGGTTGTTATCCCTTCACTGTGGCCTCGCAGTACTTGGTTTGGTCTCGTCGAAGTCCAGCTTCCGGGCGACGGTGGTTGTTAGGCGTCGATCTAGTGGGTCCAATGGATGGGGGTAAAGAAGGGAGATGGGGGAGAAAACATAGGCAGGTTCTGGAGGGGTCGGGGTATGTAAAAGGTAGCCCTCAGGGTTAAAGGGGAAATTGGATTAGGTGGGGGTCGGATGGTCGGTGTGGGGGGAAGTCGAGAGGAGGAATTATCTACTCTCGGAGATCCTAGAGCGGAGTGTTGGTGTTCGGAGGTCTGGTGGCTGCAGTAGAAGATGGGTCCATGGGTGGAGTGTTGTTTAGTTGCCGCTGTCTTCTTTTAGGGTCTTCTGTCGGTGGGCCTTGCCGGTGCGGCGGGTGTATCCCATCCCGTGGGGTCACCGTCGGAAGGGACGATCAGGTTGGAGGGTGGGAGGACAGAGTCCAGGCAACACGGAGTTGCGGTGGGAGGCAAAGGAACGTCCCGGCAACAAGAAGTCACGGTGGGAGGTGAAAGAACAGTCCTGGCAACGTGAGTCGCGGTGGGAGGTAAGGGGTGGTCGTGGAAGGATAGGTGACGACGCAAATGTTCTTTTATGGAATGACAATTCATTAAGCTCTTTCAAAATGTGTTTCACCAGGGTGGGTCAGCACTGACCCGGCTCGAGATTTCACCGGGTTATATACCCTCCGCTGCTGCCTGGCCTTGTCCAATCAGAGAAAAGGGAGCTTCCCATTGGTTCGGGAAAACGAGAGTGCTATTGGCCGCCAAGCGAGCCAATAGGAAGAAGGGAGTTGATTACAGAGGTAAGAGCGTCATGGACGGCTCAGAGAACATGGATCGCGAGCGGTCCAGGCAGTAGGTGGGTGGGTGGTTGGAGCGGCCGGTGCAAGTGCGGAGGAAAGATACAAGGCTGACTGAATAGTGAGGTACAACAAGGTGTTTATACATCTACTGAATTAGGCCTGTAATGAAACAGATTCGTACAGCTTGGACGAGCCTTTGAACACGTAACGAATATGTCACGGTAGGTTCGTGAGAGATTCATTCCAATCCGTCAAGAGTTGGTTTTTGGAACGAACACAAAGGGATTAACAGTTCTAGCTGTGACGTCGTTTTGTGTATCCGGACAAGTGGTGCGTACCCGTGAACCTCTTGCGAACATGGCAAAGTGCTGGGCAGAGAAAAAGTAAGTTGCATTTGGTAGAAATTATACAATAATTATTATAAAAGAATGTAAGAGAATATGCATGGACGTAAATCTCTTCTTTAGTTGGAAAGACAGAAATAGAGTGACATACTAATAAAGCTTCTATACTGTCCACTAATGTGCCGAGATTCCAGATCTAAGAGTACACCCAATATGATTGCTGAGGGAGCTGCAAGACTTATGGAGAAAAGTTTTATCTTCGCTCTCTCTCAGTAATCTGTTGCCAATTCTACTCACTCTCAGAAGGTGGTGTGCGGGAGTAAAAAGGAGCTACTCGCAACTTTGACTAAGCAGCAGTTGCGAAACTTGTCTACTCGAAGCAAAGGATATTTGACCTTCAACTTTGACATTTGAAAGCTTCGCAACATCTTTTTTTAGTTAATGACGGCTACAAAATATATTATTGATACTAGTATTTAACTATATCCCTTTGTTGTGTATGTTTTACGGTCTCTTAGTGTCAAATTTATTACAAAGATAAACAGAATAAAAATAATATATATAAATTTCACCCATAAATATATTTGGAACATTATGGAAATTGACCAACAACATTAAATACTTGTGTCCAAAACAATGCTAAGAATTATCTAAGGGAGGAAGGTGGTAGAATGAATAGTAATTTGACAGTTTCAAATTTACCGAAACTACTTTATTATATTCATAGGTAAAGTCATGTGTTCTGTAATGGTCCCTTTGGAGAGATAATATTCATATTTCTAAAATAGTAATAATAACTAAGCAAAGTGTTGTTATTATAAACCACAAAAAAAAAGTATATTTACCAAAAAATATTGAGTTTGCCATTTTATTGCTGTAGGTCTTTGATAATATAAAAAAAAGTTTAAACATTTGACCATAGTAAGATTACAACCATCCACTTTGCGTTTTATAACAAGAAAACAATTTTTTTAAATAATTCAAATAGTTACAGATTAAAAAGAATCGTTAAAAAAATCTACTTCTAAATTTTTTTTATTTTTTCTAAACCATTTTAAATTTTATTTAAACTCTATGATAGATTTGAGGAGATTACTACTTGAAAATAAGTGTATGTTAAACACTTTTAAACTTTAAAATAATGGACTTATTCATAAAACAAGAATAAAAAATAACATTTTTAAATTCCTTAAAAAGTTAACTATTACTATTTCAAACTATATATGTAGTAAAATTAGTGTTCCCTAAAATTTCCCGAAGCTTACTTTAGTAAGGAAGTGTAAAAGAGCTTTGTTAATGTCTATTGTTCTATACATTTATCTGTAGCTTTTCTTCCTTTTTCTCAAACTGTTAAACATTTCAAATGTCTAAATAAAAAAAACTGGAAGAGATATGATTTATATACATGAAACGACGCTGTTTGTGAAAATCTCAATTTATTTACGCGAATGCCTCGTTGGGACAACACCATTTCCGCTAACATATTTTATTTTTATAATAAATTTGTTTCTATCTCGTTTTTCTTAACGTTTGCCTGTTAGGACAGATTCTTTTTATCTTCAAGATAGTAGGATTCTATAACTATGACAAATTGAGTACATTAATATGTAAAATGGAAAACATGCATTCCAGCCCCTAAAATTTTGGGATAAGGTATGCCATACCTCCTATAAAAATACCGTGTCTCCTATAAAAACAACACATTTTCTCAAGTATATCTTGTGTTAACTGAAAGCCAACAATATTATTTACATTATTTGATTATATATATTGGACAGTGTCTTGTTGTAGGTATATTATTCTGATATGTTCAAAAGTTCATTAACACAGTGTGTTAATTATGCGTAGTAGAGTCAGTTGGTATACATATAACCCTCTAGCTCAATGTGTTAATTATGTGGAATAGCGTCAAATAGTGTACATGTCATAGCTCACTAGCTCAATGTGTTAATTATGTGGAATAGCGTCAAATAGTGTACATGTCTTAGCTTACTATCTAAATCAGTCAATCAAATGGAATAAAGTCAGGTAGTGTACTTGCCAGAGCTCAATAACTTTGTTCGCAAACTATTTATTTATGTTTATGAGCAACAGGAAACATTTATAAATAAGCTAGAAATATTATTTGCAATCAATGTTTCCAAATACGTACTAGATGGCTTTAGTCTGGTTCTACCTGGATTCTCTGTAGCTACTCTTCGCACCCGTGGCCATTCAATTAAAGCTTTTACGTATTTACCTACTAAACATATTTTGTTTTCATAACACTCTTTCAATAAAGTACACACTATTATATAATTCTTAGTTGATTTTTTTAGATATAAAATTTCCTTTTAGGGGGCTGATTTGGTAAATGAGAAATTGCTACACAGATGTTCGGTTCTAACGCAATACTTAATTCCACGAAGTGTTATTTTAAGCTATTCTTCATGCAAAAAAAAAGTCGAAAGATTACAACAGGGCTCGTTTTCCCTAACAACCCTATATCTTGAGTTTTATTAGCGAAAAAAAATGAAATTATAACAATTGCACCTTTTCAAAGAATTTTTAATCATATTTTGAGACTAAGCTTGATGAAAAACCGCTCAAGAAGTAGCCTTCTTATAACAAATACATAATTTTTTGATTGGCTAACAACATAAATCGTTAAGTTGTTTGAGAACTAGCAGCGATCTTTCTTCTTTAACTTGAGATAAGGAGTTTCATAGCTGGTTTTGCTCTCTTTCTTAGTGACATGACAAACGGTGGTTTTAGGTGAAGGGCGAAAATTAGTATATGCCTAAATTATGATTATTATTATTAGCACCACGTCTTACTACCCGTTCGGGTTATACGCACTTACGCTAATGTGTAATGGTAGGGTGATTGTGAGATGAAATGGAGGACCTACAGTTTAACGTGGAATCCAAACCACGGTGGAGGCCTGGCATTCCCCACATTCACAAGATGTCTTGTCAGAGGTGAAGGAAGGGTTTGGTAATCAGATAAATCTGTGCCGGGACCGAGGATTGANGAGGACCTACAGTTTAACGTGGAATCCAAACCACGGTGGAGGCCTGGCATTCCCCACATTCACAAGATGTCTTGTCAGAGGTGAAGGAAGGGTTTGGTAATCAGATAAATCTGTGCCGGGACCAAGGATTGAACCCCGGCCGCCATCACAGAAGTCCGACACCCTACCCCGAAACCGCAAGGTCACCTATATGCTTAAATCTAATAGAGAAATAGTTCCAGAAAACAGCACAGACCATCGTGGTCTGACAGTGATGCATACTTTTGACAGTGACTAATACTTTCTTGTTGACTGAGGTGGACACCTTAATTCTCGTGTATCGTTTGTATACAACATGTTTGCCCATACGATCCCAACAAGTTGTGTTGTTAGATAAACGCACATACAGCTTTTTCGCTATGTTGGCCATAATGTTTGTATACAACATGTTGGCCCACATGATCCCAACAAGTAGTGTTGTTAGATAAACGCACATACAGCTTTTTCGCTATGTTGGCCATAATGTTTGTATACAACATGTTGGCCCACACGATCCCAACAAGTTGTGTTGTTAGATAAACGCACATACAGCTTTTTCGCTATGTTGGCCAACTTGTTTGAGTTGGGAGGGCTGATCAGTGCCAACATGTTGTGTTGTGATCAATTCTTATAGATCAGAGGCGGGCAACATTTTTCAATGTTGTCAAAGGTGTGGTGAATGAAAAGTTAAATACATCACACCATGTAAAAATTGAGATTAACTTGTGCAATCAAACATTTAAAACAACTCAATTTTTTTAAACGTTTATTCAAAACATTTACAATTTGACTACTCATTAACAACTGCCTCAGACACGAATGATGATAATAATTGTTCAAATTTAAAATGTAAGACACTTTAATGAAAAATGTGGTATTCCTTTTGTCTAACAAGTTGCAGAAATATCGGCTGAATATCCTATCTAAGCTTGATGCACATTTTAGCTCTATCTCCAAATTTACATTAAGAATTAGAGATATGTATTTGGACTTGACAATCATCATCTTAAAGAACGCCGTTTTACAGAACAACGTTGGTCCAAGCTTAGTCTGTAATTTATAAATGCCTTATTTAAAAGTTGAGACATCGTGGTCAGTCAGAATATATTTCCACATATTATCGGTTACTGAAAAATTCTAGTAAATATTAAAGGGTTCCAGACTGTCCGTGCTTGTCTAAAGACAGAAGGATGGACATTTCTTTGCTTAAATTTGTAACATCAAAGTGGAATGGATCACGAAACAAAGTAAATGCCAGTTTGAAGTAATTGAAATCAGAAGAATGGAGGGGAGCATTATTTGGCAGTGTTGTGTGAATGACCATTCAGAAAGAGGAGTACTTCTTATGATATGCAGGAAATATCAAGCTATAACCAACACACACCGTCAGGAAAATGTTTATTTTGCTGTGTTAAATGGTCAACTCAAATTCACCACACTTGAATGGCCAATTCGTCACTTGTGGCGATTGTGGTGATAGGGTGGCCCACCCAGTTTATAGATAGCAAAAAGCCAACACAGCATGTTGGCTAATTTGGTAGGCTCCGCGCCTTCGCTATCGTGTCGATACAGTGTCGATTTTTTTTTAAAGATTAGTTTAACATATTTGTTTACATAGTTGTGTGGTTATGGAGTGGATAAAGGTAAAAAAATTAAACAAAATAATATGTATAGTAAATATTCTGTTCTTTGGGACGTTACCTCAGCTTGTCACAATAATTATAATAATCTAAGAGATGCACTTATTGCAATAGCTAAGGTTTATTTAATCTATAGCTGTTATTTATGTTCTGGTTTTTTCTGCAAGAGTACACTTTGTGCCAATAAAATAAATAAAGTGACGACAATACGTCTTTCTTCTAGGGTGTTAGCCCTACAAGTTTGAAGGCAGCTTACTTTCCTCCATAAGTTGGCTCCTAACATGTTGCGTTAAACTTGTAACATACCAAACAAGACTTTACTGAATCGCTCTTTGCCGATGCTTTCAATGATGAAGAATAACGATATAAAACAGGGGTTTATGTTAATCCCCCGTGTTTCTGTCGCTGTCTCTATTAAATGTTGGTCTGACGGCATGTGTGTGTAGGGAGAGGGGGGATTGCGAGGGACCATATCGTTTGACAATGAGCCAAGTGCACGTTCTTGAATCGTCTAGTGATTAAACTAGTATATTTACATTTTCTAGCTCTGCCCAAAACTTCTTTAGTTTTTACAGTCCTAGTTTCACTTAAAGTATTGATTTATAACCATCAAAACTCTCCAAATATGTTTTAAAACTATTCACATGTGCCTGTATGCAATCTATTTTTAAAATATTTAGTATTTAGTTTTGTACAGTTATAATGAATGATACGCATTGTTGGCCGCATAGTCTAAGGCCCTCATCTCTCAATAATCTAGACTGACGTTGATGGGGAGATCGTGGTTTGATCCCAGTCAGGTGAGAGTGTTTTTTATAGATGGTTTACCACTTTCTCAATTCAAATACAGGTACAATTTCTCTAAATTCAACCTTCATCATCTTTAACTCCCTAGAGTAATTAGTACTTAAGCGTATACCCGAATGGGTATACTAGTAAAACATGGCACTAAAAAAAATAGTGAATTTTTTTTCTACACACGTGTTTTCTTCTTGTCTTAAGAAGTGGATCACAGAAATATATTGATTCAATTAACTTGTATTTGAAATCAAATTTGGCCAGTGCCAATTTGAATGGCAGTAATTATAAATGCGATCCATTGACATTATTTTGAAAAACACACTAAATATATCTTTGTTGTAATTGTCTGATAACATTGTCGCACAATATTCTTTGCATTGCACTTTGAATTATATGGCCAAATTTTCTTAGGAATGGGCATATTTAACAACTAATAAAAGTTACCATGGAATATCCCGCTTTTAAATTACAATTAAATTTCTAGATTTTTAGCGAAAAGATTTCTCTGATAGCACTGACCTTCGTTACTGCCATTATATAGCTTAAATGTAAACAAAAGTACTTTGTTATTTCAATGAACAGAATATGTTCTTTTTTATGTTTACCATTTTATTTAGAAAAAGCAGAAATAATAAAACCTGTCATGTTTATGTTTAAAACAAAGGAAAAATAGAGTGGAGAGAGTAAAAGTAATATAGGAAGTGAAAAAATGTATGTAAAAAACCGTTTATTAAAACTCCCTTTCATTGCTAATAGAAGGCAAGATCAAGTTACAGTAAGTAAATAATTGCTAAAGATCATTAGTTTCCATATCAATTTCAAACATTATATGTTCATACATACACATAAAATAAATGGTACGGAACTCCGCACGGACTTTCTCACTCTATTGTTTAAAAATTAAGATATTTTCTCAAAATTTGTAATATATGTGAACCGAAATAATACACAATAGCAAACTCAAGCATAAATTGCACTATACTTACGTAAAACTTTTTTTGAGTCCCGGTTTTGAATTTTATAGTTTTATTTTTAAAGAATTAATATTCTCATTTGTATGTTTGGACTAATAAAAAAGATTGATATTGGGACAACAAGGGTCCACACTTATTATTAAAATTTCGACTCAAGGTTAAAATATTAACATTTTATTAGCTATTTCACATCTTCAGGTCATCGCATTTCTACTAAATTCCTCATTTATAAATTTTGACCCTTAAAAAACGTAAATATTGACCATTGAGTCTACAATGAAGGAGATAGATCATTGTTGTAAAAACATCTGTCCTAAGAGGTTAAAGGCAAAATAACATAAACCTTTTGAAAGACTTATATTATTTAATTACTCTATGGCATTAGATAATTATTGCGTTAAAAGTTAAGTAGTATCTCTTTACAACTAAAGTTCACAAAAATGTAATAATATAATTTCTAATATATCAGAAACTGTTGGTTTTATGAAAATAAATTTCGAATAAAAGCTTTTTTATTTTTAATAATAATGCAGTTTTGCAATGATAAGTTATTTAGTAACTCAAAAAATTGCGGAGATGAGGAAATTTCCGCTTCTGTAAGGTACCATAAAAGTCATTTTCAAAGGAAACTTAAAATAAATAATTTTGTTTATAATCTTATTCAACGCCTATTTCGAATTTTAGTCAAGATCGTTAAAATCAGTTTTGAGAAAATTGATGTTTTCTCTTTTCATTTTTTATTAATCTACTCTTAATTTTAGAGTTAAGGAGACACATAGACAGACGGCTTTGCGAAAACAACTTTTTAAAGTTTGGGAGATCATATATATATACAGATAGTTACGGCGATATGATAAAAAACAAACTAGGCATCAAACCGGAACCCTTAAAGTCATTTTACCGAAATCATGTGAGTAGCAATTTTGTTTGGAATATTTTTAAATGTTTAGAAGTGAGATTTAATCAAAATTCTTAGAGCCTCTTTTTGCCCTTCAGTAAACTAACTTTAATTTTAGGTTTAGATATCCAATTCCAAAAATACCTCTGTACAACCCTATGAAAACCCTAGATACCAAGTTTTAGCCCGATCGGTAAAATAGTTTAGGCTCTAGTTGGAGGTACAGACGGACATAAGGAAATTCCAAAAAGCACTTTTTTAATCTATGGGTCATTAAACGTCCACATTCATCAAAATCTCTGGTTCAATTATTTTTGACGATCAAAATACTATCTCTCAACCTGTAAGATAGCGAGAATGAAAAGATTGAACTTGTTTCTACTTTAATTATTGATTGTAAATAAATTCAGGATATTTTTGGTAACTATTTCAAACTAATACTTCAGTACAAAGATCTAATAATAAAGTACAATAATAGCAAATTAACTCTAATAATAAATAATAGGTTTTATCAAGAAATATATCTTTGAGAAACGTATCAAAGAATCAAAATGGAGATATACTTATTTTGATAGAAAGTTCATTTTAAAAGGTCTTTTTTACTAACAAAATCATACCAAATAGTAAGATTTCGGTAGGACAAATTACCTTAATGAAATATTTTCTTCTCTTTTTATTGAAATTGAAACGCATCACATATTATATAGTAGCTTTATGGACGTGTAGGCCTACATAATGTTTAGCAAATAGAACTTGCAGATAATAGTTCTCAAAACAAAACTTTAGATCGAGTTTCCTTGCTTTAACGCTGTTAGGTCCAACTTTTATTTTCTCAACATCAAAAAGATGTACTTTTGGAAGTACATAGTTAAAAACATGGGTGAACTACCGCCTATTCTGTAGAACATCAGGAAATCTATCACCTTAAAAAAACGTATGGTAACCATTACTATAGCATATATTATTCAATGACGTATCCAGAAAAATCAATGTTATATACCACTATATTTTATTTTACAATACTAAGTCATAAGATTCAATTTTGGAAAAACTAAAATTTTATGGAGGCTGTTGTAGTGGCCATGAACAATGCCTCTTAATTATGATACAGTGATGTTATAACATTTTTATTTAAAGCCTAGTATCTTACAAAAAGTAACATGTAAATTGATATTGGAATATAGACAACATTAAAAAGTAAAGAAAGATAAATAATATGAAATCCAAGCTAATTATTTCAAAAATCTTTGAATCACTCACCAATTTATTTTATTATGTATGAATCTGAAGGCGTGTTGAATGACGTCCATGTTCAAACTTACATTTACATTATTATTCAAGTACCTAATTTATTTATCTTTCTAAATTTTGAAACGAGTATCGGTAGGCGTTGTCTACGATCTTACCTCTTGTGTCAGTAGTGGGAGATTGGGGTGAATAACAAAACCTGGCATACCGAGGGGATTTTGACTAAACGGGTTTACAACCTTTCTCCACGAAAATGAGGGTAGACTTACTCTAAACACTACTTTTATCATTATTACCTCTATTATGTAAAATCTGTGGTTATCACAGGCCGATGAAAGGACGTAAGCTACAGAAATAAACAAGCTTAGTAAAATTCAACATGAAATTATTATATTATATTATATTATATATTTTATGTTTATCTTTACTAATTTCGATTTTACTAGAACTTGTGAAATTTTGGGTTCAAATACTAGGGCACCAATTGTATTCATTATCATATTTATTTTATTAAAATTTGTATGAGACAATAAAGTCACATTTATAAGACAATCATTGACTAAACCCTTGTTCGGTGGCAGCATGGTCTAAGGCGATACTCTCTCTCTAGACTATGCTACCAATGACAGAGTGATCGTCGTTCGAATATCGGTCGGGTGTACTGAGGGTGGTTTTTCTATAATAATATTCCACTTTCCCTCCCCCCCCCCTCCACTAAAATTTTGTTACACTTATTATAATTATAACCTTTCTAGTCCCTAAAACCATTAGAGTAATTAGTATATAAATATAATTCACGAATGGGGGACAAAAAAATTGACTAATGCATAGCTTCTTTAATTACAAAATTTAAAATTTCTAAGGATTTAAAAAAAAATTAATTATGATTTTTAGAGGAGGCACACGTATTGGTTTTAATTTAGAAGATATTTTTCGGTTTTTTCCAGATGACGTAGTTAATCTTTTTTTTTAATTGTTATTTTTCTCAATAAAACACAAAGGTCTAGACAAACAGCTGCTCTTTCTAACAATCAAAAGTCTAGATCAGATCTCTTCAAATCTTTATCATGAAGAATAGTTCATATTTATTCAAATATGTTTTGAAATAATTAGTTAAATAAGTATAAATTCAAGTAGCCCCCTAAATATTACCATTTTTTTAGTAGTTTGTAGGCTAGGCCTATACAGATTAAAAATCTTTGCTAAAAATGTTATTTTAAATCTTGATATATTTATGATAGCTTATCATATTTGATCTTTCTTATATTATGATAATGATGATGATGATGTCTTTCTTCAAATATTTTTACCCTAACATAGTTTTCTTTCTAATAAATGATCGTTCCAAGAATAATTTTCTGACTAGAACAGAACAGTTTATGACGCCCAGACTACTTTTATTTATCTTTGTCGAAATCTAATTTTGGAAAATGAGGTTAACATCTCCACTGCAAGTCTGTATGCAAAGAGATATTTGTTTAATTCATTCACAATTATATTGCAGTGGCCTATTGCAAACAGAAGGGGCGAAAAGCCAAATAAAACACGTGTTATTTCTACACACTGAACAAATATTGTTCTTGATTATCCAGCACACACACTATATGGTCACGCAAACAAGACGCTATTTTAGCAGGATGAACAAATGTTTGCTGCTGTTTAAAACAAGTAAGCCAACTAAAACTAGTGTAACACGTTTAGGTTTTATCGTATGCATGTGTTTAAAAAATGATGTGTGTTTATGAATATATGTGTGTGTTTGGGAATGGGTATGTGTGCCGAGTTTTTTCCGAATGTATGTTTGAGAATTTTTGTGTTTTTGGGAACATAAAAAAAAATGAATTTATGTGGTTTTTGAGTGTATGTGTTTGTGAATTTATGTGGTTTTTGAGTGTGTGTGTTTGTGAATTTATGTGGTTTTTGAGTGTGTGTGTTTGTGAATTTATGTGGTTTTTGAGTGTATGTGTTTGTGAATTTATGTGGTTTTTGAGTGTGTGTGTTTGTGAATTTATGTGTATTTCTTTGTGTTTATAAGTATGTTTTTAGGCATGTATTTATGAATGTGTGTTTATGTATGTATGTATGTATGTATGAATGTGTATTTACGTGCATGTATTATTGTAACAAATAATTAATTAGTTTTATTTTTGCTAACAAATTTTTATACCATGCCACCTACTAGTAGATTACATATAATAATCGGGTAAAGTGATTACTTAAATATAATACTAATATATTCGTGAAGAATACAATAGTAAAATTATATTTCCTTTTAATAACTAAACGCTTGAATGTTTCATACTAATAAACATAGTTGAACGTAGGCCCTACCTAATATAGAAATACCCATGTGTATGTTATATATAATTTAGCAAGAGTGGACTGACCAAGTTTTAATTATGTTTTTTTAAATCTATGAGTTTTAACTAGAACATGCTGTATGACTAAATACATTTCTTAAAACGTTAAATAATATGATTGATCTAAAATACGTTTATAATATTATAGTATTACAATTATTTTAAAAATATCGGAAAAAGAACATGATATTTTTTGTCCTGACTTTAATATTATACGATATAATATGTTAACGATTAAAGTGAAGTAAGTGATATAGAATTATCATAATTAAAACCATCAAAAGGTTATGGCAAAAAAAAATGTTATAAGTAGTGTAAACTTGCAATTGCTATTCATGCCTGCGGCATAAACACGATATTTCTAGAAAGTGAAGGATTTTAGCGAAACACTTTCAGAATAATGTGTACATCATACATTTTTACGGTGGACTTTTTTTAAAGTATATGGATATAAATAATATTTAATAGCACCACTAGGATTTTACCTTTGGATTATTGACGTTAAAATATATACAAAATAAAGTTTATCGTGAAACGCAAAGTAAAGAGTAATAACATTTATATTATGTGGTATTTTTTACAAAGCACAAACAAGCTATGCCCTTTATGCTAGCTACAATCATTAATGAATTATTCTCACACGCTTATTTCATAAATTTAAATTATATACATATATTTTAAGTTTATTTAAAAAAATTATAATCAAAAATTCAATTTGACTAGTCGAATGAAGTGAAATTAAATCTAAGATCGATATTTATCTCTCACCCGCCTCGGTGGCGTAGTTGGCTAACGCGCTAGTCGTGTTGAGCTCGACTGCTGAGGACGGGGAGATTGAGGTTCGAATCTCGGTCGGGTGAACTGGGGGTGGTTTTTCCTAAATGATTTTTCCACTCTCCCTCCACGCAAATGCGGGTTCACTTCCTCTAATTAAAACTTACCAATTTCTAATCCATTAGGGTAATTAGTACTTAAAGCGTATAATCCGAACGGGTAGTAAGACGTGGTGCTAAATAATAATAATATTTATCTCAGCATTTTGAAACGGAACCATCATGTATAAAGTTCGTTCACGGTAGGAGTTTACCTGGGAAAGGACTTTTTTCCCTACCAGAAATCTATTATATAGTAGGATATTAGGTAAGAAAAAAGACCTTTCAGAGGTAAACTCCTACCGTGAATGAAGTATAGGCACCGGAATAGAGTTCCATGGGAGATTGCATCCCACTCGCACTAAATAGAGCTTTAGTCTGGAGAAGACAAAACGTAGATATTGAATTTAAAAAATAATTTCAGTAAAATATTTCGAAGAAGATAAATATTCTTTAATTGATTGTATTTTATAAATAAGTGCATACCTTGAATGGAGCCCAAATTTTAAATGAACGTTTAGGAAAAATTATTATTTTCAATTCAAATTATTTTGAGATTATAAATTTAATAATTAATTTTGATTTTTAAAATATCATATTTAAAAAATAGTGTTAATTACTTTTATAAAATTTAATGAAATAATTAATTGAGTTAAAGTGAATTGTACCTATTGTACAAAATTTTAAAAAATCTGATTTTGTTTTTTTTCAAGTATATTTGGTTTTTTGTAACTTTTATATTATATTAAAATAAACTATAAATAATATTTACAACACTTATTCCGATTTAATAAGAGTTAACGCTTGGTTATAACTAATGTAGAATCAATAATATAATTGAGTAATGTTAGATGAAATTTTATTAGATTTTTATGATATATAATTTTCTTAGTAGATTAAATTTACATAGTAAAATAAATGTTTTACTTTCATTACTGTGTGTGGTAGTTAGTTTATAAGGTGTATGAAAATTAACAACAAACTTAAGACTAGGATGGGCACAACATCAAGTCCTTGGCTGTGAATTTATCAATGTGAAACGGTAAACCCACATTTCACTGGTGATAATTTTTCTGGCCATGCCAGAGATCCAACCCTGTACCCTTAGATTAGTGGAGAGGCACTCTACTGACTGAGCTAATGTGTCAGTAGTAAACTAGATACTAATTATGTTATTATTATTATTATTATTATTATTATTATTAGCATTGCGTCTTACTACCCGTTCGGGTTATACGCACTTATGCTAATGTGTAATCTTAGGGTGATTGTAAGATGAAATGGAGGACCTACAGCTTAACGTAGGATTCGAACCACGGTGGAGGCCTAGCATTCCCCACATTCACAAGATGTCTTGTCAGAGGTGAAGGAAGGGTTTGGTAAGCAGATAAATCTGTGCCGGGACCGAGCATTGAACGCAGGACCCCCAGCACAAATGTTTAACACCTTACCCCTAGACCACCAGGTCACATATTAGTATATAATTATTAATTGTTTATTTATATATACTGATTCAAACTTTTGTAGCTATCGTGAAACTATAATCACCAATTTCACATGAGGTCTATTCCGAGGTAAATATTGAGTCAGGAGTGTTGGTTGTTACTATAGTACTTATTTAAGCATATACAATTTCACACAAATTTAATCGAACATTAATTTAGTTTTCCCCCTGAAACTTTTAAACAAATGACACAATTTGACAAAGATCGATACATTAATCAAATTTATTGATCATTAAAAAAAAAAAAGGTTTTTCATATAATTGTATATCTTTCTTCAGGCTCCAATTTCAATGTTCGAGGTAGCCAACCTCTAAATAAACACTAATATTGGTTGTTTTTGCTACTTTTAAATAACATAACTTTACTTTATTGCCATTTTGTTAAGTTATGAAATAAAAAAATTTAAATGTTATTATAACATCGGGAAAGTTACTTTAAACTTGAACAATTTAAAAATGAAAACAATTTTAGTGAATTTTGCTTAAAATTAATCTAAAGAAGGAGAACGAGGAGGTGAACTAAAATTACCGATAAATAATCCAAGCTGTTGAGGTAAAATATAATGAGAGAACATATTAGGTTGCTTATTAAACTTGTAGTCGTCTAAGTTGTATTTTGAAACGGTTTCTGAAAATAAAATCATGTTCAATTCTATGAAATAAACGCAAAGTAGTTTTCCCGTGCGTTTAAGTAGGCTACACTCTATGGTAGTAGATTTGTTTATTTTTTATTTATAATTTGCGTCCTCTTGTAATTGCTCTTCCTAAAGAGAATAAGCGTTTTGCTGCCAATGTTTGTCTGCCCGAATTTTAAGAATATTTTGGTTATTCTAACTTGCAAATATTCTTATTTATTTTTCCTCTTCGTCTTAGTATCCCCTCATTCAGAATAACACCTATATTGATAGGCTATAAGTGTAATCTCAGTAGAACGGGTGGGTGAGGTTGCGGAGGGGGCAGGGGATGAGAAGGCTTTGCCCCCCTCTGATAAAAATAAAAGCTCCCTCTAGAAATAAATCTGATCATTATGGTTTTATTTCACTTCCCTTGATATTAACGGAAATATAGCCTAAGTCAAATAAATTAACCAATTAATGTGAACTGCAAAGTACTTTGTCATAATTAATATGCAAGCTGTTCCTAAAGTCACTGAATATTTGATTAAATAATTTGAAGTTCATAAAAAATTTAAATATTCGTGATACCTATATTTTGTAAAATATATTTATCTACAATGTACTAAAACTTTTACAATTTATTAACTATTTGTTATATCAAATATAGGTGTAAGTTAAGACTTTGATATTGTTATTTTATTAGTTGAGAAATTTGATTTCAAATTTAAGACTTTATAAATGATAATAATGATAAATGATTCATAGACAACAGAAAGTCCCTACATAATTTATTTAAAATTCTTGGAATATAAATTATTTTAAAACAAAATTTTATAAAATTAAAATATTTCATTGACCATAGACCAACATAATTTTAATCATGGTACTTTTAAAAGGGTGAATCATTTATTATACTCTTTGCTATAAAGATATACCCTATTTTCTCAATGTTTCTGTAAACGTATATATTATATATGGTACTATAAATGTGCAAAGTTTCGACTTTCTAGGTAATATTAGTGTTATGCTTCTGGAATACAGCACTCTACGCCCGATTGGTGAGAATATTAACTGGTATTAATGTAACAATGTCCAGGGGACGCCCGGGCCGACTGTAAATCCTTTAAGGCCCGTCTACAACCAACATACCCGCTTGTCGGACTCGCAACTACGCAATCGCAAATGCACTCGTAATTACGCTTTTATTAAATACAAAATAGACCGTCTACAATGAAAAGTCGTAAGACGTAATTTCAACCAATAGGAACAAAGAGTAAACATGACTATAAAAGTCAAATTCATATTAATATTTTCAAATAAGAAATAATTATTTAAAAAATATTTAAATGGTTAAATACACATGATCTTAATTGAAAATCCTGTATTAATTACTATACATTTCAAAGCGTTTTTGTTATAGACCAAATTACTTCAAATTATTTGATTTTAGTAGTCAATCCATTTGTTTTTTGATTGGCTGAACTTAAGCCAACGCAACTACATACACACAATGTTCATCTCCTCCCGACAAGCGGGTCTGACAGTTCCGACATACGATTGTGCTTGCGTAAGCTATTGTAGAAAAACAAAATTACGTTATTGCGTAGTTGCGAGTCTGACAAGCGGGTGCGTTTGGTTGAAGACGGGCCATTATATGGAGGCTCTTTCTATGTCCCGATGAGATGATGGTGATAATGATTAAGAGGATGTGGAACCAATGAGATCACAACCTAACCCTAGTTAACCAAAACCTGGTGACCGTTGGGGTAGTTACCCTATCGGGAAAAATACCCAAGGTATCAACCGTTAGTAGAAACCGAGACCCCTAGGTTCGTAACCAGATAAAATATATGCAGATTTTACCCCTACACCTAAATATTATTTTAAGACCCTTATCATCCATGATGAATATGCTAAAACGTATTTATCTAATTTCATGTATAATTTACGAAATTACATTTAATTACATTAAAAAATTGTTTGCAATAAAGTTTCACAGAACGGGTACTACAGAAAGGATATTTGTCAACCTCCTGTTAAAGTTAAGTTGAACTTAACCTGTGAATGACGAGATTATATATGGACACCCAGGAAGATAACAAGCATTGAATCCGTGCCCGATATTTAGGCCTACGAGGAGACTCGTCAAATTGTCGGTTCGACATACCTCCCTCAAATCGGACACTCCAAATAGCCAAGTTCCCGTTATATCACGTTCAAACCTTCATTAAAGCTTTACCAACCTAAAAAAAAAATCAACCGGCTGAAGGAGGATTATTCATGGTTCATTTTCTGAAATATGAATATAAATATACGTAGAATCTTTTTATTTAAACAATAGTTAAAGAATTATTCTTATTTCGAACAATAGTCACTTCAGGTAGTATCTATTGGTAATAGTCTGCATTAAAGTGATATGCCTTTTTTAGATATTAAATATTTGTTTTTAAACCCGTTTCAGTGGCCGAATGGTCTGAGGCTTCACGCTCATGTTAGACTCTCCTGCTAATAAGGGGGGAGATCGGGCTTTGAATCCCTGTAACGGCTATTGAGGGTGGTTTTTCCTAAATTATTTCCCACTCTCCTTCAACGCTAATGCTGGTATATTACCCCTAAAATGTTTTCTTCCTCATACCTACTCCATTAGAGTAATTATCATCTATGCCTATAATATTAACTTGTAGCACGAAGCTGTAATAATATTTATTTCCCACTGATGTATTTTCCCTGCCCTAAATTGGGTTGTGTGTTTAAATTAACATTTGTGTTGAAAGTTTCAAGTGTCATGATTGGTCTAGCTATCTTGTTTTGATAAGTTAGTAAACACTAGGACTACAGAGCTGACAACTCAAAACAGTGTGTGAGAATTGTTCTTGGCAACTAGGCCAATGTGTAGTGGGTTATATATGGTTCTGTTTCAGAGCTATCTGGGCTGACAAATTAATATCTATACTAACTCATATATAAACATATAAAATCGTTTAATTTAATGAAGATCAGTAGCTTTTAAAAAAAAATTTAAACGATTTTGAACAATTAAGATCAATATGAGAAACTGGTTAGTTTATTATAATATGCATAGCTAAACATATTTATTTTTCTTAGAAAATAGTTTATAGTAGTTTTAAACCAGGAATTTCCAGAAAACAAATAGGAAAAACAGATAGTGCAGTTTTGATATATAAGCTCATTTAGACATGCACTTTAGCACAATAAAATACTTCGTAGATACGGTGTGAGCTTACGGTACTGTAGCCTTGAAAATATCTTGACAATATGTTATTTAGTACATTGTGAACGTTGGCACCTAGCTAAATAAATATATTTGATACAAAATGTGTGAGGAATTTAATTATCTATAATAAATATCCTTATCATATATATTAGCAGTACACTTCTTCCTCCCCAAAATCAAGGAAAACTAAATATTTTTTTAGATAGCTGCAAAAATCAATCATGAGGGTAAAAACAGTTATCAGCATTGCCACCTATTCAAGACTGCCAAATTGCATACCCTTATAGTCTACCATCTAGTACAATTGTAGAGAAAAAAGAATTAACTCTTCCCACCAAACTAGCGTATGGAACTGCACTTATCTCCAATAACATCAACCTAAGGACCAGCATCACAACGGATTTTAAACTCGATTTCTTGTGGCTGCTTGAAAGGATGCGGTAAAACCTGTGTATGCCGTAAAACAAGATTACGGTGTTTGCATATTTTCGTGGATTGCAGTGAAGCTTCTTGCGACAGCGATGAAAGGACAGAAATGGTGGACGAATAGGATGTTGATGAGACGATGACATTGAGGAACTAGAGGTTCAACAGAGTTTATGGCATTTGTCATTCGAGTAAAGAGATTGTGAAGATAACGGTAGAAACACCCAATAAAGGGATGAAGATAGTGATAATGAAAATGAATCGAGTTCCGACGAAACGTTCTTAGCACAGAATGAAACAACAAATGATGAAGATATGAAAGTCAAGAAAGCTGATTAAAGAGACGCATGGGGGGGGCCAAAAGACTGAGAAATGGATACATCGTATTAAATTCATTACATGTTAATATACTTATTCCTTTTTTTTTTATCGTAACAGTTTATTATCTTGCTATATCAGATCACGCAAACCTCTCTAACCTCTTCACGGTAAGGGGGTGCAAACACTTTTGTTAATGCAATCCATATATTTCTATTCTCTTATGTTCACAAGCTCCTCAAAAATGGAGGAAAAGGAGCGACTGGCGAAAAAATTAGTATGAACCCTTTTTGTAGGAAATTAAATGTATAGCATTATTTTCGCCAAATAAGATGTTTTTGGTACCAAAGTTAACATGATATACGTAAAAAATATATTTTCAATATATTTACAAGGTCACCGCAGCAGAAGCTTGCACGCTATCCATGAGCACTTTTAATAAATTAAACTGCACGGCTAAATAAATGTGGATACCAAATTCCAGCTAAATATGATTTGTTATGCTATTTGCCCCCCAAAAAATGTATAAAATGACTGGACTTTCTGATAGCAATATTTTTTTTTTAATTCAAGTTTGCTTAAAATAGCTACAATAATTTGGTTTAAAATTGGCATTTGGGAACTATTTTACGTGTTAAGTAATAAAGTACTTCTATTAAACTACATTAATTTATAGCTATTTTACTAACTTAACTCATGACAAAGTTTAGGGTTGAAATCTAAAATAAAGAGCCTTGTATGATTACTATAGAATGGATATTCAGGAATTGTTTTTCACGATAAATAAGAATATGTTTTTTTATTTAAAAATACTTGAATTCCGCTTAAAAATAACCCATTTTTATAAATTTGAAATTGGTTAAAAATATTTAAAATTTGGTTTAAAATGTTTATATGAATAGATTTTATTCTGCTATACAAAAATATATATACTTGTTTCCCTCGGTAAAAATTACTCAAGAGTAGTTAACTGAAATAATATGTTTTAAAAAAAGTTTTATTCCAAACTCTAATTCACTCTATGAGAAATTTTGTGCGATTGTGTTGTACATTTATTGTGAAATTTCATTAGTGTTACTTACATGTTTGTATCTCTGGAACTTAATCATGAAAATGAAATGAAACAATGCACTGGGTTTAATAAGACATAAATGTTTTTGGATAGGTACTAGTAGCTTACTGTTGAAAATATTTGGATATGGATGAGGAAGGGAAGGGAATCTGTTTACTTTGTGTCTCAACTTAAATGGAATAGTATATAGATCGAATAGGTACGTGGATTGTTTTTGTACGTGATCAAAAGTAAACAATTTGTCTGCTGCAGCGACTGGTAGAGAAATACCCTTCTAGTGTTAGTTGGTTCCGGTTTCCTATGAATAACATTTTCTCTTTGCTCTGTGTTATAGCTAGCCCCATTGGATTTTGCTTCAGATGGAAAGTTTCATAGAGGTCGGTTTCTACAAGGGAAACTGATGGTTTCCATTGTTGTTTCTGACACTGAGGTGGACGTCGTCTTTATTATTTCACTGACCCATTAATGCGCTTTTTTTATTTATTTTTTGTAGCGTACTAATTTAATCTTTGGGTCTGTCACTGTTGCAAGCATTATTAATTATATTTATGGCCTATATCCCTTCACACAGTAGCACTATTAATAGTTGGGCTTTTCTTTTTGCTTTGTGTATTTTATAAGCGCATATATGATTGTATATATGATATTTGAATTATAGTATAGATTTAACAGGATGGGGTGGAAACAATTATACGATCTATGCTGAGGAAAGTGATGGTCAACGAGCTGAGGTTTGTCTGACGTCCGGTAGAGCTCACCTAAGTGACATTATCATCAAAAAGTGAAAACATTTAGTATGTAGTCCGTGACCTGGTGGTCTAGGGGTAAGGTGTCAGACTTCTATGCTGGCGGCCGGGGTTCGATCCTCGGTCCCGGCAAAGATTTAATTGATTACCAAACCCTTCCTTCACCTCTGACAAGACATCTTGTGAATGGGAGGAATGTCAGGCCTCCACCGTGGTTCGGATTCCACGTTAAACTGTAGGTCCTCCATTTCATCTCTCAATCACCCTACCATTACACATTAGCGTAAGTGCGTGTAACCCGAACGGGTAGTAAGACGAGGTGCTAATAATAATAATAATAATAATAATAATAATTTAGTATGTAATTTTCTTTTGTCTTATCTGTGAATATTTATTTTTTAATAAAAGTTTTAATCTTCAGGTTACTAATAGTCTAATTGTTTCGGCCACATCCTGTATATAGAGCCAATTGCACAGACAATAATCAATGGCTTTATCAGAAAGCAGGTGTAAAGTTGATCTCCAATCTGTGTTTCAAACTATATTTTCAGTTACACCATTAAAATTAGGAGGAGATTGTCAATAAAATCTCTGGTTAACTAGCCAGCTAACTCTCTCCCACTAACAGTTTGATTCTCCGATCATCTTGTTGATGAGAGACATAACCTGTACGTTTTAATAACTTTATTAGTTTTTGTATCATTACTTAAGTGATTAATAAAAGTATAAAGTTTGTGTTATAAGTAAACTAAAATTTTACTTCTTTATGACTAAATACAAGTTAATTTATTTCCTGTTGCTCCTTTGGATCTCAGAAAAACTCTTTTAGAAAGTAAAAAGTATTAATTTATTATTCCTATATCCAGAAGAGTAAGCCTTTAATCAGGTTCGAAATTTCAAGACTAAGAGGGAAAAAAACTAAATTATTATGGTGGTTGTTTCACTTTTTGTAACTCAGTCCATAAAAATTTTAAGCAATCATTTAAACTTATTTAATCGAAAGCTAGTCAATACTTTATAACATAGAAACTTGTTTACAACTATACACCTAAACAATAAGCTAACAAGGAGACCTGTTGGTCTAGGGGTAAGATGAGCTGAGGGCCCAGGGTTTAATCCTCGGTTCCTGCACAGATTTATCTGATTACCAAACCCTTCCTTCACCTCTGATAATACGTGTATTAATTACAACTTGTGAATGTGTTGAGCAAATCATCGAATTTCAAGCCTGGTCGGTCTGGTTATTCAGTATCAGCGTCCATTAAGTCGCGTTGGGTTTAATAAACACCTATAATTTATCTACCTGAACTGTGTTATTCTTACACTGGAAGATTGGATGATCACCGAGACAAGATTATATGTTGTGACGAGTTCTACAGCAGTTTGGGCTTCGTATTTTCTCATAGTTTTGATTCGAGCGGAGTGTACTGTCCAAGAATCGATGATATCATGGTAAGCAGTCATCATGCTATCAGTCAGACCTCGAACACTTTTGGTACATGCCATGTTTCGTGTCCTTCGCTCTAGCTCAGAAGAGTCGTTGTATTGTCAATCTAGTTGACGTGACAATTCACCAGACACAGTAACAAGAAACACAAACATTTTTGGTGAATAACCATATGATATCTAGGATTATTTGTCAAGTGGTAGGCATTCCTGGCTTCTAGTCGAGAAGCACTGGGCTCGATTCACACTGTTACCATGGGTGTTGTTGTTATGGTGGTGGTTAATTAGGCTTAAGTTATGTTTAAGACTTCTATTGGCATCACATAATCATCATAGCATCAAATGAATCAGTAAAAGTTTGTAAAGAAAGGTAAAGCGTGACTGTCAAATTATAATAGGTATCTGACAGCTACAGAATTTAATAGATCTATTGATCGTCCTAGCCTGCAGCTATCACGCTTTTAATTCATGACGTAAGCCCACCATTAAGCCATAACGATCAAGTGCTCACTGTTGTTTGTTGAAGATAGTGCCAACTTTTACGTGCGGAAGGTGTTATTTCGTCAACACAACGATACTTTCAGCCATTAATCTCATTATTTTATACCAGGGCTACTAATTTTTAATTCTAGGATCTCCTTATTTTTCCTCACGAGGTTGAGTTGACCCCTTTCCGGACTCCCTGCTTAACAAAAATTCTGGATGCGCTTGGAATCGTGCTCGGGACCTCTGGATCCGTAGCCAGGAAAACTTTTCCTTAGATCACAGAATTATAGTATTACATAAATAATATACATGACACAAATTGTAAATATAGTGGCCCTCTCTCTACAATGAGGGTTAACCTTGGTGTAACTCATAGGGTTGAGTTATATTATCAGTCGCCAATGAAAGATTGGAAGATTAGAGTGGAAATTGGGTCAATATGAAAGTAAAATTTATAAATTATTTTCTACTACACTATAAATTGCACACATTATTATTGTATCAATTCATCTTATTAACTGTTTAGACAATCCACATATATAATAATTATTCTAATGGAGTAGAAATGAGGATGGAAACATTTTATAGGTAATCTACCCACATCTGCGTGGAAGGAGAATGGAAAACCATATAGGAAAAACCATGCAGATATTTAGTATAAAATTAAAGATTTTAAACATAAAACACACATAAATATATATAGTAGCCATATTAATTTTGTCTTGGGTCAAAGCTCCTAATAATCTTAGCTGTATTTAAAACTTTCTTCCTCCCAAAGTTCAAAAGCAAAATTAGAATTATTTTCCTAGCAATGTGAAACTTATTTTTCCTTTGAGATATTTTCTTTGATTTATAGTCATTTTAAGATACAAGGCTTGAAAATAAAGTGGGGGGTAATCTATGTTACGATATAATATAATATAATTTAAAGAAAGGCATCATATGTGATTATGAGTTATGACATATGGGGGCATAACATAAACAATAATGCTATAAATACAAAAAATTGATGGCATGCTCAAGAAAGTATTTCTGTCTGACAAACATTGTAAAAAAACCGCCTGTAATAAATCAAAAACTTCACATAATTTATTACGATTTATTTCCTGGAAGGGATCATTAGATTAAGAAACTATTACTAAGAAGTCAGATTTAAAAATGTAGCCTTCCTCATACCTAACACATCACAGTAATGAGTAAATATGTGTACAACACGAACGGGAATAAAGAAGCGGTGCTAAAAACAAAACAAACAGGAAAAAAGCAACTTTAATAGTTGTGTCACTGCTTTGAATCAACAAGGGTTAATATCCTAAGGCAGGCCTGGGCAAATATTTGGGCTTAAGAGTCGCATAAATTATTTAAATAGGAGAAAATCCAAGTAAAATATGATTTTTCGGTTGACAAAATTTATTATTTAAGAAATTGTATATACAATATAAAATAGGAAGACAATACACACAAATAAATAATGTATTCTATAATAAAATATAAATTAATGAGGTAATATATATTTTTGTATGTTTCTCATAATTATTTATTATTTACAGGTGTAAATTTGGAAGTTGATATTTTTAAAACTGCTTGTATGAGTAAGTGCCCGTCGCCCTGGAAAGGGGTGTACTGTCTCCCACCCTAAGAAGGACAAGTGACTCTCGTTGACTATAGCCGGACACAAAAAAAAATGCTTTCCGGTATAATCTGGGGGGACCAGATGAATCTTTTACCACTCATTCTTTGGGTCTTTTAGAACACAAAAAACTATGATGGCCATCTAAGAAAGGTAGCAATCAAAAATTGTGGGAATTCAAAATGGTAGTGGACGTTGATTTTTGAATGCCACCTATCTCGGGTTCAGATTATCTGATTTGAACAATTTATTTTAAACCAAAGATTATTTAAATATCTTTCCCTTCTTTCCTTAGTAAAATTGTCGTAGACCAAACGGTTTTTGGGTAGATATTACAAAAAGTAAATATTGAAGTACAGGGTGGTCCACGGAAAAGTAGTCCACCTTCTATATCCAGCAGGCACCTAACTCTGAATTGGAGGAGGTCAATCCCCTTCTACCCATATTATGACATGAAGAATGAGCAAGTGAACTGATTGTCTAAAGCTTCATTGACTTACCCACGTGTAACAACAGATGTTGAGAGTGGAGTAGAAGAAGAATGGCCTCCTACAATTTGAAGTGAGGTGCCTGCTGGATATAGGAGGCGGGATAATTTTCCGTGGGCCATCCTGTATATGCGGATCTATTTATTAGCGTTTAACTGAGAAATGGGCATAGTAAATAAAAGTTTTACATAACAGTCATAACAAAGAATGTTAGCCTCACTTTTTTAAAAAAAGTCATCCAAATTCGACAATCAGTGCATGAGATGTAGCTAATTTTATATATGGTGATGCATTTTAAATGTATAGGTTCGTATTTACTGCATCAACGTGGATGCATTTTATATAATGTATTAAATTTATTTTAGAATTTATTTATAATATATTTCAACGTAATTGAATAATACACTGAAACTTTCATATTATTTTAATTAAATATCAACTATTAACAACACATGATACAATAAATTAAACGGTACGTTACAAGATCCATTGTGCAATATTCTATTAAGTTTTCATTTACATATTTCCTCCTTCGTTATCGCTCCTTCCATAGCCGTTGGGATCTTGAACGTTAAGTGTATTTTCGAGACTTTTAATCCAAACTGCTGATTGGTAGTTGGCTTGTTTTGTATGTTGTTGCAATGTATCCTGACAAGATGGTAGCTGGCAACTGTTGATATGGCCTCCTTTTGCTCTGAATAATTGATAACCTAGCTCGTTTACACTTTCGATTTTTGTGTTTCTGCCATACATTTCACATGCGAATGTCTCAATCGTTTTCATCAAATCAATAGAAACAGACCATTTACGTCCTAAGCTCTTGAATGCTTTGACATAATCATTTCTTTCTTTGCAAATAATTTTAAAACCTTTGATATTTCCTTGTTCTGCAAAGGCACTCACACTATCACAGCCTGACCAACAATTAAATCCTATCACAGCTGATGTTATGTTTTGACCTAGTGCACACACAATTTGACTAATATCAACTACCCTTGGTTGATTTTTATTTCCTTTAATAATATAAAAAATCATATTTATGTCCATGTGAAACCATATTGCGGGGGCCAAAACATCTGTATCATTGGAACAACATAATACTGACTGATACTTTGTGGTGGCATGTTTAGAATGCGGCAGGTTACAGGTGTCCGATTCTTCTAGTGTACAAAATAAATCTTGAACTATTTCAGATCTATATTTAGTCATCTTGGTGCAAATGTCTTCTACCGTTGCGAATTTATTTTTATCACCAATAGATGTCTTCCATGTTTCTTCCTGCCAACTTTCCACTAAATATCTTATCAATTTAGTTTTACTCCCATTGTTTCTGAATAACTCTACCCAGCAAATTATTTTGTGACCACTCTTTATGTGACTAAATTTGATCCCTTCTTCAGATCCCCTCTTTTCTCTTTCTAAAAATTTGATAGAGCCTTTACATTGAACATAAAAATAACATCAATCCTTTAACTAGAACTTCATGCATTTAGGACTTGAAAAAGTATGATCCTAGACAGTTCTTTGAATGTTCTTTGTTCTCCGTATATTGCCTGCAAAATTCCCATTGTATATATTATGCTAACTGAGGTCGTTTGTGGTTTTTAACTCACATGGTTTTGCAAAGTTTTCTAAATAATAAGAAAATGCTGCCTTATTGGTTTTTTTATTGAGCCATCAGCATTAGCTAGAGCCCATGAAAGAGGTGCAAGGGGATGACTAAATACTTATCTCATATCAATGAGTTGATTTTCCGCAATGAACATAATTTTGCTTAAAATATCTGTCACATTGAAGAATCAGTTCTTTGTTCACTAATCCACTAATTTTTAAGGCCAACCAGTTTTCAAACCAACTTTTTTGATGGGTTCAAAATATCCTGGTTCTTTTGCAAGATGACTCTTAAGATCATCATATGCAGTTTTGCCTTTTAATTTTGCGTTCAACAAACCACTACTTATGTCCTTTGGTACACATATATCAATGTACAAATGAACAATACTTGAGGATTTTAAGTCAAATAGATTCGTTCATTCACTTTGAAGAATCTCAATTAGGTAAAAACATCCTTTTCATCCTTCACTATCCAAGGAGTCTGCAGATCACGTTGATATTGTTTTTCTTCACTTAAAGACAATATACGATGCAAGTTTATCAATAATAATTATCTATTTTCTGCATTTATGTAATTCCGTATCACAGCACCTCTGTTAAGTCTTAAGTCACAAGTCAAGTGTACTTCCAGGTGTTTGGGTATCTTTATTAATGACCTCTTCAATTGCCTGATCAACTAGAACCCTGGCGAGAGGATTCTGATCCCTTAGCTGAACATAAAACCTACCTTTCAGAAACATTTTGTAGACAAAAGGGCTTCTATCTTGTAGTTAAGTCAGTTCAACAAAATAGTAGGAAAGGTATCTGGCATAGTTTAATCTATCCAATGCAGAGCACCATGGGATCATCTTTTATATGCAATATATGTGCAAGAACAAAGTGCCGTTTCTATTAGCTATGAGAAATCCTAATAATATTTTGACCACATCTACATAGGTCATCCAAAAAGGATAAAGTTCTTAATTTTAAGGTCTGATGATGTTCAAGTATTTGCTGCAGTAATCAAAATTTCTGCGACTATTGGAGCTATCGCACGTAATTTTATGGGTTTCATGGGAAAAATTAAGATGTAGCTTATTAATAACTTCAATGAGGTGCTTTTGATCAATGTCTAAGTCATTCCCATCAATCCATTCAAGGAAACCAAACAAAATTATCCCCAAACATGCTCCATACATCAGCTTGTGAAATCGAATTGTACAGATATATTGTTTACCTTCAAAAAATTTATCAACAGATCCCTCAGTTATGACACTAGATTCAACAGATAAATCTCTTAATCCACTATTACCAAAAAGTCGTCCAATTATTGCTAATAGGTTGCCTATAATTTGAAAGTACCCTATCATTGAAAATATTCGGTATTCTCTAGTATGGTGTGACCACAAAACTCCCATGGCCTTGAAAATAATTGTTTGATCCATCACCACAACAATGTAGTCCAAATCAAGATGTGCTTGGATACTTTCACTTATTTTAAAAATTCCTAGCCCAGTTGAAATTTCCGCAACTGGAGCATTGGTCGTCAGCAAGTAACTGTGTCTGGTGTAAAAATTTGATAGTCTCTTATCAAAATGTTAAACCCAGTCCAGGAACTTATCATATGATTGTGAAAATAAGACCATCTCGTTAATACCCATATGAAGTGGAACATTTTTGCATTGAGAAATGAGTGGGTTCAATCCGTAGGAAGATTCGACTCTATCATTGGATGAGGACATTTCTTTACTGTTTTTGTGAATAAGATGAGAGGATTCTCTATAATATTAGTGAAATTGCTAACAAAAAGGTCAGAAAGGCTAACTTTTCTGTTTGATTTGCAATAAAGAGTCCTTGGCTGAATTATTATTGCATTCCCTTGGTGAGCTGTACCTGCCCCATTAAGCATCCCCTTCCTTATATCTATGTTGTCCAAAGCAAGTACTTTAGGAACTTGGAAATTAGTATCAGTGGGAAGAGATATTGATATTTGTTTTCTCGCTTTTCAATGAAACAAGTTTTGTCAATTTCAAGAAGCTTGGTAACACTGCAACCATGTCCAAGTTGATTTAACATCTGTAACACTTCTATGTTCCCTGTAAGAGTCTTAACAGCTAACGGAAGGAGTTAATGATTGGAAGTTATGAACTTTACATAATATATTCCGTATACAATATTTTATGTGATGAACCATATCAAAATTTGACGCAACGAGGTATTACCAATTAATTTGACTAAAGTATTTTTCAAAATGTCAGGCCTATCTTGATCAGTAATAGTCAATAATTCAAGATTCAAAGGCCATTCCTGCTCATGTGGGATGGAATCTCGTACTGATTTCCTGGGAACCTATGATGCTAATTGGACCTGTTCATCAACATAAAATTACCGTTGGTAGTTCTCCAGTTTAATTTTTAATTTTATGAAGTCACTTGTCAGTTTTTCAAAGCTATAGTTCGCTGGAAATATATAGACTTTGTTATCTACATTAATAAAATTCAAAAATTATTCAAATATGACTTCAAGGTGGTAGCGCATGTTATTTTGTAGATTAAGTTCTTCGAATCCATTTTCAGTTAAGTTAAATTTTATTTTACAAAGGAGTTCTCCTTGAGTCACAAAACGTAGGTTTTCCAATAAATCTGATCGTCTAAAATGGTAAAGATTGTCATAAACAGCTGCTCCTGCTTCAAAATATGGATCCAGTTTCATACGAATTATATTTGGCTTGTCCTTGGTATAATCCTTATAACAAGTTGTATGGTAATATGCCTCAGCTGCTACACTATCTCTCACCGTGAGAACCATTATTTTGTCATCCATTAATTGAATGGCTTTACTTCTGAGAGTTCGATTGGCTCTAAAATCTACAGCTTGTATTAACTTTTCCTTCATTTTGACCTCTTATATTTACCCACTTTATCACAAAATATGCATAATGGGCAGTATGTTCGGCTTTCTTCTTTACGTTTTAGTCCAGGAAGAGTTTTTTTTTAGAATACTCGGCAACCATTTAGTCATCAGAGTCTGGGAATAAAGCAGGGGGATCCCATCAAAGCTTATCCAGAGTGTTCTCATGTGTAAACTCAGCTATAAAATATTTATGGCAATATATAGATGACATTTCCTCACGTTTTTGGGTGGCTTTAAAATTCAATATTGGCTGAAATTGTCTAAAGTTTAAGCGTTATATGATCCAGTCCATGACTCTTGGTTTTTTAAATTGACTAGATCATCTTTTGATGCATCTGAACCACATTTAATATATTTCAGTGGGTTTAATTTGAGTTTTATGATAACTTCTGCGATTAGTTAATGCCCATTGTTAAACACGTGAAACAGGACCAAAGACAGTCAAACTGATGTTCTACCAAACAAGTACGGTATAGTTAAACAAGGAGCAAAAAAATATTAGTAGCCTATATACTAAATGAGTATCTTACTGATTGCCCCTGCTTGAAACCTTCAAAGGCTTAGCTTTATGACGGTAATTAATTCACATCTTATATTCAAATGAACCGATATGACTGTTCTTTTTTAAACTAAAGGGTAAATTATAATCCATGCTTCATCTAGTTAGCTGATTTTATTTAATTGCAATTGTTATTTCATAAAACACTAATTTAATGGGTTGGTACTGATGCAATTTTCATTTTATTTGAATTTCAAAGGGAATTATTGGTTTATCGACAATTTTTACTAGGGAACAAAAGTAAAAAATATTAAATAAGCTTCAATTTTTTAATCACTCAAATCTGATAAACTGAACCCGAGTCAGATATCAACGTCCGCCAAAATTGTGAATAGCCACCATATTTGATTGCTACCTTTATGAGATGGCTATAATGGTTTTTCGTACTCTACATGAACCATTGAATGAGTGGTAGAAGTTTCGTTTGATCCTCCCACATAATAACACAAAATTGGCTGGCACATGGACTACTACGGACAGTGGAACGCTCCTCTCCTAGAGTTGTAGTGGCCCTGCTGGCTTTGCCCTCCTCGCATTTGCATCCACTTCCCCGGTATATAGAAATATCTTGTCTGCAGACTTATTGGCCCTAGAAAGGGTTGCGACCACTAATTACTAGGTCATCGGGGTCCACTTACTGTCATACACAAGCTCCTTCCTGACCGGAGGTGTCTTCAGTGTCCACGAATGGAAACTTTCAACTCCCTCAGCAATAACGGGTCGCACAAGTCCGCTGTGGATTGTGGTTCCTCCAACGCTCGCCGCCGATTTTCTGGCGGGTAGAAGCAGGCCACTGACCCACTCCCAATTTCTTCGCCACACCCACCGGGCGCGCTCCAACTCTGACGCTTTCTCCTTGCTTATTATTCTTCTTGCTTGACTCCATCGCTGAAAACTCATATCACCACGTGGATCGTTCCAGAAGCTCGCACACAGGTAAGGGAGGCAAGACGACACCTTTAAGTCCCATTCCAACCACACGACGACCAAAGCGTGTTTTAACAGCCCTAAAGCTGATTATGTTACAGGACTTTTCCACATCTAACTAAATGAGTTTTTGGTTCAATATGTCTTTCTTCCTTAGAGAACCTAGCAGCTAAACAGCATTCATGATGAGTTATTTTAAATATGAGTGATATATAAGGCTGTGGATGATTTTAGCTAATTATTTTATCTCTAAGGCTTTGTTTTATATAATGTATTCCGTTAAAGGGGAAATATCTCACTCCGCCTTGAAAAGGAAAGTTACAGTCTGGATGGAGAAAGAAGCATGAGCTGGATGAAGAAATATAAGAGCTTTGGAAGGAATGTCATGGACTGGGTGGAGAGTGAAAATATCACAGAGGAAAAATGAAGGAACCATTTATTCTGATTGGATAAATAAAGGAGAATAGAGGAAGAGCGCTGGGAGGAGGCAGGGGCATGTTCTGGATCGAGGAAGGAAGATTATTAGTAAGAGGAAGAAAGATTATTAATAAGAGGAAGGTTGGAGGGAGCAAAAAAATAAAAAATCGCATGAATGGTTGGGAAGGGGGCATGAGGCTTTGCTGCATGTGTTGCTGGTGAGAACCGCCTAAATCAACCAGTTGCGAGCATAACTCACATATGCTTGATTGTAATATGGGATCTTCGGGTCACTGTTAAAGAAACCGGCTATTATTAATACGATTGATAATCAACAGTGACAGTTTCAGACAAGGTGATTTTACGTATGGATATATGTAAAATTATTTTATTAACTTTTATAACTCACAAAAAGATTCCTTTCAATCTAATATATATATATATATATATA
>CABFOW010000019.1:219382-239771 GCA_902141385.1 Timema californicum
AAATATATATATATATATATATATATATATATATATATATATATATAGGAATGAAATGCACGTACAGATTTAATGAACGAACTTTATGGCCGAGACCTATATTTAAATATATTTCACCCTAGAGAGTTATAGATGGACAACAGGGGAAAAGGACTAATAACCAGATATTATAGTCAATTTTTCTCGTAAAGAGAAGGTCGGTGTAGGAACAACAGCCAGGTATATTAAGGTTTCTTCATTAATGGTTCTCCAATATCTCTACACGGAAATATAGGTGTATTATCTATAAATATTACCTTCCTCAATTAGTGTAGTTAAATTAAAATAGCTTGGACGGTTAGTAAGAATCGTTGTAAAATATAAAAGATTGGAAGATTTGAGTTGTTTAACCACGGATTAATAATTCAGCTTTATAACCACTTGAGTGGCTTGACTACCGACCTCTCATCTCTTAACCCCTAAAATAGTTTACCAACTCGATTTAAAAGTTGTTCTAAGTTAAGTTTGTTAATTTGAGCTCAAGTCATCGTTAGTCCTTACTTCCAATGGTCCATGCTACGATGAGGATCCACCTCCTCCCAAGCTCAGTCAACCATTCTTACTTCGGGGCAGTCGGCCAGGATGAGTATTTTTTTTCATTGGTTAATTATAACTCTAATTCTTAGACACTTTAAAGATATATATCAACTATGCTATATTCATTTTTGGTGTTCAGTAGTTTTTTTTATACTCAGTTTTAAAATTTAATATGTTTTAATTTTGTAATAAAATTTAAATTTATTGATAATTTGGTATAAAGAGGACATTTGACTTTTATTTGATGAATTATGTTTACTAAAGTTTCCACTTTCCGGGATAAGCTATATATGAACTACAAATGAACGTAATTATGAATATACTAAAAGACCTGCATCCGTGGGAAAGCAATATAAAAATCAAGGTCGTATAGTATGGTTTCCCGATGGCAATGAGTTCGGAGTTCGAGTCTCAGCCATTTATACACTAGGCTGTTTTTCCTAAATGGATTTCCACTCTGCCTCCATAAAAATTTGAAAACATTCGCTCAAGATATACCTTCCTCATTCCTACCCTACTAGTGTGATTAAATGTTGAAATCCTGGATGTATATTAAAAGATGCAGCTCGGAAATAGAAATTTACATTCAATTCCGGTGACCAAAATATATCCATCTTAAATGTGAATTTATCACGTAAACCCATCCTTTTTTTTTTAAACCGGATCTATACTTCATATAATTAACATTATATTTTATTTATATTTTATTATCTTATTGAATCACTTTATACTCTCCAGACCTTTTAAATTTGCTCTTATAATTAACTTTCTGTAACTGGTGCTATCGCATTACCGCAAAAGCACAGTTAGTTTCTAAATCATAGATTAGAATAATAATTTTATTCACTAAATGGTCGTTAAGCACCCCTTTTCAAAAAGGTTTATCCTAATTCGGTGGCCACATATTTTAAGGCGTTACTCTCACAAGAGACTAAAATGACGATGACAGGGAGATTGGGATTCTAATCGTGGTTGAATGTACTTTGGTTGGTTTTTCCTAAATGGTTTTCCACAGTTCCTCTATGCAAATGGGTTTACACTCTGACCCATCTTAACCTTTATCATCACTAACACTAGCGTAATTAATACATGTGCGTATAAACTGAACCGGTAGTAGTGCGCGATGTGGTTTCAGAGTGTCATAAAACGTCAACATTTATCAACATTTAGAGTTTGATTTTATTTAGGATCACAATACTTCTCCCTAAAAGGTTTACAAAGAAAAAAAAACTCTTTTATTGCTTTTCAACAAACATCAATTATAGCACGAATTTCCAGGAAAAGTTTTGTTAAAAATATGTTTATATTGGTACATATATAATTGTATCATAATTGTATTATTTAAAGATAATCCCAATCATCCACGCTAATAAAACATTGATGTATTAATTTATTTCTTAAATTAACTTCAGCAGGTAAGAGCCTGGTTTATCGTTTGTACGTTAGGATCAGCCATGTGTGTTATAACGTCACACGTTTAATTAAGTGGGTTATGAGTAACCTAAACGAAGTGTTTGCATTACTTGACTGATACAAATTGACGTCACCAGATATGAGATATTTAGAAATTACATTTTAGAGCTATTGCGAGATATTCCATATGTATCTGTAATTACTATTTACCCAAACTCAAACAACGTCTAGCTTTAGATTGGATCTCAACACAAATGTACAGTGCTATATATATTTTAATTAAATACTAGTAAAATATGTTTAAGAAGAGGCATGTATAAATATAATTTTTTTTAAATTTATGGCTTGACCACCTCTGTGGTCTAGTGGTCAGAGGTCCTGGATATAGATTCAGGGGTCCCGCGTTCGATTCACGACGCTACCACACATTTTCTGTGAATCAGTGGGTCCGGACCGGGGTTAAACTTAACCTTATGAGAACAAATTAGATGGTTACTTGAATACGTAAGTAGCAACTCCAGCTTATAAAATTGAGATTAATGGACGGAAGGTTGGTTGTGCTGACCACATGACACTCTCTACCCCCAAATGTTGGTATATCATCACTAATGGTGGCAGCCTCTCAGATGGTAGAGCTTACTTGCGAGCTCACACCACGTAGCTTTTTTTTAAAAGCTAGGGTTACAATGAATATCTATTTTTATATAACATTTATATTGAATACTAAAAAAGTAATCACATATTTAAAAAATATATAACAGTAAAATAATATAATATATAAAGTGAGATTTTAATTTACGTTTGCTTTTTAAAATTATGAGAGCACTTTGATAGAATGTGTATGATTGTTTAAATACATACAATTCTTGCGGTCCACTAACTGAAACCTCACGGCCCCTAGTTTGAGCAACATTGGTTCTCCTAGACAATACAAGAGAAATTTGTGTAAGATATGTATTCCATCCACCCTTCAACAGAATATCTACTTTAAAAGATGTCATTCAACCCTAGCGCATAAACATGCAAATTTACAAAGAACACTTTTTTTTATAATTACTTTTAAATGTGTCACTACGATGGAAACAGGATTCATATTTAACATTTTTGTCACTGAAGTTTTATTTCCGTAATTACTTTTTGCAACTATGTCAACTGGAAGAACATTAAAAAGCTATGACGTACGTCATGTCAGATGTCGGTTGATATTTTATGAGAATGTGAATGATACGAGAATAAATTACATTTAAAAAAACTTGAGAATATACCATGCGACAGTCTGGCTACAAATATAAACGAATCTGAAAGTATTTTTTATCCTTGTGATTAAATTTAAATTTGTTTCTGCCTTCTAGAGTTACAAACGTGAATAAATACATCCATGATCCAATATTTTTAAAGTATTTTCTTTATCAATAATCCATTCTAATGGTAAAATAAAACAAAGGAGCTACGATATAGTGACGGTAAAAATGTCTAGTCATGCATTTTTATTGTTATATTTCCACATAAATAGATTTATGGTATATAATGTTAAAGCTACGAATTAAAAAACACTATATATAATCCATATAAAAACTATTTTTCCATCATTTTCAATAATCATATTCATGACTCATTTTTTTATGTGAATATTCATTTTTATTAGTTATTTCATAAAAAAAAACTAAGTTTATATTATATATACACAACAGATGTTTTATTTCACGTCGAATAACATAAAATAAACTGTATTAAATTATAAATGTTGTTTACCTGTGTATTGTATTTGATATAATTCCTCACCACTGGCCAAAACAAAACTTTTAATTCTTTTTTTTTAATAATATTAGTTTTAAATCCATCCATGCCATTGATTAAGGAAGTTGGAAAAATCACATAATGACTCTCTAATGTTTATATGGAATATATAATTCCCTACTTAAAACTCTATGTAATCTTGGAATCTAGCTATATAAAATAAATAAAATATTTGTCAATATTAGCTATCCCCAAGGTCCTGACAATAAAAACAATTTGTAGTTCAAGAGGTGAACTACCAGAACTCCCAGCAACACGTATTTTTTCATTAAATGAAACTTATCATATTTTTGCCTCAACCTTCTCAATTAAAACCTCCTACTGTTGACTCCAAGGTACCCACTTCAGTGGCATGGTCTAAGGCGTAACTCTCGCAATAGACTATACTGTTGATGACGGGGAGATTGGAGTTAATCCCAGTCGGGTGTACGAATAGCGGCTTTCCCTAATTGTTTTTCCACTCCTCTACACGCAAATGTGTGCTCGCATCCCCTAAATTCAACATTCCTCGTCCATTTTACATTATAGTAATTAGTACACAGGCGTATAACTAGAACAGGTATTAAAATACAGTGCTACAAACAAATCAAAAGTGAATTAGAATTCTTAATCCTTTCTTGAAACATAATTTATTGTAAAAATAATAAAAGGAATTTCAGTTAAGTGTATGCCACTACAATTCAACACGAACAGCTCCTGAAGCTGAGAATTGCAATCATAGGTTAAAGGAAGAGTACCAACTTGAAGACAATAAAACACATTTTTAAATCCATGAATTTATTTACCTAAAATTCTATATCTGTATATTTAATATCGTTCACACTCATTTATAATATTGGAATCATACTGTAAGCTTTAAAAATGATCAATAAACTTGGTAAGATTTTTTTAAATTAGTCGATAAACAAATATATAAATAGATTTTAAACAATTGCAAAAACTTTCTCATATTGTATATCAAAGCTTCGAAGAAAATTTTCAAAAATAGTTAACGACTTTTAAGTTGAATATTTTTACTCATAAAAACAACCTGATCTTGTTGATCACAATAATAATTCTTTATATACAAATATTAAACCAAATTCTTCAAATTTATTTAACAAAGTTCAAATTTTCAAAAATAAATCAATTTTTGACTAACAAAAAATTATTTATATGTAAAAATAAATATGTGGTATTATTTATCATGAAAACCATTTACATAATCCCATTTATACTTTACTATTCAAGGTAAATTTTCAAAATATTTTAATTATCTATAGTTGGTTTTAACTAAACTGACCTTGAATTTATTTAATATAGATAAATAAATAAAGATATATTATTATTGATACGTAAAATAATCTCCCGATATCAATTTTGAACCAAATAACTAAGGCTAAATTTAAACCATTCAAATTTTAAAAAAACAAGTTGTCAGTGAACCCCCAGTAACCAAATTTCTCATCCAAAAGTATACAGATTTATTTATAATGTTCACGTCAAACACTCACCAGATAGAGCAAAATCGTTAAAGGCATTTTCAAAAATCACTCCTCGGTAAACGACCCACCATCGAATTTTTACCCAAAATAAAGTAAAGAGGGTTATTTTTCATGTAAAACACTCCAAATATCCCCATTTGGAACTAAATTGTTAGAGCCATTTCTAAAATATTTTAAGATTTTTGAAAAAACAGTCACCAGTAAGCTACCCATAAATGAATTTTACCCCAAAAACAAGTAAACAGTGTAATTGGCTGTGACAACTCCTAAATTACGCATTTGGAATCAATCATTAAAACCCTTTGTAAAATACTCGTATTTAAAGTTTTTGAAAAATTAGTCATCAGTAAATTACGCTTCAACAAATTTCTGCCTAAAAACCAATTATATAGTGCTATTTATCATATCAAAAAATGCCTAGCTATGTGTTTTAAAGAAATTCAACAAGGCCATTTTCGAAAAATTTGTAATTAAAGAAATTGTTTATCTGTAAACTACCCTTAGGCCTAATTGAGGGTCTAGGGTAAGAAAAACCTGTTTGTGGTATAGGCACTATTAAATCTAAATATCAAATTAGAACCAAATCCGTCAAACCGTTTTGTATCTGTGGTCAGGGACAAACAGACAGAGAGAGAGAATTCTAAAATCCACTTTTTTGGGGCCCGTGTTCCCATAAAACGTAAGAAAAAAAATTAATAATCTTGAGATATACATTTTTGGTGCTCTCCATACCTATATTGATATACTAAAGTAAAATGTGGAGTATACATTTTTGTCTTTCTTTCTGTCCGTCTGTCCGTTTGTCACTCTGTCCCTGACCATGGACCCAAAACGATTTGCTGGATTTTGTTCAAACTTTATGTTTAGATTTAATAGGGCTATACCACAAACCTGTTTTTTCTTACCCTAGCCCTTCTGTAACATTACATTGCATTGTGTTACAATATAACCTGCTCCATGCTGACATTAACGCATAACTCTCAGTAAATCATACTACCCGCTCCAATTATACCGACACTAATAGGATCCCTACAATGGTAATCTTCTCTTTTGTAGTTCACGTAGGTTAATAAGACATAATAAAACAATGCTGAACAAGATATTTTCACTACATAATCCAATTCAATATAATTAAACTGTTCATGTACTTACCAATCGAATCTGCTTACACTAGTAACCTCCAAGGCTGGCCTACACCTGGAATCCTAAATTGACGAGTGGGTCAAGCGAGATACGTTGTTCCTACAAGACGTCCTGACTCTCCGATTCTACTAACGTGTAAAGGGCCGTCCAACTTTGAGGATGACTAGAGAATAACTATTCACCTGCCCTCTGATGGTAGGAAGATGAACTACTTTCAAAACATCGGATGATTGAAGAAATAGGCTGAAAATCTGATCGAGCAGTATCAACAAGATGTGTACGTGAATTTTGAAGCCACTGTAGAGTGTGACGTCACACTCTACGTATTACCCGGCGGTTGAACTGTGAACCCGCCGTGTTCGACGATAGAGGGCAGGTAACTTAGTGTATTTCCTCTGCCGTCCACGCGGGCGGGACGCGAGTTCAACCCTGTCAAATTCATTTTAGTTCAGTTCAATCAAGGCAGTCAGTCAAGTCAGTTCTGTCAGTCCTGCTCGGATCAGTGATCCGGTAGCATTCATCATTGTACGACTAACCTCTAAACAGCTGTCCTGAAAATTTCTGTGTACTATTATTCAATGTAGTCCAACTCTTACTTCAAGTGTTATTAAACTCTTTAAAGTACTAACAGTAAAATAAATACAATGAAACAAAATAAATACTGGTATTCTTAAAGTTCTACAATTAATCCAAAAGAGATTTCACCACCGTTGACGTCACCAAGCGTGTGTTCAGTTCTCCCACCTTCTTTCTATTGCGACGAAACCCCACTATATAATAGGCTGTGCAAGTATGCCAAAATGACTATCTTGATAACTACGACCGACGAAGGATCATTGTCTTGGACCTGGACAATGGCAGGATAAACATTTATATTGTATCGGAATCGTAACTATGGTGATTCATTTATTGGACTCTGATTTATTTTCAAATTTAGTCCTTTTTGTAGTATAAAAAGTTAATATTCTTTTTTCTAAATCTAACTATTTTTAACTGATCATTCTATATAAAATGAAACTCTATATTTTGTATGTCGCCACTTGGGCGCTAGAGTCTTTTGGAGAATTCAATCATTTAGACAGCCACAATTATTAATTGTTTTAAAATTAAACGAGTTAAATTTAATGTGTTTGAAATTGTGGATAATAGTATTTATATTTTGTAAACATCGAGGTGACATTTCTTAATATCATTTGCTTATTGAAAATTCGTAAATTAAAGTCACTTTCATTATTATGTTTGTATTAATTATGAATTTAATAAACTGTTGCATATGTTATCATCTTTTTCCAAAGTTTGTTCTAAATAGGACATTTGCATTATTGCTTATTAAAGGAAATAGTGTTTACTTTTCTAATTCTGAGTTAGGATCAGATAGTCCAGGGGGAGTTTGACTAAAGTCTGTTAGCCAAACTCTCGCGTTAGGTAAATTCTCTTGTATAAGATTTACTGGTAAAGTAAACGTAATTTGAAGCCTTTGTTCTTTGTATATAAAGAAACTTTTGTAACAGTTTCAAGGTGCCCATTAGGCCCTTATATAAAAGTTATGTATCATACAGATGGATGATATTATTATTAATTTATTGTATTAAATTCAACCTGTAATGTTGTTGTGTCTCATATTGACTGAACCATCAGAATAGTGAATAGACTACAAGTTTATATCTTTATTGTAAATACCTTCGCAACTTTAATGATATAAAGTGTTTGTCTATAAGTTTGATTTTCAACACAATACATTATGATATAATGAGATCATGTATAGTTTTCTGCGCTATTGTTATTGTTTTGAATAAACCGCTCATATTGTTGCTTTTAAATATTGCTAATAATGTCCCTTATCACTTGTTTCTTAGATTTCACCCACTCTCTTTTATATAATATAATGGTCGTAAAATAAAAGGACTAAGAGGGGGTGTAACACTTCAATTAAAGGTAGTTTACCGATAAGCAATTCTTTTTTAATTCCAAATTTTTCGAAAATGGCTTTAACGATTTTGTTAAGAATGTATATCAAGGATTTGTTTAACATGACAAATAGCAGTATGTAATTTGTTTTTTGCAAAAAAAAACTCGTTGAAGGATAATTTAAATTGAGGACTGATTTTTTTCAAAAAGTGGAAATATTTTACAAATATCCGAAATATTTGTTAAAATAAATAAACTCATATTTATAAGGAGCTATAAAATATTTTTAGATGTCAATTAAATGCTCAAATATACATTATACATTTAAAAATCTCAATTTACACATTAATAACCAAGTCCAACACCTCAGCTCAGTTGTGTCTGTCTACTGAGATAAAGGTGCCAGGATTGATTCCCGACATGGCCAAAAAATTTGTAATTGGTTAAATGTTGGTTTCCCCATTCACAGTGATGAATTAAAGTTTGGGGGCTGGATGGTGTGTGTCTCTGTTCTAAATTTAAGTTATTTTATCAGCACACGATTTATTAACTAAGTTGGTTCAAAAAGTGTACTATAAATACTGCACATAAATAAAAAAGTTTAAATGCCATTTGAACTCTGGTGTCACACACAGACACAAATATTTAACCATATCAATACTGTCAAAGAGAGTAAATAATTGCTCCTATTCAAAACATACAGACCCATTCCATATTGCACGTGAAAAATAATTACCTACTCAGAAAATTGAGAAAAAATATTATTTCTCAGAAATGTCGAACGGTTTAAAAATTAATCTTTCAATATGTGTACTGTGTATTTACATATCTCGGTAAAGTTTCTACGTATTTTATGAACACGGAAAAACACTTTTAATTACACAGTATTTTTTCAACAATTATATTTTTTTTAAGTATTTATTTATCTAGGTATATCTGGAGATAATTACATTGAAACAATAGTTATAATGTAACATTATCATTGGTTGTATTACGTTTACTAAATTAAAACCAAGTAATTATATAATTATTAGAAGGTTACAAATCATTGCTATATAGCAGTCAACCTCATCATCATCAGGAAGAGCTTCCAGCCACTGGACGAGTCTGGAACATAAGCCTCTCCAACGTGTATCCCTTCCCCGCACCAACTCTCCTCCACCCTGACCTAGTCCTCTCCTTCACATTCTTCTGCACTCTCTTCAGCCATGTGTACCTTGAGCTTCCCTCTTCAATATCCAGCACACTCTTTGATATCTTTTATCCGAAAATGTGTACAACATTTCCATTAATACATATTTTAGAATACTATTAAGAGTCTATTAAGAAAGTCTTAAGCCCATTTTTATTTCAAACTCCTATTTGAAGAAATAATATAGTTGAAGGTTTTGAAGTTTTTCTGAAATTCCACAAACTTAAGTAAATAAATACTATATCTCTATAAGGAGAACTTTTCGCTTCATGAGGTAATTGTATTATATTTGAAAGAAGGTACAGGAAATATGGAGAGAAACATACTACTTTAAAAACATATATTTGACCATATTATACCTTTCCGTTCTTATCTATTTGTCCTATCATTCTTTACAATTTCTACTCTCTCTCTCTTTAGTGATTATTTTGGTTTTCTCTTTTAGGAAGTTTGTTGCGCGTTTCACATTCCTCCCTGATGAGTTCCGATAGAATGAAACCTAGGTCGGGGGATTGAGCGGTGACGGTCGATTTTCTTTAAGAGAGAACTATTACCTCTTTGTCCAATGGCAGCAATGTAAAGTTTGTAGCGTGGATAGAGACTAGTCCAGCACCAACAACATCTGTGTAATCACCACTCAACAGTCAAGCTGGGCTCTCGTACAAATTCGACGGTCACGCCACGGAACAACCTTGTCCATCCTCACTGATATAGACTCTGTTTGGGAACTCAAAGTTTAAGTCGAACATTTTTCTGACGAAAACTATCCATTTGAAGAGATTGAAGAGCGCATGCGTGAGGTGGCCGGTCTAAGTGGTTTATTCTGTGCGTCGATTGCCCGAGGTCACCCCCACCCCCTTGGATGTTTGTCTCAACGAAGACAACGTGGAAGACATAAGCTATTATGATTGGCTGTTCATGACTGCATTATGAGATCATTGTTACCTCCCTTGTTTTCCCCCTGCTGAGCAGAACTAGATATAAGCATATGTTTAGCAATGTACGGCACTCTTTGATGCCATCTACAAGTAGGGCACACTTGGGCACTATGTAGGGCCTCAGGATATTTATTATGTAAGTCATCGTAAAAGAATAAATTTGATCTTTGGCTGCGAGATAATAGATTTCAGGCTAGGGTTGAAATCTCAGTAAAGAGTAATGTAAATAGTTATATAATTTGATATTCGGCCTCAAAATAGTTTTCAGGCTAGGGTTGAAATCTCAGTAAAGAGTAATGTAAATGGTTATAAAATTTGATCTTCGGCCTCAAAATAATTGTTTTCAGGCTAGGGTTGAAATCTTAGTTATACTTAGCCGTCTGTCCGGAGTTAAAAGTATCTGATCATCAGTTGTGTTAGCGGTCATATGACGATAACCGTGGGTCTCTTAGTTTACTTTTTGTTGGTCATATTGTAAATAGGTTTATGTAGTGTATCATCGGCTAGATGAAGTTAGTTCAATATTTACTTTGTTATTATGTTAACTGACAGGGTAGAAGCAAGTTTATTTATGATGTAAGTTGACTGTTACCTTTTATCTCTGTGTAGGGGCACTTGCTATTTAATACGACATTGTAGATACGTATTTACGTATTGCGTTAGTGGACAGCTGTGTTGTTCCTTTGATGCTATGAGTAGCGAGATGTTTAGAGTATCTTGTATGCGTAGGCTTTGAGCCACGGCAAATTTAATTATTGAACTATCCTATTTTGAAAATGTTTCTGTTGTCATAGAACGTCAATATTATTTGTATTAACATATGAGGCGTAGTGTTGTCAGGCACGAAGGATAAACATTATTGTATGTATGTCTATCAGACCATAATGTATATTATTTTCTGGTTTAACACCCATTGTAATAAACTGCCTTTGGGCCATATGAGTAATTTTTGCTTGGTTCTTGCCTTTACCCAGGCATCATCTAAGTAATTTCCTTTAGGCTTAACTTTAATCATGCTGGTGAGACAGGGGTCGGGAGGGCTTGAAGAGAATAGATCGTTAAATGTCCCTGGTGATATACTTGCCTTTATATTGTAATTTAACAACTCACTTCCTGTGGGGGTGAGCTGCCCATTGGACCATTGGTGGTACTGTTATAGGGACGCGACCCCACAGGGGGTGTAGTTGAAGTTTGAACTGTGTTCTTCTTTTCATTGTAAAAGCCATATTGTGTTCGTCCCCTTTTATCGGTTTCCATCCACATTTCCAATACCATCTTCCCAATATAATACATACTAAAGTAAGAAATTATTATGATTTGTGATAGTACCATGACAAGATAAATTATTTAAAGACTCTTATTTAAGAATGCCATTTCAAAAATCTGTAGCTATAAATTAAGTAAAATTGACATTTAATGTTACTAAATCTTGATCACTGGAGAAAGATCCCTTTCACACATCTTTATGCCATGATCGATCTCGGCTACTCCAGTTTGCAGTTGTTATTTAACCATTCCATGAGAAACAGTTCTTCTTTATTAGCACTGTGTCTTCTAACCCTTTTTTGGTATACGCTTGTGCAATAATTACGCTAATTGTATTAGGCATTGTCAAAGTTTTATTTAAGGGAAGTGTACCCGCATCTGTGTGGAGGGAAAGTAGAAAACTATGTTGGAAAGATCACCCCCAGTACACCCGACCGAGATTCGAACCTCCATCTTCCCATCAATGGCAATATACTCTACTTAAAGAGTAGCGCATTAGACCATGTGGCCACCGAAGCAGGTGAAAGCATTATGTGTTTTAACACTATAAGAACTGACGAACCCGGTCATTTTGAACAGAAACTGGCTTTAAACTACTCTAGGTCATACATATTTGTTCACGGGATATCTATATTCTTTTACTTTGAATAAACATCAGTGACTATCATTTTGTGTAAATTGAACAGCCCTGTTATTCCTTGAATGACAGAATTCGGGCAAGCAGAAATACTTTGTCTCTCACTTAACAAAAGTTGTGACAGTATTTATTATCTTATTCCCGTTTACTATTGTTTTTTATTACCGACCATGCCATTACCTAAGATTTTATTGGTTCGTCTTAATCTTATATCACTTCACAATTTTCAACCAAATTTTTTAGATGATCTATAGATTGCCCGAAGCTGATTTGTGCCTACATTTCTATATATGGTGTCATCACGTCAAGCCATGTTGTGTCATACTAGTATTTATTTTTAATAAAGGTTTATTAAATTCAAATAGTATTTTTATTTTATGTTTTGAGTCAAAAAATAGTAAAATCTACAAACATGTAGACTAAATAAAGTAAACATAGTAGTTATAAAACAGGGCCTCTCTATATTAATAAAATTTAGAGTTATTTTGTCTGCTTGTCTGTCATGAGCATTGAGTGATATCTACCGCAAACAAAGGACTGATATTTTAAAATTAGTAGCTCCTTATTACAAACATTTATACCTCAAAGCTGCAATTTTAAATTTTTTACTAGATTTTTTTAAAGGTATTAAAAACTGAGATGGAAGAAGTAACATGAATTATTTTTTCTGTCTATTTGAAACAAAGTACTTCCGCCAATAGGAAATAAAAATACTACCGGTTAAAAAAGGTTGATTACCTTCTAGGTAGGCAGTAAACTACCGCCCTTATAGTAGTTTATAGCAATTGTATTAATATTTATTTGGCCTGACACTTTTGTTTGTCACTTTAGAATCAAAAACAAATGCCAATATGGTATAATAATTCCAAGTGCCCACCATTGCCAGGGTAAACCTTGATTATATTAACAACTGTGGTTTCATCATCTAAGGTGTTCGTCTCACAAATGTTATACTTTTTTCTACATCTGCTACTATTTGCAGTCTGTGGCCTGGATAACTTTTTAATTGAAGTAATATTGTTTCCACTACCAGCTTGCTAGGCCTGTCGTAGTTTCATATGTGGGGGGAAGGGGGGGGGGGGGAAGTGGAGCGGGGTGGAATAAGAACAGTAAATACTCATATTTGTAACAAACTCCCACATAGTAGCCTCCATGTAATCTCAGCTGTCAGGTTTTATAGACATTATTAATTACTATGAATAAAATTTAGTTAAATATATTCCTTTATCAGTTTTTAAGAAGATTTGGAAAATAATAAAATTACTTGATTATTAAAGAGGTTTGATCCATAAAGTCCAACACCAAAGCTCACTTTATACATACAGTATAATTGCTGAAGGAACTGCTGGTCTTACGGATAAAAGCTTTATCTTCGCTCTCTCTTAGATAACTGTTGCAAAATCTCCTCGATCTCAGTTATGACTGAAGGTGGTGTGCTGGGGTAAGAAGGAGCTATTGGCAACATCGACTAACCAGCGTTGAGAAACTTATATTATATTTGAGGGGTAACTTACCACACAAAAATGAGAGAATGACAACGTGGTTTTCCAATAGTAACCATGAAATTCCCTCACCGATATCATCCACTGTATCGTGTCTTTTAGCTGAGCTGAGAGTCTCAGGCTTGATTCTCAGCATGATAAAAAAAAATCATATTTGAAATATGTGTTCTCCCTTTTACAGTGACAATTTGACGTTGTGAGCTGGTTGAGGTGCATTTTATAGATTTAATTTAATTTATAGGCCGTATGTTAATATAATGAGTAGGTTCAGAAAGTATATGATAAATACCATGATTAATAGAAATAATAATCCATTGTTTTTACACCGTTACCCTGAACTTCAAATGGGAACACCATCAAACATCTCCAAGGATACCATCACCTTATAAATGCATCCATATATTTCGCATCAGTTCAATTTATTATTTATTTGAGGTATTTGGCGTGCACCTTCCAAACCGACTATTTATATCAGCACATGAGGATGTCTATGAGCAAAAGAGAGAGGGCCTACCCATTTGGCTGATAAATGCTTTTTTCACATACTTAACAGAGTTCTTTTACATGCCACAATATGTTGTGGGACTGACGACTTTACTTCCCCTCTGAAGATTATTGTGCTATGAATGTTTATCGCTCAAGAAAAATCCGTCAACCGTCGTTGGATTTGAAACCAAGAACATCAGACTCTGAGGCGATCACCTTACCACAAAGAGGTCAACGTTAGTTTAATAATGTGAAACATTGTGTCAATATTCTCATGTAAACTTTAAACGTGAACTCTTAGTTTACTAATGCAATTTTGTTCCAAGTATGAACATAAAAGTATGCAATCGCGTTTGAAAGGATTTTGTTTTATTTGCAGTTTAAAAGATTGGAAAGAATCCCATAGATTCCGAGACAGGGATTATCGGAAGCTTTTTTTTTTCTGTGCCAGGAAAGTACCAATGGTTCACTCGGCTAGATAATTGAATGAGTCTCGTTGAGTCTACTGCAGTTCAAGATTAAGTAACTCGGAGTGTAATATAGGTCATAAGTCACTTGCTCGCAGTTCGATGGATGCTCTCTGGAGCTTCACTTAAATCTTCCCCAATCATCCACACCAGTAATCACGCAAACAATGGTGTCAATAACGTATGTACTACTTTCACGGTTAAGCTGCCACACTAAGAAAAGCATTGCCCGTCAAAATCAAAAAGAATTTGCGCTGCTACTAGCCACATTATAAAAGTAACACACCGAGCGTCACTATTTTCTTAGCGATAGTATTATTATTATTATTAGCACCAAATCTTACTACCCGTTCGGGTTATACGCACGTACTCTAATGTGTAGGATGATTGTGAGGTGAGATGGAGGACCTACAATTTAACGTGGGATTCGAACCATGGTGGAGACCTGGCATTCCCCACATTCACAAGTTGTGATTAATACACGTCTTGTCAGAGGTGAAGGAAGTGTTTGGCAATCAGATAAATCTGTGCCAGGACCGAGGATTGAGCCACGGGCCCCCAGCACAGAAGTCTGACACCTTACCCCCTAGACCGCCAGGTCACCTCTTAGCGATAGTAATACGGTATTTGTGATTTATCACACGAAATACTCTACTTACTACTCATTACAGGAAATATAGTTGTGTTTTATAAATATAAATATAAACCTCTCCAACTCCTCTTTTCCTCCCACCCCTCTCTCCCTTCACCTTGGACCAGTCCTTTACTCTTTCCTCCACACTCTTTCTTACTCCCTTCAGCAATCTGTCTCTTGATCTTCCTCCTATCGGCCTCCTATCCCCCCCTCCATAATTATGCAACATCCTCCTGGGCAATCTTTCCCCCTCCATTCGTTTCACGTGACCATACCACCTTAGTCGTGGAATTAAATATGTTGAGTTATTAGTGAAATTAATATTTGTTCATTTATTTTATATTCAAAAACGTTAGATTCTATTTGGTTTTTAATTTTTTGAACTGTCTTATCCCTCAGGAATTAAACTCCTATTTATAACTCTGCATTTTAAATTTAATATCAAAATGAATACTTTTTTTTATATGAATATCATTTCTATTGTTGTTTTCAAACAAAAAGTAACATTTAAAATATATTAAATTTAATATTCGAACAAATGGTACAAAATCAAATATGTTAAATGTATTTATGTGGCTTATGTATATTTCAATGAATACTCAATTTTATTTATATTTTCAGTATAACGATATTTTTAAGAAGAGTAATAGCTCGTGGCCTCCAAACATTGGTTAAACGCTGTCAGACTGTGAACGCAGTAACGACAAGGTCGGTGTTTAAATTCTACTGGGTTAGCAGAAATTGATTTTACTATGCTGTTTTACACCTTCACTTAACCTAAATGGTGGTAGATTTCCTCCTAGCTTTCTGTTTCATCATTTCTATTCAATCGGTATAAACATATATATATAATATATATATATATCAGTGTTTTCAAAGTGTTGCCCTCATAGAAGCCTTTCATGTGGCGCGCAAGATCCCAGGAGGTTTAGTAATAATAATAATAATAATAATTTTGACCCCATATAATATACAAATTGGTAATACAAACTATTAAAAATATGAAATATCTCTACCATGCTCTATTTGTTTTATCGGTAGAGACAAGTCATAGAAAAGGGAGACTGTACCAGCCTTATGTCAACAAATCTGAACAAGGATATTTATCAACAATTGTTATTATGAGCTTTAAAATGTTAAAAAAAATGATCAAAAAGCTATTGTTTACTAATTCAATGCAGTTTTGTGATATTTTTGTTCAAAATTTCATTTAGTAAAAGAATTTTTTTATTGTATTTATGGTCATTTAATGGAATTACCTAAAAATATTGTTTTTCCCTGCATAACCTTTAACCCCCCCACCCTACCCCTACCTTCCGGGCGCCCTTGGCCCCACAGTGCGTATAACTTACATTTGGTAGTTCTCTATTATTATAACACCTTTGTAGAAACACTGTTAGATAATACTGGTGGAGAGTTTAACTTAATGAACACAAACAATAATTATGAAATATATTCCTTAACTCATTTTATAGTACATTGGCTTATAAATGTGTCATTGGTGATATTCGAGTTAATCACTTAGACGTTAGAAAAAAATGTAGATGAAGTATGTAGGGAAAATACCGCAAAGGAAGCCAAGAAACAGATTAGAGGAGCAGATAACAGAAAGTGTGCAAGTGAGAGTAAAACAATTAAAGGAATTAAAGGAGGAATATGGAGGTGTTTTACTAAACTAACCCAGCCCCGGGCTGAAAACAGTTGATGAAGATGATTATTATTTAAGAAATTGCCATATTTACCAAGTTCACTCTATTTTGTTACTAATAATATATTATCATAGCCTCGTTAATTAAGTTAGTAATACTTAAATACCAATGAAAACATTAGAGAATACACCCCTAGTATATTTATTACGAATAAGAGATTATTAATCAAGATAGTTGAATATTTTCCCAACAAAAAATAAAATGTAATTAGTATTTTAAAATTCTATGAATATATTTAAATAGCCTGTGTCGGAAAACGAATAGAATAAAGACAAATAGATTAATACTTAATATAAAATTGGTTTTCCCCACTGTTATGTGTTCATCATTCGCTACTCTTTTTTTTTAACAATGTCTCACTACACTTTCGAGTTACATGAATATGTACTAACTACGCTAAAAGGTTAGGAATTAGGAAAAGGGAATTTAGATTAATTGTATCCACATTTGTGTAGAAAGAAAGTAAAAACCATTTAGTTAAAACCTATCTCAGTTCATCCGATTGGTATTTGAATCCCGAATTCCCGTCACTGACAGTCCAGTCTTTTGCGAGAATGACGACTTAGAACGTTCAACCACTGAAATAGGTCCATATACGTATTTAATTGTACTAGTTGTGCGAGATATAATATGAAGGAAATGTATCCGTAATATTTAAGTAAAGTGACCTTCATTACAACCTGCAGAGATTCGGACCTCAGCCGACAAACCAGACAAAATGAGCTCGACATTTATACCGGTGCGTGCCTGTAAACTATTACTTCTAAATGGTTTTAGATATGTTTATTGTGTAATTGGATCTATCATAGAAAAATAATGTTTACTACAGACACACAAACGATAAAATGTAGACTTTTTTATCGTTTTAAAATACAAATATGTGATTTATCGATAAAGGTTTTAAGAGCGTGCAGCACACGCCCATCAACTCTGTGATACAGTCGGTTATAAATCATAGATTTACACGAACACTATTGCACGTGAATAATTCCTGATTAAATATTAATGGTGATAAAGAGTTAATAGATGTTTCTGATACGAACATTGTTAAAATATTAAATCATATTTGTATAAAAATGGTTTGACCATTTTAGAATGGCTTCTCAACTAAGCATTGTGCACAAATCTTTATTCTGTCTTAATAAGGACATAATTCAGTTATTAACAAGAAATATTTTCACTTTTTCCCCCCATCTTCCCCCACGGAAAATTTCAAGTTATCATTCAAATAAGATTGTACTGCACACATTTCTGGCATAGCTTGGTATTTTCTTTTCTCTTTACCTTCCATATCTCGCGCGAGCCGGGAGCTTAATCGGGCCTGATATGATGCACTCACGATCTTAATCTTTAAGGATAAATTCTCATAGATTTTAAAGGTCGGGATGTAAAATAAGAATCAATAGCCTAAATAGTATTGTTTAAAATAATATTGTCCAAAATAAATCAGCCTCTTAGATAAAATATTCCTATTTACATTAAACCTTTTCTAAATACAGACACACACACTATTTCAAAATGAATATTTTTTTGAACAATTTATTAATAAGACGTGATCTAACATATTCGGAATAATATGATACTGGTATATTGACACCCTTATATAGTTGAATTGGTGATACGATTTTATTACTAACAAAAATAATATGTTAGTATTAAATCTTTGGAGGTTAAATTATATTTTTATTTAACTTGTAGAAAGGATTATCATGGTGCTAAAATTAAAATTGATCAATATTAGTAGTTTGTGATAAAATAAAAATAGCTCATATTTCTTTTTATTTATGAATCCCTGCGTCTATAGCTGGCCTTGATTATATTTCTTCATATAATATAATTCTTTAATTTACAAGTAGGGTATATCTAACGTGAGTGAGTGCATGTTTAGTGTGCACACTTTCATCAGATCATATGATAGTTAAAAATAATTGAAATATGACAACATTAAACATTGAAAACATATTTTTTTTATATGATTTAATAGTGTCAGCAGTTAAAACTCACTTTCTGAGAAAATTTATTAGATCAGCAAACAAACTTCAAACGAGTTAATTCTAGAACAGACACAATATAATAGTCCTACTGCAATCAATTTTTCATTGTTAAATGGAAAACTTATAATTTCACCGATATTATATTCATTCACGCCTTACGAAATATTAATTAATATCTTTTCTAAGATGTGGTACAATGCCCTTAAGGGAATAATATCTTTCAAATATTTCAAATTGAAATTAAAATTATACTTTCATAAATTATAAAAGATAATATCTAAGTATTGACTTACATTATATTCATTCACTCCTTACAAAAGGTCAATTAGAATGTTTTCTAAAATGCGTAGGTTTATTCTGGGAATTTAATCTGGGACCCTAAACTGGTAAAATAAACTGGTAACATACATGCAACTGACTCATCTAATGTATCATATTATACAAATTTATTGATTTATTTTTTAATAGAATACTACGGATTTTGATGAATACATCATAAAATGTAACTAGTTTTCATTCCCTAAATTCTTTATAATATAAAATCTATTAATAATATTCACAGCTTACCACGTTTACACCATCAGCCCTAATGACTGCTTACTGATAAAACAGGACAGTTTTTGGAAGGCTGCAGTTGGTATACGAGTTAATAAACGTTTATATGAAATTAAACCTGCAACAAAATATAACAGCTCATGGTTTTACTTTTAATGTGCAACATAAATAAATTTACTATAACTCTGGACTGATGAGTTCTAATATTTTAATTTTGACCATAAACGTAGTGAAAGCTCTAAAAATATATATATAACTCCCATGTCAAAGCCAAAGCCACATAAATTAGGAAATTACTTAACTTTTATTGTTGTAGTAATTCAATAAATATAAACAAGTAAAATGTTGTGTGTGTAGCAATTATTGCTACAAGGCATCTTAAAATGGGTTAGTCAACCAGAACTGCACTTACCCAATTTCACCAACCGGACGAGCGAGCGGAAAAGAACGTCCACACACGATAACAACATTGGAACATCTAAGAGCGATGATCCTAGTGCTGCATTTTGCCACTACGCACCACCACTTGTCTCGAGAACAACATGGACGTCGAGAACAGCGTAGAAGAGCTGAGGCGTTGATAGAAGGTTCTCAACGCACCTAGTACAGCGCATCTCCCCCCTTTCCATGTGTCTGAACTCTGTGATCCCCACCCTTGTGTAATTCCGTCTCGAGTGTTCGATGAGTT
>CABFOW010000019.1:241235-327181 GCA_902141385.1 Timema californicum
TATATATATATATATATATATATATATATATATAACTGTATATACTCATTATTATCGGGTTGCAGTTCCGCCTTCCCGGATACTGTTGGTGAATCTCCTTCACTCTGTCCTATTCTGGAATGTATTTTTCTTCGTGACGTCATTCAGTGTCCTTACTATAACTGCCATATCCATATTGACAATGTCCATCCAGCAAGATTAAAATATTCCAACTAGTATATTTACTTTCACTTCTTTCTCCTGGTTCAATTGGACTGATTTCTGGCCATTCGTGCCCAAACCATTGAGGCATATATGTACTGAATGGAGCCAGCAGCAATGTGTCAATCCCAGATTACCTTTTAACCTCCTCGTTTCTTATCTCGTCCAACTTTGTCCTTTGGATCGTGGACCTCAAGAACTTCATTTACGACGCCTTTAGTCATGACGAGTTGCTCTTAGTGAGAATCTTTCGAAAAGGTCAAGGTAAGTATGAAGTAGCTGTTGAACATTACGAAATTTGGTTTCTTTGAAACTTTGGAGCCCCAAAGGATCACCCTAGGTTTATGGTAGATGTGAGACTTCCTTCTTGGCTTGATTGTCACTGGAGACGACACTGCCAACGTAGGTCAAATTGTTCACGTTCTCTAACTGGTGATCAGTTAGCTTGATGCTTTCCGGACAACACTCTCTCTGTTCACTGCCATCACCGCTGTATTGTGCTCACTGATATTGAGATTTAAATCCCGGAACTTGACCTTCTTCTCGTTGAGCCTTGCTTGCACCTCCTCTTATATTCTTCCTCGGATAGTGACTAAATAAACGAGGGCCATAGCATTAAGGTGGGAATGTAAGGAACGCGATAAAATACCAGTGTTCGTGCAATTTTTGTATCAAAACTTATTTGGCCAAAATTATTCAAATATTGCTTCGGAAAAAAACAGATTTTAATTTTCTTCACATGGTGATATTAACATTTATTCAATATCTGTCCTGAGCATAGTGAGTGAGCATTAGATATCAAACTTTTTAAATGAAGATAAAAAGTTGTCATTAAATTCCAGGACATCCTTGAGAAATAGTCAAGGAATGTTAAAAGTCACCATGTGAATAAAATTAAACTCTATGTTTGTACTGAAGAAATATTTTATTTATTTTTGACCAAAAAGTGTTTTGATATAAAAATTAAAAAAATAATGGAATTTTCTCGCATCCCCTCCAACTCCTTAACTTACCCGATGGTTCCTTGACACTCTTCAATATTTCGTCCAAGATGGTGATAAACAAAGGCGGGGACACTGTATTTCCTTGCTAAGCAACACTGTTAGTCTGGAGCCAAGGCAAGTGTCCCTCACCTAATCGCTCACAGCTGGAATAGACCTTGCACAGTATCCGGATCATTCTCACCAGTCCTTCAAGCACCATCATATTTCTCAAGATATTCCAGATATTCTCTCCTGCCACACTTGCTCATAAGCCTTCTCAATACAAAGGAATATGTGTGACATGTTATCAAAAGACAATTTTTACATATTATATTCACTCAATCAATCCAGAAGAGAATCCGCCCTTGCTGCCCACTTTCACATTCCGGTTTAACGGACAAGAGTTCCAGGGGTCAGTTGGTCTAAAAAAAAATCCATTACTTCATTAGCATATATGCGTAGATAAATACATATTTTTTAATTAAAATAGCGCAAGTAAATTTATTTTGAAAGTAAATTAACGTTTAGAGTTCTAAATCATAATTTAAGCACAGATAAACAGTTGTTAGTTTGCCGCCCATAGATTAAGACCAATAATTGTTCAAATATTTAGTTAAAATTAACAATGTAAATTGAAAAAGTTTTCTCAAAAAGATTGAGCAAAAACATCTCCCGTTTTTTTTTTAACTTGGGGTTTAATGGAAATTTAGTGTTTTTGATGGCGTTAATTAAAACCCTACGTTCTGTTTGCTCATATTCCAATTTATTATGGACCCTACAAACATGTAAGTGCTTTTTTATGTTCTAATTAGAGTTTCATTTATTGCTTAATTCATTTAAATTTAAATTCATCATATTATTAATGGGATATTCAAACAAGAGACAAAGATTATTAAATGCCCATCTATAGTTAAGTGAGTTCCACTTTGGTTTGAACCGTTAATATTATAATAATTATATCACCTGATTCAGTGGTCGATAGGTCTAAGGCTTCATTCTCGTGTGAGATTAACCTGTTAAAGACGGGGATAACGGGGTTCGAGTACCACTCGGATCTAATGGGTCTAGAATGGGCTTTCAAACTACTCTATTGCGTAAGCACCTAACCGATAGTAATTATTATATTTAAGTGTGGGACGCTGGCAATTTTACTTGTCTCATTTATGTCAGGTGACACGATCACTAATCTCACGACCACCAGGTAAACGACCGGATTCATAGCTGGAAAAAATAATCGGTAGTCTGTACCTTTACAATTATATATATATATATATATATATATGCTGGAGCGACTGGAACACTGGAATGCACCTGTGATTTTGATGTTGCTGGAAGCTATAACTACTAAAGTAACATACATATCTGATATAGGTGACAGTTGGTATGTGACTTGATTTTAAAAATGTACAAAATAATATCGTGCTACCTTGTGATACATAAATTATCAAAGTTTGTCAGCACATCAACATAAAAACCAGGGCAATGTAACAATACATACAAATTAGCATTAATAAATTAATCCTCTCTTATAATTAAAAATAGTGTAATAAGGTAGAGATTTTTAAAATAGTGAAGATACCATGATAGTAAAAAAATAGTTCTACAACCTTTTTTTAATTATTTAAATTGTATATACCTAAATATCAAAATAACATATTTTTACTACACAAAAAATATCATTGGAGTTCCGTTTAAGTGAAATATCAAAAGACTAAGATGTTTATGACTTTAAAAATCGCTATGCATGTATGCAAATATGTCCCAAAAAATACCAATATATGACCTACAATTTACAAATATAGCCTGAAACTATGTTTATGATAATGGACATTATTAAAGATATGCCTCAAATCAAGGAAGTAACTTGCAAAAATAATTAGCCAACCAATCTTTTGCTATTGATTACCTTCACTTCACACAAATAACAGAACAATATCGATCCATCAGTATTAATGTAGTGTTCACCAAATTATTTAAAAGAAAGTTTTATTTCCTATTTTTCAGCATGCTTAATATCTGGACAGGTAGAATACACTGAACAAGTTTCTTATCATATTGAATGAGTAGCTCACCAATTCACAGACATATTTTAAAGAAAACCAGGAAAACCTTTATAAACAGAACAAGAAATCAGAGGGGACAGTTATACAAGGCGGCCAGTGACAGCAACCCGCTGAGCTAATCTCCTGAAGTTCTTATTAACTGTAGCTCTCCAGGAAAAATCTTTCTTGAACTAGACAACCTAGACCACCTAAAATTGTCAGAAATATTTAATCTGTTTTGAGAAATCAAAACCAAATATGATACTTACCTACAAGTAATCTGTTCATAGAATATTTACGCAGTAATAAATTTAATATAAAATGAAATATGCGTATTGTGTTTGATAATAGTTAAAAATATACAGTTGTTTAAGTAATTTTAATCTACATATCATTGTAGGCCCCCCCCCCCAAAAATTAGACAAGTATGACATAAAATTGAAAACTGCTCAAAATTTGCACTCAAATGCAAAATAAAATGAGTATATTTGGGGTCAGCGTACAATAAAAAATGTTTATAATTCATTTAACATTAAATATTATGTTTAACTAAAAATGCATGCCATAAAATTTGAGCCCTGAAAGAGAGAAATAAATTAAGTTGATTCAAGCAGAGCTGCAGACATTAAATAACAAGCATCTGATTCTCAAGTAAAAACTCAGCACTATGTATTTTCTTTGGGGTAAAAGCTATTCCAGATCTTCGTCATATTGATATATTTAATTCAGAAGTCATAACTGTTCATTCAAAAATGTCCAAGGAAAATATCATTAATGTGTGTCATGATAGAACTGATGAATGGGGACCGAGTGTAGGAAGAGTCAATTAGACTATTTCAGATTTACATGCTACTGATGTTGTTTACTATGGGATATGTTCAACAAACTTCCGTACAGACAAGGATATCCCAAAACTGCATTCTCCTGAAATGAAAAGAGACACGGGAAACAAGAGGAAGACATTGGTATGAAAGCTGTAATACTATCGGTTTATCGCGCCGCGCGTTGGGCGTCGATTGAAACACTACGGATTAATTCCTTTATATATGAATGATGTGATGATTTATGGGTTGTGTAAAGCTCCGTGATCAAGCGCCTATCACCACACTGCGGAAAAGATACAGTTCAGTCAGCTGTTTATAGCTCCGTGTTCGAGCACTAATTAAATCGGTATATTAATAAAATTGAAGAAAGAAGACTGTTGATGGGTGTTATTTCACACACGGTTTATTTAAATTACACCTGTAAATTACTTGTACATATTTCAATTAAATGTTTTATAATCACTGCACACTTGTGATATTGATGTGATTTATATTATACTATGTTAGACTGAATTGTGCGTGAGCGTGATCTCGGTGTAGATGTTTGGATCCCGGAGATGCCTTCAACATACGCACAGTGGTTTATATATAACATACCCCTTGCATTTTTCTCCCCTGGTCGGCCATGTAAAAACTAACCAATATAAAGAGTCCTGGCGACAGGTTTTGTGAAGGCTAGCTTCTTATTGGTATATAGAAATTGCGTCTTCTGCCAAATACCATGAAGTTATTCCCTTTAACAAGAATTGACGCAGTTATTCTTTTAACAAGAAAGATGGTATAAAAAATATATTTTAGTGGTGAAATCCTTTTCACATTGTTTCTGAGAATCGCGTGTTTCTTCGTGGATGAATCTTAAAAGGGTACTCTACATATATTACTTTAAAGAAAAATTACCTTCATCCATGACTTTTTACATAATTTAGATTAATCCAAATCAATATCATTACAAAGCCTAAAGACGCCATCAGAAAAAAAGTTTTCCTTAGAGTCTGTGACGTTTATGAAAAGTGTGGAGATGGCTAGCAAAAACTGCGTTCCGTAATTAAGGATTTCAAACACCCAATACGGACAAAAGGCTTAAGTTTTCCGGAGGTATATCTTTCACCAAAAATGAAATTGACTGTGAAAAAGGATGTTGTTTTAAGAAACAACAAAAACAAGGATGAATTGATTCATAATCTGGGATCGTAACTTAGTACTGATGAATGTAATGTTCTGTTCGCAGAGAGTGAAAACGGGCACACGCAAAAGTCTGAACATAAATAGAAATTACACAAACCGATGATACCTTTGTTGTTAGGAATGATACCGATTTTCTTGTTCTCCTTTTGAATGTGACACTACCATATTCAAAAGTTTTGTATTAAAAAAAATTGGAATATCAAATTTATAAAAGAAAAACTAGATGATCTTTGTGATACCCTTTTGTTCATCATCTAATCATTCCTTGGTTGTGATATCATTTCCAAATTATTTAACATTGGAAAACAGGTGGAACTTATTCTTTAAAAGAATGACACAATCTTTCAGAAAGCCATCGAGTTTTTAAATATAATCATGAGTCAAAAGGATAAGTCATTGCTGCTGGGGAGCAAGTGATTATAAGAGTGTACAAAGGTCTATGAAATAAGTCTCTTCTTGCCTTAAAGGTTGAGAATATTCAAACACAAGGTTTTTACATCCATTGGAATTTTGTTCACCCTGAATGTCTTTCTCCTACTCCATCTGTAATGAATAATAAAATACCTCTCTATGAAGAGTTATCTCTAAATCATGGAATAGAAAGGCATTTTTTCCCAACTGAGGCCAGCAGATTGGGGATGACGACTCCCTGTTATGAAGGGCTAGAAATTTGCTCAAGATAATATCCTGGAAATAATTTCCTTGAACAGCAATGGGAATTGTGAAAATCTAAGTTGCTCGTTAATAAAATATGGTCTGTGCTGTACGTCAGTTTGTAGACATGCCTGAGAGTAGACTGTGAAAACAGTCAAAATATTAGAGTTGCCACGTGTCTTGGTAAATAGCTTAATTTGATGTAATCAATGAGTGTGCCTAGTTTTGAAATAGTTTCTACGACTTTTCTTCAACATTTTGTAATTGTATGTATTGAAATTTGCATAACCGTATACGTTGGTGATAATTTAACCCTTGATAGAGGCTCAGATGTTGGTCCTAGGCAGATCATGGTCAGGAACTTTCATGTAGATAATTTTATAAGGTATAAGTTTTATTTAAATTATTTTTGATATGATTCTTTGTTCATGAGAAATTTAGGGAAATATGTTTTGTTTATTGCCATTTCCCAAGAACATTCCCAAGGAATTGGTTGGTGGTTTTTTTAGGAAACAAAAATAAACTTTTTCCAAATTTGTGGCATAATAATTATTTTGTAGCAATTATTTCCATGTAAAATATTTTTTTTTCTATTATATCTGAATTTGCACTAATGAAGCAGGGATGAGGAAAGAATAGTTTAGAAAGTTTGTACCTACATTTACTTAAAGTTATAGTAGGAAATCATCCGCCCTCATTATATAGAGCCGGGATTTGAGTCCCAACCTCCACGTCCTTGGCAAACCAGATAATACGAGCTTGATGTGTAGTTCACGTACCTATATATGTGGGTCGAATAATATTAATTTTCTGGTAAATCTGACTAATAAATTCCGAAAATGCTCTACATCCACTCAATTTGCAATTGATTATTTTATTAATTACGTCTCCCACAAAAAAAAATTAAAAAATATCTTAAATCTAATAATTTAACATTATTTATTTAATAAAGTTTAAATATAAGATGACGATCCACAATTAAATAAAGAAGAATGCAGTCATTTCCTCCGCTTCGGTGGTTAAATGGTCTAGGACCGGTCGTCACTCTCGTAATATACTAGACTGCCAATGATGAGGAGACAGAGGTTCGAATCCCAGTTGGATTTTGTAAAGTTGGGGTTTCCTATATTATTTCAAACTCTTTCCCCATTCAAATACAGGCACTCTTCCTCTAATTTCAACCTTCTCATCCCTAGCACATTAGCGTAATCAGTACATATATACGTATACACCGGCTGGGAAGTAGCACTTGGTAGCAAAAAAATAAGAGCCAATTGCGTAAGTACTTGAAAATAAAATACACACAAATTAAGATTATAATCTTTAAAACTTGAAGAACATTTGGTTTCAACTAAAGCAAATCATATAGAAATAATAATTTTTTGATATTAATAATTGTCATTAAAACAATGTTAATTTTCATACATCAATTTCATGTGTTCTGCAGCTGTCACTGTTGATATTATATAAAACAATATTAGTTATATAGAAATATATCATTTATGATCACTAAAATATAATGTGTCAGTATTTTATTATGTGAACGGCAGCTTACCGTTATTAATTATTAGTGACCCCAATTCTAGATTTTTAATCACAATTTTATAACTAGAGCGCGACTACATCTAGATTTTCTTCCAAATGAACATTTAGAACCCCTTGTATAAAATACAAAAACATTGTTTGTGGTCAAAATTCCTAACATTTTACTGTATTATTAATGCTAATTTGTGGGTATTTATGATATCTTACCAAATTTACAGATGCAAATCACATGAATTGACTTATGAATATGTGAAATTATAAAAAGTATTAAAAAAATGTCTAGCTATAAGATAGGAAGTCTAGTTGTGAGAAAATCTAGATACACACGATATTCATTCCGAATATTTTAAGGATGGTTATTAAATATTTGAGAATCTCTTACCACGTATGCTAGCTCCCCCCCAACTCCTTTACTCCACAAACCTCAGTAGGATTACATTCCTACTGAGTCCAGCGTCTGTGTTTTGTTGGTCCTACGCTATCTAGCGCATGCCAGTCTACGATCGAAGTCTGTCCTATGCTCGACCATGGCTGGCTGTCTTTATGTAAAACTGTAAAGCTTGATTCATACTTTTGCCAAAAGATGGAGAAAACTATCTTCTTGAATGAAACAGAGATTCATTCACACAATAGCAGAAATATTGCAAGGACCATCAACACCCATTATTATTTGCAAGACAAATCTAGAAACAACTGATTACTGACATATTTTATTTTCTAACGGGTAAACAAACATTCAAGATTAATATCATGAACATTTGTTTCATATTATTTTGTTTTGTCGTAAAACAAATCAAAACAGAACAAGAATGACAAATGCTTTTACTATAATTCCCAAGTCTAGATTTATTTGTCTGCGCACTAATCTAAACTGTTGGCTTAGGCGCATGCGCACTGATCATGTCGGATGGTATTTTCATTTGATTTGGTTCTCCAAGTTGACGTAGTTTCGCAAAAAGATAGAGCTGGTGTTATTTCAAGTCGCGCTCAACAGACAACGCCGATAAGGCGGATATCTTGTGATTGTTTTAGATCTTGTCACGTGATCTTGTTTCTAATCTGCGCCTGTTTTTCGATGAAAGTATGAATCCACAATAAATCCTAGTAATCATTTAAAAAACATCGCTTGTAAGCTTTGGGTACTGTGTCTTTATGTTTCTACAATAATTCCTGTTACTCACAAACAAATGGAAACAGTTTGTAGACCTGGGAAACAAATGGTTTTCACATTATTTGCAACCAGATAAAAAGTGTTTGGCATCCAGACTTCAATGTACAAACACCATTTCCCGCCAATTTTTTCTTGTAGATTTCGGATTATTCCTAAAGTCTCTACGAAACTACACAATAAGGGCCTTAACTTTTTTTTTCAACATTATTAGTATCAACTGAAAACTTTTCATAGGTTTCATTTAGAACTGTTTGTTTTATACGTGATTATTGTCGTCGTCATCATCTGTAACATAACTCTACACTGTAATAGTATTATATATCTATACCACTTTAAGAGTTGGATCGAATGTCCAAGACAGGACACAAAAGATAGAAAATGTAAAAATAAAGAATTGATGTGCTCTGTGCGAACAGTACAATTATACTAGAACAAGTGTATTGTCAACAATGTTTGCAAACACGTACAGATAGGCACACTTTGTTACTTGAAACTCATTTTAAATGGATGGTCAGAAATATGGTTTTCTCTTTGGGAAACGCAAAAGAAACAAGGAAACATATCCCAAACTCTTTCCAAAAAACAATGAAAAAAGAGTCGGTAACAAGAGAGACTTAGTTTTCATGTGTGTGCAAAATATATTTTAGGAAAATATTTACAATTGCGCACTAGGCTTAAGACCTATGGCCTAGAAGTTGAAACTTTATCTGGCTAGACACTTAACCTCCTGAGTGCTCTAGTTCGTGAAGCCTCTTTATGTCTGGATCATTATAATGACGTCATTACCTGCCAATAAAAACGATGTCCATCAAGAGCTCAGATCTCATTTCATCCTGTAAACTACCGATCCCGTCAATAAATCACGAGGTGTATCCAAAAGGAGAACTCTGGCTGTCGTCACCTGCCCTTGTTATCGTCATTAGGGACAGGGATTGCTAGTTACAAGCTCTAATAGGCTACATACTATGTAACGAGAGATGGAACTACATTATATTGAAAGGTAGTGAGTGAGTGATGGTGTCTCAAATAATGCCATACATTCAAATGTCTTCCAGTATCGACATAACGTAGAATACATATTTTACATTTTATTGACAAGTGGAGATATAATAACTCACGATTTGTTTTCATTTAAAAATTTCTCGGGAAAATCATAACATGGGTGGAAAGGTAATTAATTTATTTGAGTAAAAATTAAGTTTTAAGAAATTATAATAGACCCGTAAATGTACACTCCTTATTAGGGATGTGGTATCGAAAGAAAAGTATCGATACTAGTAAGTATCGTTATGAAAATTTTAATCTGAAAGAGTTTTTTTTATCTAGTAATAATAATTTCAACTTTTAAATTATAATTGAATTTTCATATTTAGTTAAACACTGAAAACTATAATGGTTTTTTATACTTTAAAACCAATTTTACAAGGTGCTTTTTTTCGCTATCTAACTTCTTAAAAAATACTTTCATGATTATCTTCTGAGAGGTCCCATTTATTAATTACAATCTCCGTTTGTATACTTTATCAAGAAAGATTATTAGCTATTGACAAACAAATAAATAATGGAACCCCTTTTCTGCCTCGTCTGCTTGGGACACCCTTGAGACTACCGAGTTCACTGAGCCCTACAAAAGATTGTTTTATTTAGTTTTTGATGACTGCGCGCTTTGATAAAGGAAGGGGTAGTAGACTGGTTGCCAATCACAGAGTAATTTGTTCTGGCTGTTCCTCCACAATCCACCCTAGTAAACATTTGGTCCCAGACTCCCAGCATGAGTGGAATTAAAAAAAAAAGTTGTTTATTTTAAAACCAATCTGATACCAGAGTGCGAGTACTAATATCAGTAAAAGTATAGGGAAAATGTATAGACCAAAAATACTAGTATCGAAAGGAAAGATATCGATATTAGTAAGGTATCGATAATTTGTTATTATTATTATTATTAGCACTGCGTCTTACTACCCATTCGGGTTATACGCACTTACGCTAATGTGTAATGGTAGGGTGATATGGGAGATGAAATGGAGGACCTACAGTTTAACGTGGAATCCGAACCACGGTGGTGGCCTGGCACTCCTCACATTCATAAGATGTCTTGTCAGAGGGGAAGGAAGGGTTTGGTAATCAGATAAATTCATGCTGGGACCGAGGATTGAACCCCGGCTGCCAGCATAGAAGTCGGACACCTTACCCCTAGACCGCCAGGTCATCCGTGATCATTTGTTCCCATCTCTAGTCATTATACCATGAAATACAGCAATCTTAACTAGCAAGGCTCTACTATGACGCAGCTTATAATACAGGGTTTGAAGTGTGATCTGTGAAGGTAAGACAGTAAACTGAGTATAGGACGTGATTTTTGTAGTCCTCATCTCTCATTTGATTTATTATGTATATTAATGAGTCTAGAGTGCCCTGTACATTCATCCTCACCGTATTTAATAACCCGTTTAGAATATACGCACCAATGTTAATTACACTTATGAAGAAATAATTAGGAAGATAGAATTTAGAGTATATGTACCTATATTTTCGTGGAGTTGGAGGGTGGAACCGTTTAGGAAAACAATTCTCAAAACACCCGACTGGTCTTAGAATTATTATATCCTCATCAGATACAGTTCAGTCAACTGCCAGAGTGGCTTATTTGGTCATTGGGGCACTGTATTGTACTTATCATCACTATACTATATTATTATTATATATTATTATATACTTATGGTACATAAATACCTAGGCCTATATATTATGCAAACCAACACAGTATGAATAAAAAAAAAATAGCCAAACCTGAAATATTTAAAAAAATCTTTGACTAGCGAATAATGAACTGTTTATATACGCACGATATCTGTCTGTGATGTACCAGCAAAAAAATACATATCCAAAAGCGGGACCAAGATATTATTATATTAAATACATATTTTTTTAAATTGATTCATTTAGATTGGTTTAGTAAATCACTTTATACCTAATTAGACCCTTCCCCCCTCCCCTACCCCAGCATTATTATTTTCAACACACATATTGAAGAATCATCAGACTACCATAAAATATGAGTGACTATCGCCATTTTTATGAGGAATAAATTAAATTTTCAAAATAAAATATAGCCTATGTTACTCGCTGATAAAGTATATTTATATTGGTGAAAGAATTTTTAAAATCGGTACAGTAGTTTTTGAGTTTATCCATTACAAACAAAACAAAAAATAATCTTTTCTCTTTATAATATTAGTGTAGATCATATTAAATGGTAATGAAGAGCGTGGTGATTGTCACATTTAAATAATTCATGGGGTTTTAAAGCACAGTTCTCCTTTTGATTTGAGTTGTGAAGTTCCTTGGGGGAAGGGCCAACCAATCAGAATTCATCCTGATAAATTCTCACCATATAAACATCTACAAAACTAGGACAATACTATATTTGGTCCTTCTTCAATGGTTTGCAAAAAGACTGGTACGAAACGCAATGTATAAAAGAGTGAAGGAGAAATCCTTGAATCTTTTAAAATACATTCTTTTTTTATGCATGTATTTAAAACAAACAACATTATCTTCCTTAGTGAGCAGTTTTTATAATCCTGGTTCGATAAAGTGAGGGCCAAAATGTTTTATGAATGGAATGTTAACACTATACATTCGGAAAGATTCATAAGGAATAATATGTTCCGTTTCAAATACTTCAATCTACTCACGAATTTATTGAAGAACCCTACTCTTCATTTTAACCTGAAAGTAATTAAACCATAACATTTATAATTAACGTCATTTTGAACATTAAAATTAAGTCACTAAAATTTTATATTTTAGAAAATCACTTATTTGATTTACTAATTTAAAAATTCATATAGATACTTATTAAAGGCTTCCATTAATACTTTCTTTTGGATAACTGGCTAGTTTATCATTTTATGATTACTAAGCAGACTAAGAATGGTAATACAATTGTAAATAGTCTATTTATGCCATTGAGGCAATATAATCAAACTGTATCAGTATTACTTTGACTAACTAAACTATATATCTCTAAATCTTATAAGGTACACCACAGTAGAACCAGGCAAGGCAAACTTTCTACATTTCAGGATAAGGGAAAAGGTACTGTACATGTATCAAGGTAAAACTTTTATTACTCGGATCCACCCTTATGTTCTTCATAGTTTTTTAAAGAATTTCCCTCTTAGCTACAGCAGCAGCCATTGTTGTTCTCTAATGAGATGCGCCCACGGCAGTGAAGCCAGACTTGTCTCTTTGTTTTTGTCATCCAAACGTGGTGTTGCTAAAACAGAACTCTAACAAGAACATTTCTTCCAATACAAGACAAGAAGGGGAAGGGGGTTTGGGGGGAAATGAATACTAACGTAAAGTACTTTTTCTAGCCCACAGAAATGAAAATAGGTGCCACGTCACTAATACTTGAATGATTTATATAGATCATTTTCATTTTTATAAATATATAATTGAATATATTTTATAAAATTAAAAATATTATTATTACATAAAATGTCAGTTATAGTAAATAAAATAAAACAAATTAAATAAACGTTAACTACACTTAAATTCGAATATTCATTGGTTCATTGATATACTAGTTTTTGATAGGAAATCAACAGTTATAGATCACAGATATAAAACCACCCCTGTTGACCTGGCTAGAATTAATTCCTCAACCTCCCCGTAACAGACTGTTACAATTCCGACGTCTCAGATCGTAGGATTGCCTGTACGGGTATTCTTTTATATAATTTTTAAACGTACAACCTCTAAGGAAAATCATATTTATTTATTTCGTGATCACAATACTTAGTTCATACTTAGTATGTTTTAAAAATATACCTTTATTTTTTATATTATATATGTTAGTTTTATTTATGAAAGAATAATAAACAATTAAAGAACAAAGAGCACATGCTCGCAACTCGAGATAAACACCGGAACTAACAAAGACGCTTTGGTGACGTCATCAGAGAAGTGGCTTCATAAATATAAAAGTAGAATAGTTACTAAACTCGTGTTTGTTATTATAGGCCTTGTTAAGAGAATGTTTATTTATTACACACAACACCCCCTCTCAAACACGCGTTAACTTTATTAATGTCTATCACGCCAAGTCCTTGTATGCACTGATGATGGCTTGGTCCGAACAGTCCTTTCGTGAGCACATCAGCTACCATCTTGTTTGTTGGAATGTATTTCACATTGATTTCGCCTCGTTCAAAAACTTCACGCACATAGTGATGCCGAATGTCAATGTGTTTGGTACGAGAGTGGTACACAGGATTATGCATGAGCTTTTCTGCTCCTTGATTGTCACAATAAACAAGAGTTGGTATTGCATTAACACTCAAGAACCCGATTTCTTTTAACAGGTTTCGTAAGTAAACTGTCTCTTTTGCTGCTTCCGTAAGAGCCATGTACTCTGCTTCAGTGCTTGAAAGAGCCACGGTGGATTGTTTTCTCGCCTCCCATGTCACGGCAGAGCCTGCCACTTGAAAGGCGTAGCCTGTGTATGATCTTCTGTCATCAAGGGCTCCTCCCCAATCTGCATCCACGTATCCAATCAGTTCAGCGCCAGATCTCTTGTAGACTAGTCCATGGTTGCTCGTACCTTTCAAGTATCGTAAGACGCGCTTCGCCGCAACCCAGTGTCCTTTTCCGGGGTTTAGGTTGTACTGGCTCAAAGAGCTCACCGCATACGCAATGTCTGGTCGTGTAGATACTGCGAGGTACATCAGAGAACCGATGAGTTGCTGGTACGGAACTTCGCTCATTTCCTCTGCCTCCTCCTCCGTAGATGGCTCCATGGCTTTGGATAATTTGCTGTTTCCATCTAATGGGGTATTTACCGGTTTGCAGTCTTGCATTCCGAACTTTTTGAGAACATCTTCTATGTACGATTTCTGTGACATAGTGACCAACTTTGAATTTTCATCTTGTTTGAATTCAATTCCAAGACAGTAGTGCAGCTTTCCTAAGTCTTTCATTTGGAAGTTTTGAGACAAATCGTCTCTCAATCTTGTGTAGGCTTCTTTACTGTTTGTAGCTATGATCAAATCATCTACATAAACAACCACGATAAGAGTCACACAACCATCATTCATGTGGTACACACACTTGTCACAATCTAATTGTTTGAGTCCAAAAATTTCTAGTCTCTCGTGCAACTTTTTGAACCACTGTCGGCCCGACTGCTTTAGGCCATATATGGACTTTTCGAGTGAACAAACTAGATGCTCCATTCCAGGGGTAATGAAACCGTCCGCCTGTTCCATATAGATCTGTTCGTCAAGATCTCCATTTATGTAGGCCATTACAACATCAAGCTGATACAAAGTAAGGCCTAACTCAGCTGCTAGGGCAGCAACTAGTCTTATTGAGCTAAGTCTCGCAACAGGTGAAAATGTTTCATGGAAATCAATCCCTGGGCGTTGGTTATAGCCCTTCGCTACCAACCGAGCTTTCCGGCGTTCGACATTACCGTCTGGCCCATACTTTGTTCTGAGTACCCACCGACAACCAATGACAGCTTTATCTTTTGGGCGTGGTTTCAATGTCCAGGCCTTGCTGTGTGTCAGAGCGTTGAACTCAGCTTCCATCGATTTCTGCCACTCAGCTGCATAAGGTCCTTCTAAGGCTTCTTGTACAGATGGATTTACTGCCTCTTCATACATCAAGCTCGCACTTTCAGGTTTTGGCGTAACCAGATTAAAATGTTTTGCTGGTCGTCCCGGCTTTCCTGTTTTAATCAATTTAGGTCGACCAGGCCCCCTCTTATTCTCAATCACTGTGCAGTCTTTGCTTAAATTTTCTGATTTGAGGTAATTCTCATTGACTTCAATAGGCCTATCAGGATCAATGGGATCACTTTCTTGAACTTTATCTACATGTCCATCAGCATTAGAAATAGGGTCTTTCACACTGTTATCAACATATAAGTAAGAAGGTTCAAAGTTCGCACACTCCTTTTGTTCATCCGAAACTTTGACAGTTTCAAAATTTTCCAAAAATTTTACATCTCGGCTTCTCAATATTTTTTGTTTTTCTGGGTCCCAAATTCGATACGCTTTCGATTCAGTAGAGTAACCCACAAAAATACCTGCCTTGGATCTTGGGTCAAACTTTCCTTTATTTGGGGCCTTATTCAGCATATATGCCTTGCAACCAAACGTCTTGAAATGTCCTATTTTTGGTTTTAGCCCGAACCAAATTTCATAAGGGGTTTGTTCTTCCAGCTGTTTTGATGGACATCTGTTTCTGATGTAAGCAGCTGTGGCAATCGCTTCGGCCCAAAAACTTGTTGGTAAGCCAGACTCCAACAGCATACATCTTGCCATCCCCACCAGCGTGAGATTCATGCGTTCAGCTTTGCCGTTCTGTTCTGGAGTTTCTGCTACGGTATGTTCTCTTCTTATCCCTGCGATGCGCATTTCTTCTGTGAACTCTTTTCCGCAGTACTCCAGGCCATTGTCTGTCCGCAAAGTTTTGATTTTCCTTTCGTGACGGTTTTCCGCTAATGCTTTGAATGTTTCAAAAGCCTTTTTAACGTCACTTTTATGTTTTAGAAAATGAACTTCTACCCAGTTAGATTTATCATCAATAAACGTTGCAAAATAAGAAGCACCACCATGAGATTTCACTCTCATTGGGCCACAAACATCTGAGTGCACTAATTCAAGTAATTTTTCACTCTTCGACTCAGACCTTTTTGGAAAAGGCGTAGCAACTTGCTTTCCTAAGATACAGGTTTCACATGTTGAAAATGTTTCTGATTTCTTAAAATTCATACCGCTAACCATGTCTTTCTGAACGAGTTTCTGCAAGTCATACGCATTTAAATGTCCATATCTTCTGTGCCACTTTTCAAGTTCACTAAGATTGCCTGCCTTACTCACGTTAGCTACATGTGTCGAACTCTCACTTTGCATGTAAGGTTCGATAAAATACAAATTTCCACGTTTACGAGCAGTTAACAACACTTCACCATTTTCGACAATTTCAGCATCATTTGCATTAAAACACACGCTTCGCCCTTTTTCAACAGTTTTTGAAATTGAAAATAAATTTGTCTTAAGTGTGGGTACAAAAAGAGTGTTTTCTAACCTCACTTTTACAAATTGGCCCTTTTTATTTGAAACATTCATTACTGCAGTTCCAATGCCTTCAATGTCAGTTGTTCTGTCATCCGCTAACCTAACCTTCTGACTTATGGTTGGCGTGAGTTCCAAAAAACTATTCTTGTCGCGGCACATGTGTGTTGTTGCTCCACTGTCAACACACCACACGTCATCTCTTCTCGTTAACTTCGCACAGAGAGTGCTCACTGAAGATGATGTCAATGTCACGATCTCTTCTGCTGCTGCATGGGTTTGCTCTGATGCCATCGAAACTTGCTTTTCATTCGCCATTTTTGTCCAGCAATCGGCTGCCTTGTGTCCCAATTTTTTACAATAGTTACACTTATATAACCGTTTTGATGCTTTAAAATTCCTATTTTGATTTTGCACACCACTTTGACCTTGGATCTGAAAAACTTTATTATTTTGATTTGTAGGTAGGCCTACACAGTTTTTATCCGGAGGTCTGTTTTTATTTAGACTTCGCCCTATGGAAGATTTTACATAGAAAGCGCCCGCACCATTTAAGTCTGCTTTCTTGTCCTGTCTTGCACTGAATTCTTCTAGAAGTTTTACTTTCAAAGACTCTGTGTCCGGTAGTTCATCTCTAGCTTCGATTGCACAACGAAAATTATCGTAGCTATCTGGCACACTGTATAATAACACGATGGTTAATAATTCTTCAGAAATGCGAATATCCATTTCATTGAGTTTGTCAACTGTGTTGAGAAAATTCGTGAGATGATCCGCCATGTTTTCTCCTTCTTGCATTTTTGTGAACAAGAGTTTTTTCAAAAGTGTAGCTTTTCTTGCAGGCCCTCTAGACTGGTAAACTAGTTCTAGTTTTTGCCAAACGTCTTGCGATGTTTCACAATGTCTTATGTGACAAAGTTCTGTAGGACTCACAGCTAAAATAATATCAGCTTTAGCTTTACGGTCAGCTTTGTCCCACGTGGCCGCGTGTCTAGCGGTATCAGCAATTGCTTCCACGTCAGTACCTACTGCCGCTGTAGGCCTAGGATTAGTTCCATCGACGTATTCCCAGTGGTCGTTCTTAATTAAAATTGCTTCCATTTGTTGTCTCCATGTATCATAGTTTTCCTTTCCCAGCTTTTCTATATGCATCGAGAATCCGGACATCTTGAATGAATGGATGTGATTTCAGGCGGCACTAACGATACTTATATTTATGTTACCGCTTTCCACTGCCCTATCACGTTAACAAAACAAATAGTCAATGTTTATCTTCTTCCAAAACGTTAATACAGCGTCCTGAACCCATAACCTGTTAGTTTTATTTATGAAAGAATAATAAACAATTAAAGAACAAAGAGCACATGCTCGCAACTCGAGATAAACACCGGAACTAACAAAGACGGTTGCGCAAGACGCTTTGGTGACGTCATCAGAGAAGTGGCTTCATAAATCTAAAAGTAGAATAGTTACTAAACTCGTGTTTGTTATTATAGGCCTAGTTAAGAGAATGTTTATTTATTACACACAACAATATAGTACTGAAATAAACCATACACCCATTTATATATTTTGTATTGTAATCTGTTAAATATTTTTTGTTGATGAAAATGCAACACTGCGACTGTATGCCCGAGGGTTGGGCAGCAAGTACCAAACCTGACAAACTAAGGGAAGGAAAACCGATGGCTAAGGGTGGAGGAGTTCTCCTTTAGGAGGCAAAATGTAGCTACTGTGGAGGAAAGGACACAAGGTGACTACCAACATCTAAGGAAGTCAACACCAACAGAAAGTATTCTCCTGTGCTAGAACAAACTTCTCGTACAAAATTACATCATGCGCAGACCCGTGCCATGAATGATGATCCACTACAGCTTGATGGCGCGATGGGACATAATTCCTGGAGGAGGCGACAAATATGACTTGGGACCATAAACATAATCATATTGATAGGAAAGGGCTAAGAATTAGCTGACCTCATGGAGAGATGGAATATATCAATCCTGGGATTGAGTTAAGATAAACGGAAGGATAAAAAGAAAAAAAACGAGGGAAAACTACATATACTACGCTATCATAACAAGAGAGTAAAGATTGGTGTTGGGTTGCTTGTGGGTGGCTCATAAAAGCAACAAAGTGCCTGGGGAAGGGGAAGTTGACATTAGTGCAGCTGTATGCATCCCAGACTGGGTGGACCCAGGTTGATAATTGCAAGTTTACGGAAGATCACTGAAGGTAGGGTGATTATAAACGGGGACCTGAATTCCCAGCTTGGGACGAAAAGGAAATGGTTTGAGAAAGTAATTGGGCCATGCGGCTATAGAAGAAGGAACACAGAGGAGGAGCAAATCCATTACTTCTGCATGAGAAACAGATTGGTGTATAAAAAAATGTTTGTTCATGAAAAGCGTCAGTCACAACATCTAACGATCCAGTTGGAATGGACCAAAACAAGACAGTAAACGATTATATTATAGGAGATAAAGGGAAGGCTCGTGAAAGATTTCAAAGTAATTCCAAGTGAGAACCTCAATAGTGACCATCAGATATCGTTAGCAGACCTGAAATAAATATTTGTACCGAAGATAAAGACAAGGAATATGCAGAATCAAAAAGTAGGAGCTACAGAAAACCACTTGGAGGGCATACTGTCAGGTAGAAGAAGAAGAAGAAGAAGAACGGATAAGAATGAAAACTATCTTGATGAATGAAGCATTTGAGGTATGTGGGAAGATGATTGTGAAAGTTAGAGAAAGAAGATGATACGGTAGAACGAATGAATGAGAGCATCTATACGGAAGAGGAGCACGGCATGGAACGAAAGGGGTTGAGATAAACTCAAACCGGAATAGCAGGAGTAAAAGAAGTATGAATTGGAGACCTCAAACAAGCAAACCAGGACCAGAAACTGAATTTAAAAATACAATAGAACAAGAAGAGGCAAGGAGTTGGGAGTACATTACATTTACAATAAAAGAAGACAGCAGATACAACATTAACTTATTCTACACGGGTATCAAAAACAAAATGAAGAAACTGTACAATATAAAGGTACTAGAAGATGGTGATTGTAATATGGTCATGGAGGAAGGCATAAACAGAGATGAGAGAATTCTTCAAGAACTATTTCGATCTATTTCTGAATTTATGAAAGGAGGTGCGGAGAGGTATAGAATCATAGGAGCCCCAAACATCCTGGGCAGAAACAGAGAGAGCACTGAAGTAAAAGAGGAAGTTTCCGGAAGTCGATGAAGTCAGCGTGGACATGATCAAAGCAGCAGAGGTTTAGGGTCTGGAATGGTTACTTAAAGTGTTCAAAACAATGTGGAAGGGCAACGGGGTTCTCGCAGATAGGAGCAAGGGTGTCACGTCTCACTGTTAACAAGAGTGGTCAGTGACAATGCACCAAATATAGAGGAATGACCCTTCTGTCCCATGGTCTGAACACTCTAGAGAAGATCATAGAGCAGATAATCCATCTGCGAGCCACAGCTAGAAGAAGACCAGTAAGGCCTCAGAACCAACAGGTCAACAACATATCTCATATTCAGCATACAAATATTGATGGAAAATCATTGTAAAGAAATCAAGTGTAATCCCAGCTTAAATACCGCCAAAAGAGAATAAAAAGGCAAAGGATAGTCAAATTTTAAATTTATTAAATATGATACAAGACAATTGATGAGTACTTAAATGCAAACACAGAATGTGTAGAAATAGGAAGCGGGTGTTGGCCCACATAAGGGATAAGTCTTAAAGTATTAAGCACTAAGTCACATATTACCTTTAAAGTCCCTCAAAAAGGGAATAACAGACTCAGAGAATAACAAACAAAGATGGAAACATTATTCAATTAAAGATTATGCTAAGAATATTCCTAGTAGCCTGGCGGAAATTATCTCAATATTTAAAGTTGTAGCTTTGTATTTACAACAAATATGTGCCATCACCACCTATTGGCCAAGAGATTAAGGGAAATACAGGTAAATATTAGACTATGCCCTCTTGCAGTCTGGAGATTAATTTATAATTAAATATAAACTAGCCATATTGTGGCCTAGAGACGAGGTAGCTCACATTTATAATAAATGAATATATCATATAGGATCCGCAAGACAAGGTACTATACAAATGAGTATTTGTGTACGTCATCTAGTGACCTAGATATTAGTTAAATACCAAATGAATATAGTTAGAAGCTTAGCAACCAATTTAATAAACTCGGGATTAAAACTACTAAAAAACGCCATCTAGTAGAAAACAAACGAATTAAATTTTAGTATATCAAAGAGACATAAAAAGAAACATGATGACAAGAGTCCATCGTATATTTTACACTAACGATTTAATACATATTATTTAAGTCGAAATTATAATTTAAAAAAAAATTAAACCAAAAGAGAATTTTTAATATATGTGGAACAAATATGCCGCAGATAGCGCTGCTAACGTGTACTGAAGTCGGTAGTATAGTTAGTATAAATTCAGACTAAACATGCCAATATATAGTAGATGAAAATTATCACGTGATCCCTGAGATGGATAGAGGGGAACACAAAGGAGTTTAGAGAGGGATAAGGGAGGGGGAATATAGTGGATAAGTTGACCCGGTTGAACAGCTGGCGGAGGCCTAGATGGTTCTAGTGGTGGGAAAGATTAATTGAAGGTTCTACACTTTTCCCCACTGATATCGGCGATTCTTTGCGCAGAACTGGTGACGTCATCTGGCTTGAGATGCAGAGATGTTTTTCCTCATAGTTCACACAAATTGGCCCAGGAATCAGTTAAATTATGAAATAAGATTGTTACCATTTTTTTTTCGGCTCTTAAAATGTAACAGAAATAATTATGCTAAACAAATAAGCATGATTAAACTTTTAAAGTATTTATTGCGTCTTAGATGATAAGAGTGTTTGATGTCGCCGCCAGGTGAAGAAGTGGTAGCTGGGTGTATCTGTGTGTGAGAATTAAAGAGAACTCTTGGTCGAGAAGTGAACCGGAATGGTCAGATGCGATAGCATAATACAAAATAAAATAGTGTACAGTTCACTAATAAATCAACAAAACACAGTATTCCTGACACTTTACAATGAATGAAGGGCTTACCTTCGCCAAGACTTAAAAAATGGAATTAGAACTAGGAGTTTATTTCTTTAAATTATTAATATTATATTGGTGTTTTACTTTTTTGTAACTCCTTGGAGATATGAAGTATTCTGATCTAAAAAAATCATGGTTTAATTTATTCCCTTTAGCAGCACTTCTTACTACTCGTTCGGGCTATATTTTTATGTACTAGCTACGCTAGATGGTTCCAGGCTTCAAGACGGTTATATTCAGTGGAAGTGTGCCCTCATTTGCGCTGAAGGATAGTGGACTACCAGTTTGTAAAAACCACCGTCAGTATATCAGACCGAGATTCGAACCTCGATCTCCCCGTGATCAACAGTCTAGTCTGTTTCGAGAGTAGTTATTTAGCCCACGCAGCCACCGAAGCGGGTAGGTTCAAGTTTAATGACCCCTGAACGCAAACAGTAGTTTTTTTCGTTGCCGTCTGTTCGTCTGTGTATATCCCCCTGGAGTCGAAAACCTTTTAATGTTTGAGCTAGAACTCGATATCTAGTGTTTTAATAAGTTTCCATAGAGCTATTTTTGAAAATAACCATCTAACTTTAAAATTAAATTGTAGTTTACTTAATGGAGAAAATAGAAAAGTCAATCTCTCAAAATTGGCTCGAAAGATAGAATGGAACATCTCATATTTCTGTTGAAAATCTTAGAAGGTACTTTACAGTTTACATAACCGGATATCTTCTATTTTAATCATATCTCCGCAATTATTTGAGATACGAAATAACTTAGCATTTCAAAAATGTGGGACAATTTAAAATAAAAATCTTTTAAATAAAATAGGTTTTGTAAAACTAGTTTTTTCCAAGCTATATTCAAAAATATTTTTAAATGGAGTTCCAGGAAATGTAAAATTGATTGTCATGTTCGTTGGTAAACAGTAATGTTCCATTTTACTTTATCGGGATCTCTTGGAAAGTGATCGTCAAAAATATTAAATTCGAAATTTTGATGGATGTCAAAGTTTCATGACCCACTGAATACGAAAAAACTGTTTTTGCATTGCTAGAGTATCTATTTTAAATATGTTTATGTAACAGTGTGAATTATATTTTCATATGGCTTTTTTTTCCATTATGTTTCTGGAGCAATATTACGTTTCCTACAAGTTTTAAGTTGGTGTTTCAAGTTTTTTAAGGAGTGAGAAAGTGTGTTTGGTACATTTTATAATTTATTTTTATTTTTTATTGATAGCTTGGTAAATTAAATATGCTTTTTTTTCCGAAAAAGTCTTAATCTAAGTCATCCGTACCCTTCAAAGAAATATGTTTAAACGTCATAATTGTAAGAGTCATGGTTTGCTTATATTTTATTGAGTGAAGGATATGTTTTGTATGATATTTTATTAACATCATTATGTATTAAGAACTTTTTCCAAACGGGTAAATAAAAAATTGAATTAAGTAAGGATGAATAAATTTAGAATAATCACGAATTTATCTGAAGGAGAACCGAAATTAGGTGTAAAACTCTTCAGTGCCGTAGGTTGAAATAGGAATTTCGACAACATGGTTAAAAAGTAGGGTATATTTAACATGCACACAATCTAGTTGAATTATTATTGAATAATATTTATTTCGAATGAAAAATAATAATAGTAATATAAATAAATTGATTGTTTTAGAGACACGTGTAACAAAAGGATTTCTAACCACTTAATAAAAGAAAAAGGAAGGAGAAACTTATCCTGAAGGAAATACATCATCATTAGCTTGGAGGTATGGTGTAAAAATCAATAAAAATTAAACCGATATTATTTGGCAAGGATTCTAATCTTGATTTCCTGTTTAATCTAGACAATTCCAATGTAAATACTTTCTCAAGTGTCTCGGCTACTATCCAAGGTAGATAAATGATTAATATTTTGTAATGATCATAACGATGCTATAGTTAAGTATTTTGAAAATCAGCCATGGGATTGAATTTTTGTAATTAATGTATATATTTTTATTTATCTTAGATTAATGGATACACATGCTGGAATGAGATGATAAGGTAAACGCCTCCAGCTTCATACTTCTGGTGAGCATTATTAAATAAATTCTATAGATTATTAAACTTGCCTCTTTATTATAAGTTATCTATAAATCTAGTAGAACCTCTGCAGGTCTTTCACCTAGTTGAATGATAAGCTATGCCACTATGGGGACACAATGATTATATTATGAGCGATCTTCAACAGAAACAATCGTATTAAGGCTATATTGGTCTAAAACTTTTCATTTGTTTATATAAAACTATTTAATTAGGACACTATATTATAGATGAATAGATTTTATTAGGGTAAATAGACATACCAAAGTAAGACAATGCGGATTGTTTATGGCCATATCCATTGCATATTGGTCGGAATGAACCATTTTTAGCCTTCCCCAGAACGTATACATTAACCAGCCGCGTGGTGTAGTGGTCAGTGCACCTGACTACAAACCTAGGGATCCTGGGCTCGATTCCCGCCCGGCCACTTGAATATTTTTTTTTCTCTTTAGGGAAATGATCCCAACGCTCACCAGGGTTTGGTTAGTTAGGCTTGAGTTAGGATAATATTCGTACCGGCTCCCCAACTTTATAATATTTATCATCACATCATCTCATACGACGTGTATACCCTGATTTTTGTTGGAAGAACAGTAGAGAAAATTCAATCATATTTTATTGTGGTCAACTTTGATAACATTTTACCATATTATTAGTGTTATTTTATAGGTATTGGTAATATATATCAAAAGTAACAGCTCCTGATAACATAACTTGATGTATGAATCTATTAAAATTGTTTTGGTAACTTTAGTAACTAACTTCTACTGTTCTTCCTACCAAAATCATACTATAGACAACCTACTATGGGGTACCTTGGGCAGCGTTCTATTCTACCAGAGCAGATAACAGTCTACATGTAAGGCGACCTAACCTGGATGACATGTTACTCCCTGTATCAAAATATTAAAACAATTTTGCACCTGGTCAAATGTCTGCAGGTTCATAAATATATTTTATAATATTTGTTGACGTTCTTATAGCCCTTGCCAACTTAATAGTTCAGTTGTTTAGTGAATTTCTTACACCACGTTTTCCTATCTAATAGAGCTGTAAACAATTCAATTATTATAATGAGGCTTTGGAAGAGGAAGGAAGAGTTAGAGGAAATGTATCCGCAGTTTCGTGGAGAGAGAGAGAGTGGTAAACCAATCAGAGAAAAACAACCCTCCGTACACCCAATCAGGATTCTAAGCCTGACTTCTTCGTCACAGGAAAACCAAACTAAATTATATTTTTGTTTTCCTCCTATGCGGGTTAGATAATAGTTGTTTGAGTCAACATGGTGATATTTAAGTGGAGAACTTTGGTATTACTGAACCTTTAACCACTTTATATTTGTTTACGGACAAAGGTAAGATAATCTAATCAATTGTACAGCCCTATAACTACGCTTCAGGTAGATCAAGAAGAGCTCTACTTCCACAAATGTGCGTCCGTAAATTGAGTTCAACTACGGACGTTTATATTGCAACTTACATAAAAATATATATATATTTTCTGAAAGAGAAGACTTGATGTATATATATAAATACAGAATCCAGTACCGATTGAACTTCATCTTGAAATCAAAAAACGTAAGGGAAGCTTTCCCATTGCAGTTGTCCGTCGGTCTGTACGGTGAGTGTACTGTAACGGTAACATTGCAATAAATTGAGCAGAGTATGTTTGTATTCACTTCTCTATTTTCATAATAGAACCCTTTTATAAATCTATGGCATTTGAATAACCATAATTAGGATTCTTCTTTTAAAATATACTGTGTGATAATATAACTTGATGGATGCAGGCTAGAGTAAAATATGTCGGAGAGTACGAAGAAACTTAAAGTCTCGAGACCACTGGGGAAAGTGTTGGGATTGCAGGCAAAGCAATAACTTGGGACTTGAAAGTCTCGAGACCACAGAGGAAAGTTTTGGGATTAGAGGCAAAGCAATAACGCGGGACTTGAAAGTCTCGAGACCACTGGGGAAAGTTTTGGGATTAGAGGCAAAGCAATAACGCGGGACTTAGTCTCGAGACCACTGGGGAAGAGTTAGGATTACAGGCAAAGCAATAACGTGGGATCTGGACATACGAGTGTAACATAAAAACAACAATGTGACTACAAACGATATAACGTAGCTCCAACAAAGGAAAATACCTAACCTAAAATAAATATATTTAACAAGGATACTAAAAAGTGTCATTCTACAACAAATACAATAAAAAACCAACAGGGGAATTTGTATTATTGCTTCGTAATGTGTTGTTAATGTTTTCCATTTCCGGTATCATACCTGTGAGTTTTTGTCTGTACATATATTACAACAGTAAATGTGTATGTATGTTCGATTTCATCAGGGTTTTTTATTCGGTGAACTCAAAAAGTATTTATTGGATCGAGATGGGACTACTTCTGTTGTAATACTTATACTTAAAAATAAAGGGTCAGCTAAATAGCATCACGTTATCTCATCATCGATCAAAGTAGTTTTGAAAAATAAACTATTGTATTAAATTTGTGTTTTAGACCTGTAGCAATTAAAATATATTTAAATTAAACATTTAAATCTTCTTTTCAAGTCTGCTTGGCAAAGAAGGGTTTGTAAATATCAACAAATCATGGATGTAGAATAAACTTTTTTCCAAATTAATAAGGAATTCAGACGTATATCCCGAGTTGGCAGTAAGACGCAGTGCAAATAAAGGTAAATTATGATGTTTTAACAAAATAAAACTCACATCTATGTAACGCTCAACATCTATATGTGATATGATCTTACATTTACATGGATACATATTAAGACAGATAATTTTTTCAATTAAAAAGTAAAAAAAAAATTAATCAAAATGGTGTACCTCAAGCAACAGCACATAGTCGAATATTTAAATGTTAAGAAATGGATATCAATATATCTATTCTAATTGTTATATTTAGTTGTTTGTTCCTACCGTTTTAACTTACAGTTAAGTGAAAACACATTTCAGTTTTACTGAACTTTGTATATTCGAAAACAATTTTGGAAAAAAAAACCCCACAATACACTCGACCGAGATTCGAACTTAAATCTCTCCGTCATCGATAATCTAGACTACTGCGATAGTAGTGACTTAGACCATGTGGCCACCGAAACGGGTAATAAAGCATTACTGTCCTGTGTAACTTTGTGGACGTGACGAAAATTCTGGACTAGACGTTACAGTGCCTCAAACATAAGGCCATTCTAGAAGGTGAAGCCATTCATTCATTCTCCTCTTTAAGGCCTTACATCTCGAAAAAAAGGACGAGAAGGGATACTTATAACTATATGGGGTGAAAGAGAAATGTTTTCTGTATAAAATCCATCATCTCTTGACGTGTCAAGAATTCTGCACTAGACGCTGGAATGCCTTAAATGTAAGGGTATTTCAGAAAGTAAATCCATTCATTAGTTTTAACTTTTTAACGACCAATTATTTATACTCTGTTAATGTTCTTTATTTTTTAATTAGCACTAGTAATAAAGAGTACAAATACTGTATATAGAGAGACGTTATAACTTAATCTTCAAAAGAAATTTCAACTTTTAACATATATTTATACGATAATTTTTATTTTGATATCAGTGTTATAGTTAACCTACTTTTCACGTTGAGTGACACAATGTATAGCAATATTGGATTAATATGTATACATAGTTTAATAGTTGGCTACTTTTCCCTGCGGTGTATTTAATATTCTATAAAAGAATAAAGTTACTTTATATATTCCTAATGTGAAGGAGTACACCAGCTAGGTTTTTCTGTGCTCTTGAATTTGTATAGTGTTTTACTTTCCTACCGACGAGCGTAAGCTATAATAACACAAACAAATCCATTTTTAAAAATTCTGTCTGTCTGACCATTTGTTTGTTTCCAGTAAACTCGAAAATCTTATCAGTGAGCGAAATAGTTTCGATAAAACCGGGCGTAAGCAGTGCACTCTCGTCGCGGCTGGTATGGCGGGTACGTAAGATGGCACGTGACATGAGCTGGAGTTCGGAGGGGCGTATGGGAGTCAGCCCATGCTTCTTCTTCAGTCTTTGTACACATGTAAGACACTGTTCTTGAAGTTTCATTCCCATCTACCATTTGAAGTTATCGAATGTGTTGATGTGTTGTTTAACGCAAGTGAAGGCGCAGGCAAATGCTATTATTACAATAAATAATACAGTATTGTAGTTTCAAAAATTAATAACTATAGTGTGTCCCTCGTGGATTAAATATAGGCTATGCAATGGTATTATTAAATATGGCTAAGACCTAATTAATAAGAGGCTTATAGTCCTACGATTTTTTTTATTCCCAGTTTCCGTACTGAGGAAGAAGATTAAACTTTTAAGTAGGTCGATCGGTATTTATTCCTTTCAAATAGTGAAAGTACTTACGTATTGATAATTTTTTGCACACAGCGTTTTTACACTATTACTATCGGAAACACTCAGGCAAGTTTTAATATATCTACTTATTAATTTTTCTAAAATTCCCATTAAAAATATTACACTTATATACATCAAACAATCACACCAATACTATAAACATGTAAAGATTTGGAAAAAAGTTGTGATCAATCACTATCTTTAATGTTTGTTATCCACCTTTTCTGTACCTTTTTACAAAAATAAATGATACATCATTGAGAAATTTTGTAAATAAAATATACATCTATACCTAATCACTTAGTTCCCTTACGGGTTAGGCAAGAAACTGTACATATAGCATAAAAAAAACTCCGTACTTAACCCCTCCTCACTATATTTCGCTACACTTAACTATCCTTGCATACTCCCTCCCCTTCAACAACATCCATACACAGAGTCTTACATACTCTTTTATTCTTAAAACTTCTAATATTTCTCTTTTTTCACACCTTCATCTACAACATTTAACCACGTCTTTCTTACAAGACCTATCCCTCCCTTTTTATCCATACACTCTTGCGTCATATATTAGCTTCATCACTCAGGCCACACTCATCCTTTCTACTTTCCCGAACCAACGTCAGACGCTTCTTTCACATTGTCCTATAGGATTCCTTTTCAAACCACACTCCTTCAACACCCATTCATTACTGACTATCAACATACGAGTTTTTCCACATACCTCTCTTAGTTATCTCATTCCAACTGCATTCACCTCGCTTTTGTGTTTCCCCGGACAAGCCTACACTTCACATCCATAAAACAATGTCGGCATCAACACACTTTTATATACTGCCATCTTTGTCTCTTTCGATGCTACTTCATCCATTGCGATAGTCCATATACATCCAACTACTTTACGCCATGCATTCACCCCACCCGTCTGTTAATATCACCATTCATCCGTCCATTCTTTACAAAACATCCCATTGGGGTTTTAACCCTGATATTTCTTTCATTAGAAATACAGTACATTTCTAGAGTGACACCATAAACCATGTGAACCACAGAAGTAGATTCCATTAAATTAAGATAAATTGGATTGTGTTAAAATGATCGGAAAATAAAGTAAAAGATTACATGTTTTCAGAAATAATTCACTGGTAAGATTTATAATGGCCTGAGTGAAATATAAAATGAATATTACATTTTATTTTAACCATAAATAAAGTCTGGAAATACTCAGAGTAATTTCTCAACCGTATCTCCTGTAGTCACAGTACCACCACACAAAATACTCCACCTCCGATACTTTCCGACGATTTATGTTTGGAGTCTTGATCGCAAGTCAACTTCCTGTGACAAAATAAAATATGGTACTGTCTCTTTCAAATCACAGCGTTTTCTACATTTCCTAATGGGACCGTTTTATAGAACACGTAATATATTGCCTCTTCCATTTCGCTACTCTTTATCAAAGACATAAGACATTTCGTATTCTAAGCAAGTTGCTAAGATACTAAGCGCCTTTATGTACACTACGTTTACGTTGAAAGATGGTTTACTTACCTTGCTTAGTTCCACTATGGTGCAGCATATAATATAGAGTATAGTGTAGTTCGTCAAGTCAAGACAGCTACTTCTCACGCTAAGCCGAGTTTACGTGGTTGCGTCTTGGAGAATTAGTCTGAAAAGTGTAGAGTATTGAATTTTGTTATAGCTTCAAATTGAAACTAATTTAAAAACGACTAAAAAATTAATTATCATTGATTTGTGTTATTCTTAGGTGTACCGCGTCTTGCTACCCTATAGGATAATTTATCCATCTACGTTAATGGGTGAGGGATGGATGAAATAGATCTTAGATAAAATGTACCTGCATTTAGCTTGAAGTGAGGGTAGGAAATTGGGGGAGAGGAGGGACCTAGGTGTACTCAGGCGTGTTTCCAACCCCGACCTTCCTTTCACAGGTACACCAAACCTGATGAGAATTACCCTTTCTTTGTGTAGCCACCGGTTCTGCTATGAAATACCATGTGTGTATGTATATTGGAAATGATTAAATTAGTAGGTATTAACATGACGTCATTAATATTATAATAATGTAAATTTTGAAATTCATTCAGAAATTTCAAGTCTAAACAATTCTAAACAACTATTAGATTTATTTGTGTGTAAGCTGACATCCAATTACACACTGGTGTTATTTAATCCCCATTTATTGGCTGGTTTCAAACATCTTATATAAATCGGTAGTTTGTTTGCTTACTGAGCTTTCATGTTGTTTTTAGCACATTATCGGTAATCAACTTTTCAATCTTTTTAAATATAAAAAATGTTTGTGTAGAACTTCGGTAATCGTTGTCAAATGCAATCACTAATCGCTTCACATTTTAAATACAGTTTATAAAGTGAAACGTCCCCCCCCCCCTCCTTTTTTTTACAAGTTGTTTCATAATAAAATATTTTTTATATTTATTCTTCTAAGTAAAATTATATTTATAACCGTAAAGACACAATAACTATTCTTACAATTTTGTATTTGTATTTGGGAGAATATACAGGAAAATGGATAGAAAACACATAAAAGGTAACTAACACAATATGGCTTTTACAATGAACAGAGCACACCTCACACTTTATATCACTGCCATTAGACAAAGTGGTAGGGAATGACTCTTGAAAAAAATTGATCGTTACCGCCCAATCCCCCGACCTAGGTTTCATTCTATCGTAACTCATCAGGAGGGAGATTTAAACGCGCAACGCAACTGAGATGAGATATGTACCATGATTTGTTCAACTGCTTCTGTGACCGCGTGGGCTAAGACATCAATCACTCTCTCAAAAGACTAGACCGCCAATTATGGAGATTCAGGCTTCAAATCCTGGTAGGGTATTGTGAGAGTGGCTTTTCCTGTATGGCTTTACTCTCTCCTCCTACGCAGATCCAGGTAAACACCTTATAAATTAAACCTTCCTCATCCCCCCCCCAAAAAATTAGTGTAGTTAGTACATTTGCGAATAACCCGAGTGGTTACTAAGAATCGGTGCTATATTAAATAATATAGAATGTTTGAAAAAAATAAACATTTGAGGACATGCTTTGTATTGCTATATATATTTTAGGGAGCGTTAATATTATTAAAAAAAAACTTGTATGGTGAAGTTAAACTTATTTTTCAAAAAATTACAACCGGCATTTTGGTAACTGACCTCAGATTCTAATGGCACCAGTTATATCTTATTTTAACTTTTAATTGTAAGACCATGGTTATTAAAAACTCAAGGTCTTTCAGAGGAAGTGCACCAACATTAGTAAGAAGAGTGGACAGAAACAACTTCCTTTGCACCCCAGAGAGGTACTTGCCTCGCTCCTCATATCACAGACGTTCCATTATATTAGGAAAATGACGTTTCACACCGTATGACCACCAGTATGGGTAAGCTGTGGCTGTAAAGTTTAAGTGCTATAAAGGGGGTTCCCGGGGAGACCCACTTCCTTTACGGTGGTATTCCATTTCCTTTCCAGAGCAATGCTTTTATGTCATCGAGTGAGCATCTTTATTTTTATTCCTCTACTGTTAAAACTTTATTAAGTGTAAACCTAGTCAATTTCTGCGTTCCCTTGACTGGACATAAAATGTTCGTTGAGACTTTCACGGCCCTAAGTTTAAAAAGAACACCCTTTGTTGATCAAAAATCTATTCCTAGCATGATAGAACCCGAGCGAAGAGTATTTTTACCGTCGTATTATTAGCATTGGGGAGGTCAAGGTTTGATTCATGACTAGTGCATTTGAGGTTGTTTTACAAATAGGATATATAACTATGATTTTATTTTATGTGATTCCCACGCCATGTAAGTGCAATTTCTTTAAAATACCCTCAATGCCCTTATCAACTAGATGAATTGTTTATTTTATGTCTGCTTCATGTCTTACTACAAGTCCGGAATATCTGTATAAGGTCTTCCACCCACGGAGTTACTCAACTAAGACTCAAAAGTGACTCGAGCAAAACCTGAATTACCATCCATTAACTTACGTGTTACCACTAATGTATTTCAATAGGTCCACTCACGGGGCAGCTGTTTGATAACCGATTTACGACGCTTCCGTGATTAGTCACTGGAAACGCATCATGCTAGTCACCAGCTACCTCGGTTACAAAACAAAACAAATTATCATGAATGAACAACAATTGAACATTTCATGTATTATTTTTATGTTAACTTTTTACGACATTCTGTACAATGTTATAAATTTTGCATTAGTATGTTTTTGTCCCATTTCCACGACGAATAGAGTGCAATTAATATTCTTTTCATTATATCGATAAATCAAAAATCTTTTTTGGTTACGTTTTTTATATCTGTAGTAAGACTGGAGAATTAAGCCCGCCTCAAGAACTTGGGTCATGAGACACTATGTTGTCAAATATCTAGAAGTCTGAAGAAGATGATTGCAGCCAGTTAGTACTAGACTGATAGGAATTCGCCATTTTTTGTGTAGCACCAAGTGCGAAACTTAAGTAACAACAAGTTTAATCACTAACCAGTTCGTTCACATTTGAGTAGTCTCGTGGGTGAAAGAGCAGAAGAAATGTCTGCGAGGGAAATGAGAGAGTGTAGAACCGCTCAAAGGAAACCACCCTCAGCCAATATGGCCAGGGTATCGCACTCCAAAAACTCCCACAAACCAGACCAGAGGAGCCTGATGCTTTAGATTTTATGGCCATGTATGCTTAGCCTGCAGTAAATCCGTAATAGGTCCAACCCCTGCCTGACGAATCCGTGACATAGCGTGACCTGACCTGCAAACGAAAGTCTTATTGACCTCGTTTTATTTTATAGCACCGCATTTTACTACTCGTTCTGGTTATACGACTTTGTGGGCCAGCTAATTTCGCCAAAGTGCTATAGCTGTGGACGTTTGTATCTAGGGGAAGTATTCCCTAATTTTCGTGGAGATAAAGTGGAAAATTTTTTTAGGAAAAGATAACCTCAGTACACACCAACTAGGATTCGAACCCCATTCTCACCGTCATCGGTAGTCTAGCCTTTGGCGAAACTGACATCTTATAGCTTAGACTACTCGAATGAGGGTTTGTCCTAATATCGGCCTTAAATAAACACATGAAATGTTCTTGAAGTTATAAAATATATGAACAGTATTTGCTAGATTACTAAAACCCCTAAATAGAAATATTAACACTCAAATTAAAGAAATTTAATTTAAAATAAAATTATTAAATGTTCGTCCTAATTCCGTGAATGTTACAAATAGTTTTTCTGAATTGTGGATCTCCATGGGTTTTGAATTATTAAAATAACTCGAGTTGTATCATCGAAATGTAATGTGATTGTGGATTTCCATGTTCCCTTCCGTGTTCCCCCTCTTGTGACCTCCCATGTTCCCTCTCTTGTGACCTCCAATTTTCCGTCCCTTATTCCCTTTTTGTGTCCTCCAATTTTCCGTCCCTTATTCCCTTCCGTGTTCCCTTCTTTTTGTGGCCCACATTCATATGACTTCACGTTCATATCTCTAAATTAAACCAAAGAAAGTGTGAACGAGAAACAGAAAAATATTAACACTTGAAAGAAAAGAGACGATCCATAAGGGAAGCGGGCTTAGGGTATACATAGAGGCTTCTCCACCCCCCACCCCTGCCACCCTCCTCACCTTAATACCACCCCTGAGTCCTTCTAGAGAATATCCCGTTTGATCTCTCTCTCAAGTCGGGGCGGATCTTTTGACTTACCTTTTCATAACATTGGCTTTAGCCTGCCCCACTATGTGTGTGTGTATATATATATATATATATATATATAGAGAGAGAGAGAGAGAGACCTATATCTATATATGTGTGTGTGTTTGTGGCTAGAGACGTTTAAAATTAATCAGATAGACACATAAGTTACCGTTCCTTCCAATCATTAGCTGAAAGTTATAGACCATAAATTAGGCTTTGAATGGAAACAGTTTAGTGATAAATCATACCGTATATAACATGACTATCATACAAACATAATGCATACTTATTATGATAAACATATGAGACAAAATATAAAATACCTTTCTCGTAGATATCACATTTGTTTATTGATGTATATGAAGTACTTTCTGTGTGTTCATATTATTCTTAGCAATCTTGATGGATGGATGTATTCATGTGTGTATGTATGTATGTGTGTGTATATGTGTATGGATGTATGTGTATATGCATATACGTATGTATGTATGTATGTATGTATGTATATACGTATGTATGTATGTATATACGTATGTATGTATGTATGTATATACGTATGCATGTATGTATGTATATACGTATGCATGTATGTATATACGTATGCATGTATGTATATACGTATGTATGTATGTATATACGTATGTATGTACGTATATACGTATGTATGTACGTATGTATGTACTCTTCGAATCAACATATATATATTCTATTACATTAACACAACATCGTGAACTTGAGTTAGGTCAACTTCCATTTATTTATTTATTTAGACACGTATTTACTCATCCAAGTTATTTTTACGTAGCATTTGTAAACAATTTGACAGAATATTACATTTTTTTGTTTAGGGTTATTTGAACCCGTTCCATTTCTCCTTATGGCAAGCAATTTATTTGTGTGTAATATGGGGCAACATTTTTAGTAGTTAATTGTGGCAGCACTTTATATTACGAACCAGTAAATATAATGTATCATTTTAGAAAACATTCTAAATTCAAATTAAGTAAGTAGTTGTAAAGATATGGTTAAGACTTAGAAACCCACTTAAGATTATAATAAAAAGTCGAAAGGCTGGATAAACATAAGAATTACTAGAAAAAATTATAACAAATTATAAAAGTTAATCTTAAGTTAATAATGATTATATTTAAATAATGAAAAACACGTTTATCCAGCCTTTCACCGTTTTATTATCTTAATTGGGTTTCTAAATCTTAACCATATAAATATAATGTAGTTAAACTGTACAAAATTAATGACCGCCTGCAGTGTTCTCAGATAATGGTGAATCAAACAGCAGTTCATAAGCCATTTAGTGAGAAGTTTTTTTTATGTTAGCTTACCAAAAAATTATTTATATTTGTATTTTGATTAATTTTAATACAGTAATTATTAATCAAATATGTTAAAAATAGGAACAATCTATCACCATTGTGTTTAAATAAATATGAAATTAAAATAGGGGTCAATGAGCCCTTTTTATTAAATTTTGTGACAAAGTTTAACATAACTATAATGGGCTAAGGTGAGGATGTAAAGGAATCAAGAAAAAGGCCAGTGTTTCTGCAGTTTGTATGGCAAAACATTTTGTTGGCCAAAATAATCAAAATATTGAATAAGCACAGATATAAAGTTTAATTTTATTCTCAAGGTGATATAAACAGTTGTTGAATATCTGTCATGAGAATAGTGGCATCATATGACAAACATTTTAAATTAAGAGAAAATTATGTCATTCAATTCCAGGACAGATTTGAAAAATATTCAAGAACTGTTGATACAACCATGTGAAGAATATTAAACTCTTTGTTATGACCGGTCGCCAGTTCGTAGAGGTGGAAGCACTCGCACACATTTAAATAATACGAGAGATGTGTTTCTGATCTATAACTAACTAGTTTATTAACATGAACTATAAAATATACAAATATTTACAAAAGATGCTTGATACATGGCAATTGTTCCTGTGTAAGCTACCCTAACTCTAATATATTCTTAGACCATGCTGAGGTCTTTAGTTTGACTACAGCCTCTGATGGAGTACCGGACACAACTGTCCTACTAACTAGTCAGTCAGTCAGTCAGTCAGTCAGTCAGTCAGTTTGTCCTTCATGAACTCCGGGTCATGAACCGGCCGTTCATCACTAATTGTAATTTACATGGCTATTACAGAAGACATTGTCTCAAGACTAGGAATGTAATCGTAAGCTAGGTGGCCATCCTAAGTTGCAACTATTCCTAGTTTCAACTTTGCACTTCTGTAGCAACACACTCTTAATTTTGAGTGTACACTCTGTTCAACATATTGTTGGATCCCAACATCTTGAACGAATATTTGATTATTTTGACTGAAAAAGTATGTTTGCTATAAAAATAATGCAAAAAAGACTAACCTTTCCTCCTGTTCCCCCATAATAGAACAGTTAGATGATAAATACTAGACTAGAGCAGAGGTCATCAAATCATCGATCGGGTGTTATTTTCGGTAAATAGCGTGGAAATTGATTTGTTGAAAGGCCTCTGTACCAAATTTTGTCTTTCATAATTCTTGACCCAGCCCCCTGAAGTTGGAGGATCAAGAGTTCGTATGTTTTCTCATGAAGAAAGGCTAAGCCCCATGGTAGCGCAAGATATTCAAGTTCAAGAGTGTGTTCATCTTATTATTGTTGTTATCTTACAGGCAGAGAGTTTGTTTAAACTATGGAGAGTTCATATTTTGCTCTACTAGGGCACTTTTATATGAAACAGCCCACTTGGGTGGTTGAATGATCTAAGACAGGGGTAAGCTACGTAATTTAAAGTATCAACGGGTGGGATAACACATTTCCTATCCTCTGGAGGTTTTTATACCCCCACCCCCTCCCAATCATTTATAACACTTAAAAAATATGAGAGCTGTAAGATTATACTACTATAAAGCCACACGGCTGACTCACTCAGTGATATTAATGTTTGCCCACTTAAAGGTGAGCTAGAAACTTTAAATTTGGCAATCTTATAGTTTCTAGCCCGCAGCTGACAGGAAAATTCCAAAAAGTTAAAACATTTAACTTTTAACCCCCGAAAAAGATTCAAAATTTCGGAGCAACTTTAAAGTAGGTGCAGACCTTACTTTGGAGGTTTCTTGTGGCTAAATGGTAAGATCGATCAAAAAACAGCTCTGGAATCACATTAGTTTACATCCACTTGCAAATAAAACGCACCGGAGGTTTGGGGGCGTAGCCCCCAACGAGAAAACTAGGTATATATCACAAAGAATTAATATATATTTAAGTTAGAATTTTGCTTTAAAACCACGTCTTACTACCATTTCATGCTACACAAAGCTGAGTGTAAATTATTTTTTTATCTTAAATGCTTTTCTAGCTTTATATATAAAGTAGTATTTAAATAATACATTTGCAGCTTATATAAACGCTTCTTTTATCATTTTACCAGCATTTGTTACTGTTAGGTATCTTTATTTTTAGCGAGAGCGGAAACTTTATTTTTCCTAAAAACTTAGGCCTACTATTGTCTAGTTAGATTTGTTTAACAGTCTTACTTTCTCTTTCTTTAAAGCCGTATTTGGTGTTTAATTCTAATCTATATCCGATTGAGTGGTTTCGTATTGTATTTTACCGTTACATTTGTTATTCTTTAAATTGAAATATGTCGGACTTATGTGCTGGCGGCCGGGGTTCAATCCTCGGTCCCAGCACAGATTTATCTGATTACCAAACCCTTCCTTCACCTCTTACAAGACATCTTGTGAATGTGGGGAATGCCAGGCCTCCACCGTGGTTCGGATTCCACGTTAAACTGTAGGTCCTCCATTTCATCTCACAATCACCCTACCATTTACACATTAGCGTAAGTGCGTATAACCCGAACGGGTAGTAAGACGCGGTGCTAATAATAATAATAATAAATAGAAATATGACACCTTTACACGGGAAATAAACCCAGGATTTTTGTTTAGACACACCACTACTGTTGCCATTGAACTATCCAGGATTCTTCCAACGCCTAGGCCAAATTTTCTATTAACGCCCTTTAAAAATGATATCTTCCTATTCTGAGTGTAAATTACACGTTTGTTATTTATTTGAATTTAAATAAATGATAAAACTTACACTCGCACATCAAATCACACAGAAACCAGCCACTTGGATATGACTATAATTCATTCACAACATCGAAACGCAAAACTACGATGATAAACTTCACGCGTAAGTGCAACAATTATTGCGTGTGTATGCCCCGTGCTGCCAACCAACCGTGGACTTTAATATTTTAATGTAAATTATTGTTATGCGATATAAACTTGTATGTAGTTCGTGATCGATGGATTGGTGACTCCTGCTCTGGTGAGAAATTTTGACACTCCTCGAATATGTTTAGCACCCTTTTCTCGTGATGTATTTAACACCCCTCTTTCGTGTTTGGAACCCTTTCCTCGTGATGTATTTAATACCCCTATTTAGTGTTTAATACCCTTTCCGCTTTATATAGCTTGACACTCCCCCCTCCCCCCCATTTGTGTTCTTAAATATATATATTGAGACTCCCCCACCCCCATTTGTGTTTAGCACCATCCCTAAATATATATTTTGACACCCCTCATTCCTGTTTAGCCCTCTTCCTAGTAATATTCTTTAACCCCTTGTTCTTATTTCCTCGCAATGTATTTTGACGGTTGACCCTCCTCACTCGTTCCTCACTCTGATATTGCCCACTCACCTCCTCAAATGTGTTGACACCCCCTCCTCTATTTGAGCTTCTTTGAGACTCTTCGTTCTCTCTTAGCGTACTGTTTTGACAATTCTTCCTTCCTTTGAGCTGTTTCTAAACACCCTTTACTGTGCACAAAACTCCTCTTTATCATCTTTTTAGAGCAGACAATATTTTAGACGTGTTTAGCGATTTTGTGATATATTTCAAACTCTTATATTGTCTTAAGCCACAGAATAAATCAATTTATTTGTTTTACTAGCTATGGAACCTCTTGTATTTGTAATTTATATACATGGCATTTATTGATTGTAGTGTAAAGTTCCTTTACCAACATGTCCTACCTGTTTAGTTTATACGAACATATACTTATTACGCTAGTTAGTTAATGAGAATAAGTTTGAATTTAAAGAAAATATTACCACGTTTTCATGTAGGGAGAGTGAAAAAACACTCTGGAGAAAAGCATTCTCAATAAACCCAACCGAGAATACAACCCTGATCTCCCTTGTCATTGGCAGTATAGTCTAACATATGAGTGACACCATTGACAATGTGATCACTGCAGCAGGCGTAAACATTTTTATCCCCCTTTAAATGTGTAGTAAAATTAAATTTTATAAAACAGAAACTACCTGTTAGTACAGTATGATTTAACATTTATGTCAGCTTTCTATTAATAAGTGCGCTAGAAGGATTTCCTTATGAAGTTTTTACCCGACAGAAATATTTATCTAGACAAACACAAATTATTATAAATATTAATGAGTTGATATTGTTGCATTTTGAGGTTGTCTTTTAAAGTTTTTACTTAGCTCTGCAATTTTTTTCTTTCAAAATGTGAGACAGCTTACCCTGCTCTTGATTCATAAATTATTCAAGATAATCGACTTGTCCTTTTAAAAGTACAAATGTTTCTCTTTAAATAAAATATGGCCAAGTCTTTGGCGTTGAGAATGTCCCATTACCTTTGTCGGGGTTTTGCTACAAATTTCCCTTTGTTATTATTATTATTTTCACCACAGTTTTTTTGCTACCAGAATGCTTTTAATATTTGTACACTCGACACATATTACTTCCTTTTATTACTACTCAACAGTTGGACATGTTATTAAAAACTATCAAACGCGAGATGGTACTGTACACTGTATAATTATCTAAAAATAAAATTAGCGTAGCACATTTTTTTAAGTTATCATCAAGGTCTAACAACGACTACACAAAAAATAATAAATTCCAAACGCTTATCCGTGACCTAAATGGAAAAATCACATTTTGTGTTTATAATTCGTTACAACAAGCACGAGAAAATTAAATGGTAACTTCCAGCTTCCATCATTAAAAAAAATGGCTGCCAAGACAGTGCTTATGATTGATTTTTGATCTATATCTCGTCTTTGCTTGCTCTGGATTAAAAATAAATAAACATTATGGTGGGAAGATCGGGGTTTTAATCCCGGCAAGGTGTAGTGATGGTGGTTTTCCTTCAACTGTTTTACACTCTCTCTCCACGCAAATTTGGGTACTCTTACTCTAAATTCAACCTTCCTTATCCGTAAAGGACCGGCTACACGGAGCCGCATTGCACCGGCGCGGAAGAATCTTCGAGAGAGCATTGCTCGGTGCGGACCGTGTAACCACCTACCACCGGAAATAAATGTTCGGTGGCTTCCGAACTTTGCTTTCTTGCTAACCACTAGACACTGTAGGGTTGTGCGAAACAGTGATTTTACGATACCAGTGATTACAGTGAGCTTGATTTTAAAAGAGCAATGCTTTTTATACCGGTGATTATTCACTGTGATTGACAGTCACTGTGTTAGCACTTGTAAAAGTAAGCATTTCTTTCACAGCCGTGTCACGTATGACGCTGTAGTCATTGTTACCAACATTACGGACAAGATAAACAATATTATATAGGCCTACAACATTCCATTCATCTCTCGGGCTAGAAAATGTGGGTCGACTCCGTGTAGTCATAGTTTAACATTTTTGTGTGATTGGTACGTATGACCTAAATAGGTCGTGTGACGCGGTGCTAACAAAAAAGGGGGTGGGAAAAAATCGTTGAATTCAAAACTCTCGTATCTGTTAGCTAGTTGTTAAAGCACTTATTCATAGTAGCATACGTTCATCGGCTTATTCATATGGTTCGTCCATATTTCCTTATCATTTTTACTTTCTCTTGGCACCTGGAGAGAAAGTATTCTGGTCGTCAAAACATTCGAACTCAATATTTTGATAAATATCGACGTTTTATGACCCCCCGAAACAAAAAAAAAAATTTCCACCATACCGTCTGTCTGTACCTCGGGCTAGAGCCGAAACTATTCTACTGAATGGGCTGTAAATTGGTGTGTGGGGTTTTCATAAGGTCCTCCCGAGCGGTTTCTGAAATTAAATATTTGACCCTAATATTAAGGATAATTTACCAAAGGGCCAAAAGAGAAAAAAAAATCTATATTCTCAAAATTCACTCAAATGCTTTTAATTAAATTTTGTATATAGCCACTGTTTATCATTATAACCAGGATGGCTTTTTTTTTAAGTAAATGACTTTGATGGTTCTTTACGTAGAGGGAAATTTTGAAAATTTTTATACTTTCTCGGCAGCTATTTTACATACAAAATAACTTACTATTGTAAAACTGATAAATATATTTTTATAAAATCAACAAATTCTGAGCTATAAGCTTATATATATATATATATATATATATATATAATTTTTAATTCAGATCTTTGAGAATGAATTTGATTATTATGCCCTTTAGTGGACAAAGATGTTTCTATTTACTCATTTTTTCTCTAATGCCTTAGAGTAAGTAACAGTGGTTATTATTTCATCTACGATCATTGATATTATGTTTCTATCACAATGTATAAACCTAATATTTCGTTTCACAAATCTTACGAGTTTTTAGTAAATGTTTACTTTTAAGATAAAAGCTGGAGAAGTTCTGTGCGATGCACCGTACCATTTATTTTTAGCATGTGAAAATATAAATGACATTGCACTAGAGGCCGACGTACAAACACGGATACCGCACAATAAATTAAATATTTTATTGGTTGACTCCCGGTAGTGGTGTTGAGTTTATATAAACATCCTTTATTTATGCATGGCCCGGCTCGGTGGCGTAGTTAGCTAACGCGCTAAATTCATGTTGAGATAGGCTGCCGAGGACAGGGAGATCGAGGTTCGAATCTCGCTCGGGTGAACTGGGGGTAGCCTTACCTAAAATGTTTTCCACTCTCCCTCCACGCAAATGTGATTTGAATTCCTCTGTATTCAACCTTCCCAGTTATATATATATATATATCACCGCCTCTTACTACCCGTTCAGGTTATACGCTTTAAGTACTAATTACTCTTATGGATTAGGACTTGGGAAGGTTGAATTAGAGGAAGTGAACCCGCATTTGCGTGGAGGGAGAGTGGAAAACCATTTAGGAACACCCCCCCAGTTCACCCGACCGATACTCGAACCTCGATCTCCCCGTCCTCAGCAGTCGAGCTTCAACACGACAAGCGCGTTAGCCAACTACGCCACCGAGGCAGCCTTCCCAGTTCCTAGCCAATTAGCGTAATTAGTATTTATGCCTATAATACGAACGGTTAGTAAGACGTGTTGCTAAATACTTGCCTCAGTGGTTGCATGGTCTAAGACACTACATTCACAATCGACTAGACTGCTAATGACGGGGAGATTGGGGTTCAAATCCCGGCACAGTGTATTAAGGGTCGTTTTTCCTAAATAGTTTTCCACTCTCCTTACATGCGGATGTAATTACACTTCCTCTAAATTCAACTTTCCTAATCTCTAACCAATTAAATTGATTAGTATATGTGCGTGTTAACGCGAACGCGTAATAAAACGCGGTGCCAAAAATATCATTTTTATTTATAGAATTATAAAATTTCAATTATATTTCATGTAGACCTACTTATAATGTGATATACCTAATTTTACTAAGACTATATATTCTGAAATTTCATATCACTCGCTTTATCACCAATCCTGATGTTTTAAAATAACCAAACAATTAAAATTGTCTATTCCACCATATTTAGAAAAAATAGATTGTGGAAGCTAGGATTGGTAAAGGAAAAACTTACGAGGGTGAGTAGGAAAGGGGGGGAGGTAGATGCGGAAGTAATTAAAAAACTTATGTAATTTAAGGATGGGGGCCTTATGTAAGTCAGGAACAAAATGTAATCTAATTCCCCTCGAGATTTTATTTTATAAATCAAGTAACGTCAGTTCTTATTTCATCCATTCATTTCTATTTTCTTCAAGCTCTTACTCCATTTTAAGTAAAATATTACATAGAGAGATTATTTGAGGATGTGTGCACAAATTTTGTCGAAAGACAATAACAGTTTTTCAATACAATAGTTTCAGCTGATTCAGGTTCACTCGGGGGATTTTTTTAATTTTTCCTTCTTGTTTTACGCTAACGATATTATATCATCGTGACACGTCTTGTAGACAGCATAGCTCCAAATTAAATCTGAGTGCAATATTCGTATAATATTTAACGCTATTATATATATTTCACTGAGTATGATTTTACATATTCATCTGCTGACTCCTTATAATTTTGTCAATAGTTAGATAAGATACCTGTTTTGAGTTTAGTCAGTTTTGAACCCTCGCCTCGGTGGTGCAGTTAGCTGACGCGTTAGTTTCATGCTAAGCTAGATTTCTGAGGATGGGGAGATCGAGGTTCGAATCTCGCTCAGGCGAACAGGAGTGGTTTTTCCTCGATGGATTTCCACTCTCCCTCCACTCAAATTCGAGTTCACTTCCTCTATATTCTATCTTCCTAACTCCTAACCCATTAGTGTAATTAGTACATAAGCGTATAGCCCGAAAAGATAGTAAGACGTGGTGCTAAAAACAAACAAAAAACTATTTTTCTAGGTGTATAAATAATAAAGGATTAGCTTAACCTCCGTGCAACATTAATAGTCATATCGTGCTTATGTCACGTTTTATTTTATATAAGAATTTATTGTGCGGCGTCCACAAAGTATTAATAAAATATGTCTGGGTGTTTGGTGAAGAGAGTATCGGGTGACTTTTTATCTCTTCCCTCGTCTTTTTCTGTCGCTTCTCCTCGTGTTCTTGGGCGCTACATGGCGAGACCGGTAGTTATTCTTCAACGGTGGATAACATAAAGTCGGGGCACTCAAGTCGCCCACTCGTAACGTTTACGATCGACTCCCGACGGGTAGACCACTTTCAATTATTCTCAATATTAGTTTTATTTTCTAGTTTTTAGGTTGACGTGTATATTTGCCACTCTTTCTACCGATCACTTTGTATAGAATGACTTTTTATAACCTACATGTGAGGTTTTATTACCTCTTAATTGATTAATAGTAAAAGGCAATTCCACGCTCACAAGTTATAATAAGTTGTTACCTGGTGGTCTAGGGATAAGGTGTCGGACTTCTGGGCTGGGGGTTTGGGGTTCAATCCTCGGTCCCGGCACAGATTTATCTGATTGCCAAACCCTTCCTCCACCTCTGACAAGACATCTTGTGAATGTGTGGAATGCCAGGCCTCCACCGTGGTTCGGATTCCACGTTAAACTGTAGGTCCTCCATTTCATCTCACAATCACCCTACCATTACACATTAGCGTAAGTGCGTGTAGCCCGAACGGGTAGTAAGACGCGGTGCTAATAATAATAATAATGATAATAATAATAATAATTGTAATAATAATAGGTTAATATGGCTCTGTTTTTTTGTTAAATGTCGTCTACTCGTGAGTGGATGAGATATTGTTGGTTTAGATGGATGATATAAACTCCCTAAGAGCGTGCATCATAGGAGACAGGCCCTAATAGGCTCCCGGCTCGCGCGAGGTATGGAAGTTTAAGAGAAAAGAAAATACCAAAATTTGCCAGAAATGTGTCATGTGCATTCTTTTTGAATGATTACTCAAAATTTTCCATGGTGACGATGGGGGTGAAAAAGTGACAATATTTCTTGTTAATAACTACAAAGACAGAATAATGATTTGTGTGCAATGCTTATCTGTGAAGCCATTCTAATACGGCCACAAACGTCCTTTTCAATGTATTTTTTTATCCAAATATCATTTAATATTTAAACAATGTTCCTTATTAGGAGCATCTATTAACTCTTTATCCCAATTAATGTTATTTCATAAATTATTCGAGTGCAATAATTTTCGTGTAAGTTTACGATTTCAAGCTAACTTTATCACAGAATTGCTGGGTCTATGTTATGCACGCGCGCTCTCAGTATAATATAGGCTACAGGGTACGGTACTCTCGCATCTTGGAATACCCAGCATTCTTAAGTAGAGGGGGGGGGGACTTGAGTTAAGCTCAGTATGCTTAGAAAGAATGTTTGGTTTCAGTCAACACATCTAAGTTTAATTTTAAATTTTTTACATATCATTTAAAGCTCTTAAATATTTAACATGAACATAGTAGCATACGCTTATAGGTATAATTAATTTTTTAGTCATTTAAGAGTCCTAAACCTTAGCTTAGTCGTCAGCATGTGTACATAGTGAAATAAGAGACCCGGGTTCAATTCCCGGTTCGGCCAAAATATGTATTATTGGTGAAATGTAGGTTTACAATTTCACAGGGATAAATTAGCGGCTGGAGGGATTGCTGTTGTGTGTACTCTAGATTTAGGATGGTTTATTAATCGCGCGCTGATATGATCAGTCGGTTGAGAAAGTGTACGTCATATACCTCAGATTAAAAAAAAATATCTTATGGGTGTGGGAGACGTTGGACGTTGCCTTTAAATTAGAAAATAGTAAAATATTTACGACCCAATGAAGAATACCGAAAATATGAATAAATTCTGTAAGTCATATAAAAATACTTACCTTGACCATTTATTCATTGCTACAAACGAGGTCTTTATTAAAATACAATTCAATGATTATTTAACGGTAAAGGTGACCTGGTGGTCTAAGGGTAAGGTGTCTGACTTCTGTACTGGGGTACGGGGTTCAATTCTCGGTCCCGGCACAGATTTATCTGATTACCAAACCCTCCCTTCACCTCTGACACGACATCTTGTGAATGTGAGGAATGCCAGGCCTCCACCGTGGTTCGGATTCCACGTTAAACTATAGGTCCTCTATTTCATCTCGCAATCACCCTACCATTACACATTAGCGTAAGATCATATAACCCGAACCGGTAGTAAGACGTGGTGCTAATATTAATAATAATACTTTAACGGTACTAAAAGTGCCCCATTTGAGAAGATTAATTTGGGGGAGGAGGGAAGACGTGTCCCCCTTGATATCGCCTCTGGCGACATTAGTGGGATAAATGCTTTCCCAATGAAAAGTAAATGTCCTCGTCATAATCCATGTTGTCTGTGACACTTCGAGAACTGTTGATATTATTTTAATTAGGAAATCAAACTAAACCTATCAGAAATATTTTAATTATGTCGGTCAAAAACTATAAGTTAACTTAGCATAATTAACGTTCCTATCCACCTCACCTTCATTAAAAATATTTGAGAGTTGAAGATTTGAGAAAATATCGGATTAAATATTTGAAAATTATAAACTTTTTTTTTGAAATTTAAAAATTGATTTGTTTCAAGGCTATTATAATGTTTATTGAGGATTTAACTCATCATATATATGAAAAACCCAACAACCAGACCCCATGCAGCTAGTTTTCCAGTTAGCTGAATGTATGAAACAAATAACGAACAAATTAAAAAAAAAATTGATTACCATTTCTATTTCCTATTACAATTTGAGAATTAATGTAATAAAGCAAACTTTTTATGCCTACAATGTTTCCTATGATTCGGTAGGACTATAGATTTGTATCAAAATAAAGATTCGGGTTCAGATTAGAGATTCGTTGCTACAATGAAGATTCGGATTGGTTCCATAAAAAGTTACTTTGACTTGTCGCTAAATTATTTCAGTGAAAGTGTTGATTCAATTGTTATAGGGTTGCTGTTCTCATGATGATTGAGGTTTTACAAAAGCTCATATTTGTAGATTTGAACAAAAATCATAAAACATAAAACTGTCGATAAATTTTACCCCAAATCCTGTAGTTTGTAAAAGAAAGAAAGATGACCTTGGTGATATTTTTTCCCCCGTGAATAAAGCTACTATCTAGTTTAAAGTTTGTGTTTTATGTCTAGAAAAACGTGCTTCAGTGTTACTATCGTGCTAAACTGACTTTCTGGGGAGATTAGCGTTCAAATCCTGATTATGTCTATTTTTATCTAAATTGTATTACAATCTCGTTCTATGCAAATATAGATAGACTACGTCTAAAGAGCTTCCTTTCTCCTCCATACGCCATTAGAATAATTATATTATATGCGTACAATCTGGACAGGTAGTAAGACGCAGTGATAAAAAAATCAATACAAACAATTATTTAAAGTTACTATAAAAAAAACTCAAAACAGTTTTGTGAAATTCTGAGATTCTGTACACAGATTACAGAAGAGTTTTTTTTATGATTTTCTCTACATTTGGCCATAAAACCATTAATTTTTTAAAAAACATAATATAATTTTAGTAAAATTTAATACGCTTCAGTAGTCGAATGGTCAAAAGCGTAATTCCTGCAATAGACTGGATCTTTGATGATAGGGAATTTGGAATTTCGAAACCGGGTCGTGTATATTAATTGTGTTTTCTCCTTATATGGCTTTATATTCTTCTTCCACGTAAATTCGGGTATACTTACAGTAGCCCCATGGCTTCTTTGGTGCTGACTGACATCTTTGAAACGTTACCAGACCAAATTATGTATACCTACGCTGGACCAAATGATCTGTAAAAACATGTGTCTAGCAGCTGTCACTTCTGACGGTCAAAATTTAGGTGTATACCTAAATGTTGACTGTCAGAAGTCAGCTGTGAGCTGTCAGTCAGCACCAAAGAAGTCATGGGGCTACTGTACTCTAAATACAACATTTATCATCCCTAACACACAAGACTAATTAGCTCTAATACAAATAACCCGAACAAGCAGTAAGACGCGGTGCTATATAAAAAAAAGTATTATTAAACATTCATATTAGATCTATAAAATACTATCTTCTAAAAATATATGAATCGACAGTAATTACTTAATTGGTTAGTAGTTACTGACAATAATTAATATTTTGCACGTCTGGGCTACATCCTTTATATCCCAGTAGTGGAAAGATTGCCCAGTACTATTGCACCGTCTGCCAGGGGACGCCCGAATGTTCTAATCGTACATCGTTTCCGTGGAGGCCCTTTCCATGTCCCGATGAGAAGAAATGATGGTGATAGTAAGTATAAGGGTGTGGAACCGGTGGAATCATTTAAACCTAACTTAAGCCTAATTAATAAAACTCTGGTTAATGTTGGAGTAATTCTCCTTTAGGGTTAAATACCTATGGTATCAGCCGGGAATCGATCCCGGTACCCCTAGGCTCCTAACCAGGTGCACCAACCACTACACCACGAGGCTGGTTCATAGCTAATTATGATATTAATAATCCCCGTTCTTTTATATAGGTTGAACTCAACCTACGTGATATGATTATTTACTTCGTAATATCATAGATTAATTTGTTCATCTAATATAAACAGAACTGTATATTTACAGAATTTGATATGATACTTGAGTAATCTTGATAACATGACATTATTGCTTTTTGGCTAAACATAAGAACTTTAATAAACCTTGGTTTGGTTAATGAACTACAGTAGATTATATTTTCATTATTTTGTTGATTTAATTTGCTGCAAAGTTTATCTCTTAAAATAAACCATGTTAGTAGTGATCTACCCGCTTCGGCGGCCGGTTGGTTTAATGCGCTACTCTCGCAGTGGACTAGACTGACGATGATGGCGAGATCAAGGTTCAGATCTCGGTCGGGTGTACTGAGGGTAGTTTTTGCGGGTACATTTCCTATAAAATATAACCTTCCTAATCCTTAGAACCACTAGCGTAATTAGTACATAAGCTTATAACCCGAACGGGTAGTAGGACGCAGTTCTAAAGAAAAAAGTTATTTCTTTATATACGAATTTTAAAATGATCTACTTATTTTGATCAGTTTGTTTTGTACAAATTTAGGCCCATCCTTAAAGTAAAAGTACGAGTTTTAAACAGTGTCGGTGCGCTATTGAGGATATATAACGATAATATAATAACGATTACTATATTATAATAAATAGAAGTGATATCATAGAGTATTAGGGAATTAAACTGGAATTTCACTTTGTCATCGTTGTTGAAAAGGTAGATAATCAATTTCCATTCTCGTAATTTCATGAAATATTATATGTATGTTTTTAACCAGTGTTTCATGTTAATGTAGATGCCTTTGATCTAAACTAACCTTATTATCCTAATTAATTAAAGTAAGTTATTATAATAACCCCTTGTGCTAGACGTAAAAGTTAAGTAATAACTACACAATACCTAAAACATTATCATTGATGTATAAGCTTAACATAATTAAATGCACCAATTTTAACATAATTTTTCAGTTAAATTAATTTAATTTTGGCTATCGTATTCAATAATGTTTAGTTTTTGATAAGTTTTCCCCGCATATTTCAATTGTTATTCTTTCTCGTTGTTATATGTTATTTGTCATAAATTTGCATTTTAAAACTTTATTCTTGGCATTTGTATTATTCTTTGTCCATGAAAATATATGTATTTTGTCTTATAATGAATAAACTAAACTAAACTATACTTTTAAAATGATAAAAGGAAAGAAGTTGATAAATTTAAAATGTTTTATTTTATTGGTTAGGGAAACCAATAATAATTATATCTACTTGAATTCAATATATAGGACACATTTTATGATCTTCATTAAATCATTAAATATAAATTGTAACTAGCGCAACTATATCTTGATCAAAAATATGTTTATGGAAAGCTTGGATAAGAATTTTTTTTTAAATAATTGTGTTGCACCAACTATCGTTTGTTCTAATAGGAAGGGACATGTAGAGAATTCAAACTTTTTTAAACCAACATTGAAAATATTTTATTATTAATTTTGTTTCATCAGAAATAATTTTAATTATAAAAATTATAGTTTTGGACCACGTAACAGAGTAGATAGATATCTGAAAATGGCTGTAGAAACCTTTACAACTGTCTAAAAATGTTAATTCCTAAGAGAATTGGACTTAATCAATAGTTGGAAAGAACTGTGAACTTAAGAGATCAGATCTACTCTGATCACCAAACAGTCCCAACAATGTTGACATCTGAGTAAACTTGAGCAACCTTGATTCTAAACCAGGTAAATTTATAGATAATGTTATGACGGAAGAGTAAATATTTTGCCACAATTAGTAACACTTGGTGAATAACTAATACAACACTGTATTAACGGGCGTCATGTTTGCCTTTAGACCCAAGAGAAGTTAGTTAAGGAAGTCGCCAACCTCAGCGCTGAGATGCGCTGCAGACGTTCATAAATCAATCATTATTTAAGAAGTGGCTATTTATTTTAAATATATATCACACTATAAAATGGTGGTCAAAGGGGTAAACATGTTCCTATGGGATTTTAAACTTTCCATTCAAAGTTTTATAATTAAAATAAGAATAATGAATAATAATAAACCAGCTCATTTTTACGACGCTCCACACGAAATTTAGCAGGAAGGTAATTTATATTTAAAAAGATATTTTTTTCAAATTAATGGTGTTATCTCTTGCATAGAGCTATAAGAACCCACTATACGAAGAGTCATTGTCACGCTTCTCGTAAAAAAATATAGATCTTGGCGGATATTTCCCTTCAAGTAGATGGTGTTATTAAGGGACTGTTTTACCATCTAAGTGTCTTATAGATTATTTTTTTAAATAACTTGTTATATAAAATAAATTTATAGAGAATCTAATACGCTCCGCAGAAGAGTTTGTAAATAATTAAGAGCATATAAGAACAGTTAAGACGTTATAATAATGAAAATATAGTTTTTTTGAGAAATTACTTATGGTTTTCATTTGTTTTGTTATATTCAAATCTGGAATGAGATATTTTATATTTATTTAATAAAACAGTATTTAACTATTACAATGTTTCATATATATTTGTTATAAATTCTTTATAAATTATTCTAAAATCGAATTTTAAATATTAAAATAATATTATCTAACGGAAACAAGCCAAGTAATACGAATTCATATAAAGTTTTATTTTAACAATTGGCTATAGATTCTTTTTACTGATACACTAATAATAATAATAATTATTATCCTATTAAGGTTGTTGGGGGGAGGAGAGTACATAATAAAAATATCTGCTGCATTCTATTTTTGAGATGATATACACCACATTGTGGTTAATTCACCTTTAATGTGTCCTGGATGGAATTAAATGCATTAAAACCCCAAGTCAGATTCTAGTAACTGGGCTCTACGCTAATTATTTAAGTCGTGAATTAGATAATCTTCTTAACCATGACTCATACATAATATTCACATGACTATTTCTAATCGTGACTTTAAAAAAACAAGTGAATACAACATTTATAAATAAGGATTGATTCAATGATCCTATTTATTGAAACATCATTGTTGCGTTAATTCTGGTTCAATGTGATAGTTTTTCAAGATAAAATACCGTAGTTTTGATTGTTAAAATGTAAGTGTGTTGTTTTTCAAGCTCGACTTTCATTCATAAGTAACCCGCCTCGGTGGCGTAGTTGGCTAACGCGCTTGTCGTGTTGAGCTCTACTGCTGAGGACGGGGAGATCGAGGTTCGAATCTCGGTCGGGTGAACTGGGGGTGGTTTTTCCTAAATGGTTTTCCACTCTCCCTCCACGCAAATGAGGGTTCACTTCCTCTAATTCAACCTTCCCAATTCCTAATCCATTAGAGTAATTAGTACTTAAAGCGTATAATCCGAGTGGGTAGTAAGACGTGGTGCTAAATATTATTATTATTCATAAGTACGAGATTCTACTTGGTTCGAGTAATATTATATAGCCTACTATTGGGGAGGATGAAGTTTAGAATAAATGTAACCTACTCTGCGTGGAGTAATGTGGGGAAAATATTTAGGAATATAGTACACCATTACAAACGGCTCGGATCTAAAATTCAACATTCTTGTCACTAGGAAACCAAATAAGTCGAGACTGACAACTTAGCCAGTCTGATCATCAATGCGGGGGGCTCTCCTAATTATACTCATTAAATACATTACTTTAGATAAGTTGCTAGTAATGATGATATTACAAATCGTCAGGTGTGTGCTAGAACATCGAACCTGCAACACTCAAACTTTTCAGGAAAGCCCAAAAACACCCTTTTCTGTTTTAAAAATCAGCGACCTTCATGATTCAACAAATCCATCAGGTCATTTCATATTTGTTCATGGACATTCACCCACCTCAATGGCGTAGTAGGTTAACGCGCTAGTTTCGAGTTGAGCTAGACTGCCGAGGACGGGGAAATCGAGGTTCGTATCTCGCTCGGGTGAACTGGAAGTGGTTTTATCAAAATGGTTTTCCACTATCCCTTTACGAAAATGCAGGTTCATTTCCTCTATATTCAACTTTCCCAATTACTAACCCATTATAGCAATTAGAACTTAAGCATATAACCAGAATGGGTAGTAAGACGTTGTGCTAAGTATTATTATTAAGTATTATTTCATGGACATTTAATTTATGATGGCTTCATTGAGCTCTCAATTTAGATCATTGTGTAAATTCATATGGTTTAGTGTGAGTTTAGTGTGAGCTTTGATCAATTTTTAATATTCAGAATAAAACATACTAATATGGTTCTCTAATAATCTTATAATTGACAGTAATAAACTAAATAAGTGTTATTTCCCACTATCTAAGTATCAGAGGTATTTAAAGTGAGATTTCTGGACCTAATGATTATATGAGCACACGAGCATTTCTATGAGCGATCGTAAAAGGGCCCACCAATTTTGCCGGGAAAAGTATTCTCACATATCTCCCAGTTTTATTTTACAGGTCTCAATCGACATGAGATCGACGGCTTTATTTCTCTCTGAAGGAAGTTGTGCTACAAAATGTATCGCTAGAAAAAAGTCCGATGATTTCGTTTGGGTGTGAACACCACAAGCATCGGGCGCGAACTTTACCCTAATACCTCCTAAGTTGACATTTGACTTATTTCAATTATAATTATAGTATTTTAGGTTTGTAGCTTAAATTAGTGGGCACGGGAGTGAAACGTCAGGCTCATCTAGTGGAACAAGTATGTCGAGGTTCAAATCCCGGCCGGTTTTCTGAGGGTTCCTAAATGGTCTCTCACTCTTACTTCACGCCAATAAAGGTACATCCCCTAGTAGAAATTTACCTTCCTCATACTTAACCCTCTAGTGTAAATTAATGCTGATAGTCAGGACAGGGTAAAAAAAAATATCAATTTGAACATGTTCGATAAATTCCCAATTCCAAACAAAACCGCTGTAACATTGGCATTTGGTGAAATAGGATTTACATGAAGAATGTAATGTATATATTAAAAAAAAGTTTTATTTTTCTTGCTACATTCTGAAAAGGAAGCCCATGGTTGGATTTTTATCAAATTGTAAAAATATTTTTATAGGTCTCGTGGAATGTTTTCATTAGGACTACATATTATATGATATTTTGTAGCCATGTTGAACTCAGAAAGAAAACACGTGGATTTGAAAATCATTTTCACGTATTTGTATACATTGCATGGATATTCCTGGCCGTAGAACTCGGTTGTCTTAGGGTAAAAAGCTCTCCTCAGGTCTAATGTTCGTGGGTTCAAACAGACCAAAGCCGACGGAATTTTATTTGGTGTTACAAATCCATAGCACATCTTCCTTCAGAGGGTAATTAAAACCGTTGGTCAAAATTTTGATTGTGGCACGTAAAAGAAACCAGAGAGCTATGTGAAAATAACTTCCCCTGGGAAAATGTTTGGGCCTTTCTGCTGTCGCCTATAGAGAATCTCATGTGATTATATGATTAACGTGCACTTTATGAACCCACTAAATACCTAGGATAAATTTAAAATAAATAGATATATCTGGTCACATAACTCTTAGTCGATGTTTTATTATGTTTTATATGTATTACACATTTGAAGGTCATAAGGGGAAAATGTGTGTGTGTGAGGGGGGGGGGTTGCCCGTGTAAGTATTGACATAAGCCACATAGGTGGGCATGTGGAATAAATGTCAAGCTTATCAAGTCAAATTGTCCAGTGTTAAAGAGGTTGAGGTTGAAATCCCAGCCTGGTTTACTAAGAGTGGGTTTTCCTAAATGGATCCCCACTATTCTTAGACGCAAATGCAAATGAACCTCCTCCAAATCATGTCTTTATAATGGCCACTCCTGGGTGGGTAGCATGACGAAAGTAATGAGTTACGAGGCTTATTACGATATGACTAGGAGTAAAGCTACAGCAAGTGACAAACCATTTTCTAGCTAGAACGTAAGATAACAGAATTATGAAATAATTATATAATAAGTATAATAGTGCAGGTAAAAAAAGATTTTTATAGAAAATATATATTACTGGCCTCAAAGAACCAAAGCTTATAAATAGGTTATTCTCCTCCGGGTGTAGTTATGGAGCGTTGCCTCGTATGGAAGTGAAGTATGGACCAAGGAGAGAACTGAAAAGAAAAGATTGGAAACATTTTAAATATGGTGCTACATCATAATGTTTAAAATACCATGGAGAGAGAGAGAAAGAGGTGAAGAGAGAAAGAGAGAGAGAGATGTGCTAAAAACTGTAAAGGAGGAGAGAAAGAATTCTTACTAAAACAACATATGGCCACATACTCGGACATGAGAGTTTGATTAGGTAGATAATGTAAGGATATATTAAAGCAAGTATGCAAGAGAGAGCGTAAGGCTGGGATAAACGTGAATCATTTTGCGTAAGGTGTTGGAAAGAACAATTATAAAGATGTATACGACTTCTATAAAGATGGGCAGAACTGAGAGATGCAGCAAACTAATCTGAAGATGGAAATTAAAAAAAAGCAAAGAAAAATAAATTGTTGCATGTAAGTGAAGTAGAGTAAGTAGTTTTAGATGTAACTTAATTGAACTATACAAGATTAATTAAAATAACGACGGTCCTAGGTCGTTAGCGATCTTTACTGACTCGGGAAGACTGGGTTTAAACATCAACAAGGGCTCAAGGAGTGAATAGTGTACAGAGGACGGTTTCCAATCCCCTATCCAAACAAATGCTTGTATATTACCTAAAGATTGCTCTTATACACTTCTTTAAGCTACAATTGCTGGAGCTATCAGAGTGTATTTAGTGGTATTGTTACATTTATTTGTACTAAAGTTTGAAACATATGCTTGGAAATCAATTTTGTTAGAAAATGAATCGATATTTTTACAGGATTTTGGTAGGCACAAACTTTAATAAAAAAGAAACTCGCTGAAAATGAATAATATTGGTTACTTTTAAGTTAGAGCATCCCACCCGGTGGTTACTTGAATTATATCTTCACGCTTAGCCAATATTAAAAAAAAAACACCCCAAGATGCACACCCTCACTTTTAACTTGTTACATATGCAAACTTCTAGATTTTTGGTTCATTGGATTATTAGATACCCACACATTTGGTCATGAAGTGTAAGGGAGGTCTCGATATACGTACCGTAGAAATTAAAAGTAGCCTAAATGATAAAAGTGTATTTCTGCAATATCTTAAAAAATTATACGTAATTATTCTAGGTCTTAGATGCTTATGTCCTCTGGCTTAGAAGTTATTCGTACCGATAATCACGTGATTTAAAGCATCTGGCTTGCGATATGTATAAAAAGACAAATTAAGGCTACCCGAATTACGTAGGTCCAGGCCATGTTTCAACTTTCTATGTTTGTTGGTTTTAGATATATTATCACAAGTGCCCACTCGGTCCACGGTGTAAGACTCGTAATGTATACAAGTTTACACAAATCCTGCATGCAAGTTTTCATGTTTATTAAATTACCTATATCAAATTTTGGCTTTCTTTTATGTGTTTGGTTCAGAAAATAATTATACTGCTGGTCACGAGAATTGAGGCGTCAATTTTTTTTAAACAACACTCTGAAATTAATTCGCTATTTCTTAAAATTTATTTTTTGGCTGAATATTGCGACTCTTTAAGTTTATATGCATTTATTTATGCTATAAGGGCGAGTAAGGTTATAATTGAGATGAAATACACTTGCATTATCTCATTTGGAGAGTGGGAATAACATTTTGCAAAACACAGTTATATTTTTACCATCGCATCTTACTACCTGTTCAGGTTGTACGCAAAATTGGTTAATCTAGTCTTGATTTGAGCCCCAACCTCTTAATCAACGGTGCAACTAGTTTATGCGAGCTATTCGTGATAATCCACCTGGTGAAATAATCCTCAATAAATTCTACTCCACATTGTATTCTCGTTTATTACATCTCTTTTTTTTATGGAATTATCTAAAGTGAGATCATTTTAAATTTATGTTTTAGAGTGAAAAGTTTGAAGTTGGTTTTATCGCCTTAAAGTTGAACTAGATATTTAGCTTAACCTATATATGGATCTAAAAATATATATGGTATTACTTTATCCTAACAGTTATAATATTGGATTTATATTACAAGAAATATACTTTGCCAGAAAATATAAACAAATTGGTTACTAAGCAAATACAGATGGCACTGAATCCATGATATTACTTGATTGACAATAACTTAAATCCATAAACCGAGAACTTACAAGTAATTCATAAATGAGGTAGAAGAGTAGAGTGTTTGGGGGAAAGAGGGGTACTATTTAACACAATTGATAAATCATTAAAATTAATTTGGTAGCCTTCCCATATTCAATGATATTATATACATTGTGTTTTGTTTTTAACTACATGCATAGATACTAGTGAAACATAATAGCTTGCTTCACATCTCGGATAACACTTAACTCAAGTAAGCAATACAGCTTGAGTCAGCTGACGCATCGTAGTGGTTCCCAATATGTTCCATGTCGTTGACCCCCTGATGTCAATGATGTTAATAATCCACAGTCCTACTTATCTCTCCCGCAATACGAGGTGAAATTCAAAACCTAAGTACACATTTCTAGCATTCCACGTAACCCATTTAACATTAACAACAGTAAAAACATACTTAATGCACAGTAACGGAAAAATACCCAGAATTTTAATCTAATAGTGAATAACGAGTATTCTTCTTATCATTTGAATATACAAATTTTTAAAAAAATATTGATTTGTTTCGTGGAATCCTACAGGACTTTTCACGGACCCCAGGCTAAGTACCTCTGCTCTATAAGACAATGAAATTGGGACTAGAGTAACAATTTTGCTATATTTTAAAATATCATACACCACAAAATGTTATTATATATATTTGAAAATAAAACTTATTATTAAACTGTTTTCAATCTCAATGGTAAAAATTCAGAAAACATCATCTCGATGTGATTTTTGTTTCGAGCATTATCTTGTATCTAATATCTTATACCGGTTAATAGGCTGTAAGATTAGCCCAAGAAATAAAAGGGATGTCGGGAATAATTAGATAAAATCTAAATTTAGGCCTGTTGTTAGACCACTTTAAGAGGTGGTTTTCCCCAAAACTCCCACCACCCCTCAAACTTTACATTAGCAGACATTTAGAAATTAGCTCATATCTCCACAAGCAATGATAGTAATGATGTAAATATGTTTTAGTTTTAATAATAAAACTACGCTATACAAAATTAGTCCTGTTAAAATTTGCGCTAATACCAATAGTTTCTTCTTAAATTTAATAAAGGCTTAAATAAAATGGCGTTTTTATTTCTAAATATAAAGTTTTAATGTTGTAGCTTGTTTGAAAATGGCAATATGGGAATAGGTTTGGTAAGAAAGTTGTAAGCTGATTCAATAGCTTTTAAATGATAAATGAACACTTTTGCACCCATGACTTTCACACAATGAGGCTGAATGGCGCCATCAGCACAATGAGCAATTCTCAAACCATACTCTCTTTGTATTGAGCGCAAAGACGATCTTTGAGGAGTACAACTACACAGTTTTGCATTGGAAAATGTAAGTTCTGTTTATTTGGATCAACTATCTACAGCGCTGTGTGTGTGTGGCTTTGTAAAGGAGATTAGTGAGGAATGGTCAGACCACGGGTGAAGTTGTGAGATATCTAAAACCCGAGGTAGGGATGCTTCCGCGCAAAGTAGACAAGCCTCAACTCTTATCAATTAGAGTTTAGTGAAATATAAGAGCAAATAAAAAAATGTCAGAGCTCAGAACGCTCCAGAGGATATAAAATACAGTACTAATAAGAGTATTAGAAAGGAATAAAAAATAAAAATGAACTTATGTTTCTATCAGAAATATTTAATCGATTAGAATCTAACTTTATTTTATTGGAACTCTGGATATTAATTTTAGCGTGATATCCTAGTATTGGATCGTACAATTGTAAAAGAAGTGAAATTATAATAAAAGTAGTATCCAGATCATACAGTTGGCAACGCTTTGGAGAACTGGAACTACGCAGAAAAGAGACGGCCAGAACACAAGCAAAACACAAATCTGCGAAACTTTGGTCGAAAGAGGTGGGTGGGAATCCTCAACAGGTTGTTTAATCGAATTTTGTGTGTGTGTGTGTGATAAAGCAGGTACAATAAAAACATACCTTGAGTATGAGCTAGCCTCTCGTCCACCATCTATTTTTTATGAAGTTTCTCTTCACAAGGGCAGAAAGTATTCTCTCATGAAAGTTTTTGAAGAGGGTATTGTAGAAACATTTGAACTAATCGATGTAGCAATAGTGATATATGGAGGATTTATTCTTCACTATGTCACCTGGCCGTAGGATAGCTCATATGGAGAAATATCGCTGTTCATTTGTGCTTACAAGGTATGGAAGAAATACAACCATTTTTTTCGATGGTTACCCCGAGGATTCTATAACAAAACAAGAAGAATAAAATAGAAGAGCAGCCAAAAAATACTCATGTGATATAACTTTTGAAGAAAACACAAAATTCATTACAGTAAAAGAGCATTTTTTAGCTATTAAAAGCAACAAAAAGGACTATTAATTTCAGTAGCATCCGAAATAAAAAAAATTGTTCAAAAACTTTTTGAAGAAGAAGATGCTGATATAGAGATGGTAAGGGTAAGGATCATAAAACTAAATTGTTACTCTAAAGTTGTTGTCGTGGGTTCAGACACAGATTTACTAGTGTTGTTAGTCACTCTTGCTCCTGCAAATATATATATGTTTATTTTTGTAAACAAAAAGTTGGTAAAAGCCCTTCAAGAGTAATTTACAAAATCAACAGTTTGATTGAAAAGTACATTGAAATTAGGAAACGTCTGCTGTTTGCTCACACAATAACTGGTTGTGATACGACATCATGCTTTTATGGATTGGGAGAAATCAAAGCAATTGAAATGATAAAATCATCATCTGAATCTGAGGACAAAGCAAGAATTTTTACTAAGGAAGTTCTCGAGAAGAATTCTTTGTCAAAGGAGTAAAATGTATCCTTGCATTGCATAGGATGAATAAATACTCGAATTGAATGAATATTTTTACTTCCGATTCACGAACTTAACAAGAAAGTCTGCTTTAAGATCAAATTTCGAACTGGTGAAACTTCCCCCAACATAAACATCATCTCATCAGCATCTTCTAAGGGTTTACCTGCAAGTATAAGGGTGGCTAGGAAATAGACTGCTGGCAACTGATTGGGGTTGAACTTTAGAATATCTAGAAAATAAAGGAGGGAAGAAGAAACCAATGAAGCATATTGCTAGCAGAATACCTTTTGCCCCGGATGGACTTCTACGCCTCGTGTCCTGTAGCTGTAAATCAGGATGTGGAAATTATTGTAGACGCCAAAAATCTGGATTAAATTGTACTGCAATGTGTGTGTGCTGCAATGGCCTATCACACTACAACTCACCTGCGTTAAGTGTAGATAGTAGCACTCTTTTGGACGAGTAACGCTGTATATACTGTGAATTGTAACTGTAAATATTGATTATGCTTGGCATAAACGTAGCCAGGAGATTCTTCGGTTGGTGGGAAGATGAAATCACATTTGGACAAAGATCTAGGTTTTGATTGTTAATAAGAATTAATCTGAAATATTTTTATCACCTGTGGCCTATCTAAACAGTTTTTTACTTTTTACTATTAAGGTGGTAAATTATTTTTATTAATACAAACTGAAAATTAATATTATACAAGTATTTAAATGATATAACAAAACATTTATCAAAATTAGGCCAAAAAATACATACTATGTAGTTTCGTTAAAATTACTGAATATATTAGAATCAAAATACAAAAAGCGAAAAGTGTCCACTGCAAGAGTTAGTGCCGCTGTTGGGGCCAAAACCAACACACACCTTTCACGGACTGACACTGTAAATGTAAGACGGTTTTGTTAACAAACACCAAGACAACGTAAAGTAAATAATTTAATTAGTAACCAACATTTTATTTTTGAATATGTAAAACTTTATAAAATTGTTTTCTAGTCTTCCCTTGAGTTTATAATAATACAAATACAATTTAATATTTAGCTAAACATTTTATGAAAGGGTAAAGTTTCAGTGTGTGGAAGGAATGTATACCAATATCCATCCCACCCACACACCTGAACTACCTCTCAAACATATGTCGAGGTGATTAACTGCTGCCCTAGTGGGATGCCAGAAGTAGCACCATCCATATGGTGTGATTTTTTTCTTAAGTGTCTTTGGAGCAAAAAGGTTAATTTATATATTATTTTAAAGCTATTGAATCAGGCTACAACTTTCTACCAAACATATCCCAATATTGTCATTTTCAAACAAGCTAAACCTTAAAACCTCATAAATGGAAATTAAAACTCCTTTTTATCTAAGCCTTTCTTAAATTTAAGACAAAATTATTGGTATTAGCGCAAATTTTAGAAGGATTATTTTGTATATCGTAGTTTAATGATTAAAAATAAAAAATAATTACATCAATACTACCATTGGTTATGAAGATATGAGCTATTCTCTAAATGTATGTGAATGTAAAGTTTGGGGGGAGGGCTAAATATTCCTGGTGTTCTACTGGCAGAGGCAGATATGGAACAGTATTTTGAGGTTGGGACACCCTGTAGGTGTGGTTACTTCATCTCTACGAGATTATACGATGATAATGATGATTGTGTGCTCCCATTAAAAGTCTTAACCATAGCTTAAGTCTAACTAATTAAACAATGGCAACAATTCCCCTTCAAGAAAAATACTTATGGTACCACCGGGAATATAGCCCATCACCCCTAGACTCTTAACCAGAAATACTGACCATTAGACCAAGAGGCCAACCTATTATATATATACTATTTCAAATTCAAAATTTCTCTATATTTTCTATGTGTACGGTTCCCCTGCCCATTTCTATGTAAAGCTACCGCAAAGTTAATTTACCCAAATTGCTTGAAGATTATTAGGACAAAATCCCTCGTGTGTTTTAGTGATATTACTTAATATCAAGAAATATTTCGGAAATCTTCGGGAATGGTTGGAAAGGATATTCAATGTTTAAATTATATCCCAATGTGAAATTATTTTCTGTGACTTTTAAATATGTAAAGAGCAAGAGAGATAAAGATCAATTTCTCGTTAATGCTAATTTTATACTACCAATAAAATTAACTTAGAGAATTTTTTTTTCGTAAAACCTGTTATGTCAGGTCGAAATGATGAAGTGGTGTTCCAGGAGCTAAATTCCAGCTGGATGCAAAATATCGCATTAGCAATCAACGCAGCCAATATAGTAGCGGTGTTCCCAGAGCTCAATTCCAGCTGGATGAAAAATATCGCATTAGCAATCAACGCAGCCAATATAGTAACGGTGTTCCCAGAGCTCAATTCCAGCTGGATGCAAAATACCCCATTAGCAATCAACGCAGCCAATATAGTAGCGATGTTTCCAGAGCTCAATTCCAGCTGGATGAAAAATATCGCATTAGCAATCAACGCAGCCAATATAATAACGGTGTTCCCAGAGCTCAATTCCAGCTGGATGCAAAATATACCATTAGCAATCAACGCAGCCAATATAGTAGCGATGTTTCCAGAGCTCAATTCCAGCTGGTTGAAAAATATCCCATTAGCAATCAACGCAGCCAATATAGTAGCGATGTTTCCAGAGCTAAATTCCAGCTGGATGCAAAATATCGCATTAGCAATCAACGCAGCCAATATAGTAGCGATGTTCCCAGAGCTCAATTCCAGCTGGATGAAAAATATCCCACTATAAATCAACGCAGCCAATATAGTAGCGGTGTTTCCAGAGCTCAATTCCAGCTGGATGCAAAATATCGCATTAGCAATCAACGCAGCCAATATAGTAGCGGTGTTCCCAGAGCTCAATTCCAGCTGGATGCAAAATATACCATTAGCAATCAACGCAGCCAATATAGTAACGGTGTTCCCTTAGCTCAATTCCAGCTGGATGAAAAATATCCCACTATAAATCAACGCAGTCGAAATGGTAGAGGGACTACTAAGGCTTCTATAGCGTAGTAATAAAACAGCGGCAACCATAAATGTATGCATGAGCAACACAAGAGTATTCCAAGCGCTTCTCATTCTAGAATGGCCATTTAACCTGTCGGGCTACATGTAATGAAAAATATTCAGAACCTGGTATTGGCAACATGATGGTTCTCATTGGTGTTGAACCCGATGGACGCCATCTCAAATGCAAATATTTTCTCGGTAACTGCACGTGTAACATTCATAGACACTCAACCCATTTAATATTGTACACTTTCTAAATAACTGTTGAAGCTCTGTTATCTTATTAGTAAAGAAATAAGGATCCGGCCTCAGGCTCCTCTGTTGATTGCGACTTCCCTTCGGGCCCTCTCAATTTACGTCGCTCAATCGATATTTAAACTCTCACGCGAGGGAAGGCCAAGAAACAATTGACGTCAAGGGACTCGTTTTTATAAATATGTTACGCTCAAATTATATATGAGATATTTAACGTTCACTTTCTGAACCCACTTATTATATCAGCACACGATAATTTCTATGAGCAATAGGGAAAGTGCCTACCAATTTTGAAAGAAAGCTATTTTTACACCTTTCAAGGTTCTTTTACATGCAACAGTCGACATGAGACCAACGACTTCACTTCCCCATCCAAAGGAGGTTGTGCTACGGACTTTTATCACTAAGAAATAAATTCCTTTGATTCTTGCTGGGTTTGGACCAACGAACAACGTGTCGTGAGAGGAGAACTTTACCCCAAGACAAACAGGTCAATATTTCTAAGTATTATCATTAGCTTTTTACAAAAATAATTTGTACTAACAGAGGGTAATTGAAGGATTCCTTCGCAAGAGGACAATAATATTAAATAAAACTGCTTGAATAATGTAAAAATAAACTAATCACCATTGTGAGAAGAAATTACATGTAATTACAAGAGCATGAAGCATACTTTTAGCAAATCTACCACTTTCGTGCACTTGATCATAAATAAGTTGTACAGCAATCGCATGCTAAGTAAAACTACGAATCTTCCACATCCATCAGTTACTTTACCATGTTATCCCCTTCTAAACATTATGTTTGGTGTCATATCTAAATCTGTGAATATATCAAGTTCGTTACTTTATCATGACCCACTTTTTCATCTCTTGATAGTTCCAAACTGAAAATTTATTATTATTATTATTATTATTATTATTACTAGCATCGCGTCTTACTACCCGTTCGGGCTATACGCACTTACGCTAATATGTAATGGTAGGGTGATTGTGAGATGAAATGAAGGACCTATCCCCACATTCACAAGATGTCTTGTCAGAGGCGAAGGAAGGGTTTGGTAATCAGATAAATCTTTGCCGCGACCGAGGATTGAGCCCCGGCCACCAGCACATAAGTCTGACACCTTACCTCTAGACCGCCAGGTCACAGGGAACTTAAAAACAGTCATATTTGTAATTTCGCTACGTCGTCATTTAATTTAAAGGTTAACACATCTTGAACATACGAACGTGACCATTCCCTGATTTGCTCTAATGAGGTCCAGATTTATGCCCACATTCGTAAGAGTGAAATTGCCTCTATCCCGAGAACGAATTGACCCACAGTTTCCAGAATTTGCCACAATTAGTACCACGATAAGACCTATCTAATTAAACTTATCTCGAAACTGAAGAGTTGCAATCTTGCATATTATATGGTTTAGCATACAAATGATGAAATGATGACTTAATATTTGTTCAGCAACTCTCTCTAAATTAGAATTTTGGTGGAACTAGACTTCTTTTTCTGTACAAACCCTTTTTTTGTGGTCAGTATAGATAAAAAAATTACTTGGTTATTGTTATTATAATATTTAGCACCGCGTCTTACTATCCGTTCGGGTTATACGCTTTAAGTACTAATTACGCTAATGGATTAGGAATTGGAAAAGGTTGAAATGGAGGAAGTGAACCCTCATTTGCGTGGAGGGAGAGTGGAAAACCATTTAGGAAAAACCTCCCCCAGTTCACCCAACCGAGATTCAAACCTCGATCTCCCCATCCTCATCAGTCGAGCTCAACACGACAAGCGCGTTAGCCAACTACGCCACCAGGGCGGGTTTTTGTTATTGGTATAATTTCTAAATTTTATATATTTTCTATAAAAGTGACACTTAAAACACTACATTACTTGACATATAAATGGATGAACATTGTTTAAGTAGCTTTTCTAAATGTATTAAAAGTTATTTCCTATCTAAATATGACTATAGCTTGGTTCCCAAAGTATTAGTAAATGCTTGTAAGGACCTGTCTTTCGTTTAGTTCATTCCCAAAGTTAAAAATTAACTGGTAGATCTTAAAGTAACTAGAATTATTTTCTCATGCACATTACGTTTTACTAAGAAGTAATCGCTATAATAAGTCAACTCCATGTTTTGATTCTGCAAGCGAGTTATTCTGACCAAGTGGTTGCTGCCCTTATAATGATAGTGCCAACCGTTGCAGATAGAGGGTGTCATGTGGTCAGCACTGTGACTCCTTTGGCTGATAATCTCCGTTTTATAAACAGAAGCCAATACTTATTTACTCAAGTAGCTCCTCATTTATCCTCATGAGGCTAAGTCTGACCCCTGATTTTTATCTTTATTAGGAGGGCTCGTAATTTTTATGACATGTCATCATTTTTTTTTTTTTAGTTCGTCGCATCAATGCTCGTAAGTACATCAACTCTGTTCATGATCCAATTGTTGTATAAAAGTATATTATATAGGTTATTTTTTTATCATTTTAAAATTCAGTGTCATGTTCCCTTAGTTTGTGTCATTTTGTGTATTTTTTAGGCATTTTAAGGCATGTTTGATTTATTTTAAGATATTTATGTGGAAAAAGTTTATTTTATTATATTAACGGTATTTTATAAATAAATATATGCTTAAAAAAATTGTCAACACACAGTTACCGGGGTGAGAAGATAATGTAGACAATGAACTTTGTATCCTCTTTGCTTAGTTGATTTTATGTATGTAGTGTGACGCCCACATTGAGCCCAGGAAGCATGCCCAAAAAAAACCATGAGGTCACAAGAGAAACATAGTCTTTTATTTCAGTTAGTTAAATTACAATGATATAGTAATACAACAGTGCATTAAAGCATTAATGAGCCTCCGCTTAGTCTGGCAGAATATTGACTGAGCCACTATGACTTACAAAATATAAACCGCCCCACAGAGGGAACTTTAGAGTGAATGTTAGATGTCTAGATTCAAATTTACCGCCCAAGGGCGCGCTTACATCCATAAACACAAGATGTCTGACATGTTTAGTTTTAATTGCCCATAGCATTAACTGAAGTATAAATTAATTATATAAGAAAAGTGCTCATAATATTTAGCTTTACATTCCTATAAATATATACATGTTTTGGCGGCCGAATATTTTAAACAGAGATCCCAACAATGGCCGTTGAGTGATAATCCTAAGTTACGAAGCATAACCTAATATTACAAACAAGTCTTATAAGTGTACAATAAGAACCGCAACTTCCGTTGCGCTCATGATAACAATTCCATATAAAATACCTTCATTACTAAGTCAACTTATATCGTCTGGAAATACCCAAGATAATATTAAACGATTACTAAGATCCGCTAAGATAAAGGCTCGGGCGCACCTACAGTGAATAAGACTTACTAAGTCAAACATGAATTCCTCTAGAAAGTTACTATTAAGAAACCGTGGTTCACCCAAGCCAAATCAAATTAAAGTCCCCATTCATAAACATAAAAAGAAGCGCCAAACAGTAATTTAGAATAATATTCCTCCCATATTTAAAGCCAAAGAGAATTTTGATTAATATCCCAAAATATTAGTTATAACCAAGAGCCCTTACCTGGTAAGAGCCAGTAATACAATGAGTCACCATACAAAATGACACCTGCTGTTATATAGTATAAACAGGTCTTAGAAGTTCTCAGTAGAGGGGGAGAGGAAGGGAAACACATGGAACAAAAAGAAGGGTGAATACTAGCGCTCTGGGCGTATCGCGGACATCCCAGTAATTACTAGGCCAAGCTCGAACACTCCAGGGGCGGATGTTCGCAAAGTAAAGTTGACAACTGGATTGTTAGGGGCTGGGTGAGGCGCTGATTTGGTTCGCGTCTCGGTCAGTCTTCTTTATCCAAGCCACGGGAGTGGATGTGTTGTTGCGTGCATGTGCGTCCCATTCGACGGGGAGAGGTCTCGATACAGACTTGGTGAGACTTGGTGAGAGTTGGTGAACCTTGGTGAGTGAAAAGCCTCCATATTACCGGGTTGTTGGTTTTAGATATTTGTTGTTTGGAACATCGTTACAGTGGAATACACATTCCTGGTGAGAGACTGCAACAAATATGGAGAGGGCTACGTTCTGAAACATAAATTTGTAAATCAATATTATATTTATCAGAATGCATGCATTTTTTTTTTGTTAAAGGCTTTGCACTGCAGTTTACATATCTTGTAAAGGGCATCTTTGATTTATTCGCGTGCACTTAGGACAAGATTTTGTTCGTATTTTTAGGTCATTTTTTGAAGATTTGAAATATTTCTTTAGAATTTTTAGGTCATTCACCCACTAAAATTTGCGCTGAGCCAGACATTTATTCAGCCATATGTTACCCGGTGTAATTAAATGTCGGTTTTATTTTACTTGTGGTCTGGAACTTACTATTTTTCAATCATTCATCCATTCATTCATAATGATGAACAAAATTCGATTCAAAGAAAAATGTACAATTATTAAAAGTAACAGCCGCGAATCACATGACATGATGTTTGATTATCTGAAAGTAGATCTTGTAGCATTTCTAGATGACAGATAATGTTCTTCCTATAAAAGTTTAATTCCACACTAAATTCATGTTGTGAATATAAAATAAAACACGGTGAAACTGTGAAAAGTATAACAGTGAAGACCAAACTTGTATTTTACATACACGGGACGGTGACCTGGCGGTCTAGGGGTAAGGTGTCAGACTTCTGTGCTAGCGGCCAGGGTTCAATCCTCAGTCCCGGCACAGATTTATCTGATTACCAAACCCGTCCTTTACCTCTGACAATACATCTTGTGAATGTAGGGAATGCAAGGCCACCACCGTGGTTCGGATTCCACGTTAAACTGTAGGTCCTCCATTTCATCTCACAATCACCCTACTATTACATATTAGCGTAAGTGCGTACAACCCGAACGGTTAGTAAGACGTGGTGCTAATAATATTATTATTATTAATAATAATAATAATACATACATACATACATGGACTGAATGACACACGTCCAGTACATGTTCATTTATAGAAGTCATTGAAGCGTATTTTCTCTCACGTTGAAATTTAGAAGGATATTTAAATGAATGTTCTGGAAATTAAATAAGATTCTACCCAATTCAGAAACATTCTACAACATTATATACAACATAAGCTGTTTATGACCATCTCTAGATAACTATAGAGTACTCTAAGAAAGTGACAACCTTTTTGTCTATGTTAAGACAGACTTATAATATTATTTTGCTCCAATTAGATCAAAAAACTACACTTGAGCTGATTAGGCCTATGTTAAATCCTATTATTTCCATTAATATGGGTATTAGGATTGAAATATATTTTAAGAGCAGAGTTAAGGTAGGAAACTTAGATGAAGGGAGCTCGCATTAGCTACATCACATGTAAAAAAACACCCCAATATACCAGGTCAAAATTCGACACTTGCACTGTCACCAACAAACAGGTTTAATTAGAGCCTAACACCATAGCCCATGCGGCTACCATTGTTTTCTATACGTTACAATAAGCCTTTTAAGTTTTTATTTTTATTGTTTAGTATGTAATTATATTACTTTTTCTTGTAGATTATTTTTTTTAATCAAAAGTAGGAGGCAAAATTTCACATTTTAGTGAGAAGGATTAAGGAATCACGATTATCTATTTTTAAGGTGGAAGGAAAATCAGGGCTTAAATCTTTAGCGGGGGTGCTGAGGATGACTTTTCTTAAATTGTTTCATCCTCTAAGTAAATGCTGGCATAATTCTTATAAAATTGGATAATTATTTACACTATTCCATTGGTGTGAATACATGTGAAAAAAAAAGATGCATGTTTTAAGTGCTTTCTAGAATCTTGTTAATGTTACAAAACTCTCTCGTTCTAATGCATTTTAGGTTGTTATGTTTTTTTTTGTTTATACTAAGATGTATTAATTATGATAAAGTCTTATAGAAGAGTAAGGTTTGAATTATAGGAAGTGTACCCAAATTTGCTTGGAGAAAAGGAGAGTAAAACACTTAAGCGAAAAAAAAATGTTTACCTGATAAAGATTCGATCCCGATCCTTCCATCATAGGCAGTTTAGTTTATTGCGAGAGTTGTGCCTTCCGTTAGACCATTCAAACGGCGAGGCAGGTCATAATTATCCTTTATAATAGATAATATATCCAGAGGTAAGAACAGAAGAGCATAAAGGGAGGGAGACCGACAACTTCCCAGGGAGTGTCTGAGGAATTTCTGGTTCTCATTCCATTGTGCGTGACTCAGAGCAACTATAGAAGCTTAGAGTAGGTCTTAGCCATTCCCTGGGGGGTCTCCCTCCACCCTATGAACACAATTACCTCATTCCTTCAACTTAATCAAATAAATGATCCAAGACCAGTCTCCGTTCCTCGACTGGGAGTTTAGAGGACATGGAAATAACCAGGCTCCTTGTCATTCCGTTGAGCTTAATTTCAAACAAGGGAGGATAAAACCGACTGCGTCGCCTCATTGGGACTGTGTAAATATATAAAACGCACTTTACTTTCTCATAATTTATTTACACTGCACTTGAAATGTAATACCTAACATTTATAAAAAGGCTTTTAGCTAAAAATGAGACTCTTTACAAATATATTTTAATATTATTTATAATATTATAAGCCCCTTTCCAGTAATAGAAACTACGAGGAAATGAGCAAATGGCTCAATAGTTCTTGACAAATAACCTCTCATTTTTAAATTTAAGGGCGCAGGTTGTCGGGAAAAATAGTAGTTTCCAACGAAAATCTGATTTTCACGGAGAATCTTCAGATTTTCACTCTTTGTTTACATCACTATGTGGACCCTGATTTGTGTACGAGTGTATTATATGTAAATAAAATAATTTTCTTTGATTAAAAGTAATACCAACTCAATTCTTACTTTAGTGGTATGGTGCAACAAATAGAAAAATCAGGGCAATTAAATGGATATTTATCAAATTAACCGATGATATTAGGTTGAAAATAGTCTATATTTTTTGCATTGTTGATATTTATCCTTCCCCTTCATTGTCTTTAAATATTTGCCTCTGCTCTTATGTATAGTTTGATAACCCCTTTTCTGGTAATTAAAATTGGGAGAAAATAACTATACCAATTTTGAAAAGGAATATGACCATATCTTATATATATTAAACAAACCAATGTTAGTAGGTTAGATATATAATTTCGTTTGCATTGACACATTTCCTTCTTCTTTATATTTGAATATCTACCTATGGTCACAAAATGGCCATTGTAATAACTGCCCACCTCATTTCATCCTATCCCTACATTGAACTAGTTCTACATATAAAATAAAATATTTAACAATCGCCTCTAGTAGTATCTGGATATTAAGTTTGAACCAAATCCATCAAACCATTTCAAATGTATGGCCTTTTAGAGACACGGACAATCATAATCTCGAAGTGGAAAATTTTCACTATTAATCATCACCTTTCGCTTGATACGAGAAAGTAAAATTTGAATTTAAAAAAATCCTAAGATTTTTTTTTTCAAAATGGATATTTGGAGACTGTATAACATGACCATAAATATTTATAAAGTTTAAAAAAAAATTAATTAACCTGAGGATATCTTACTTGTGACAAATTTTACAAAGTTTGAAATATTTCTAAGATTGTTTTAAGGATTGGGTTCAAGATGGATACCTGGGAATTGTTTCTCTTGATAAATAAGAATACATTTTTATTTTTAGAATATAAATCATTTAAGGTTATTTAAAGAATATATATTTTTTTTAATTTACTTCAAACTTTAATACGCTATATGAAAATTTTGTACCGATGACAAAAATAGCATTTTACTATCGAAATAGTATATCATTTCCTATTGTGTGTGTGTGTGTGTGTGTGTGACTTTCCGAACCTTCCAGCATCCCCAAGATTACCTAAAAAGCGTGGAAGCTATGCACACTTATAGTGTAGCTTTATTGACCAAGGGCACAGAGATTATTTCTTTGTCTGTGACCAAGGGAGAAAACCAAACGAAGTAGGATTTTTTATTATAATTTTTCTCTGTCTTTTCCTCGGTATAAAGCTAAAATCTATTTACAGGTCAGGCTCAAACATGGTATCTAGGGTTTTCATTAGGTTCCCCCGAGTAATTTTTAGAATTAGATGTCCAACCCTAAGATTAAGGGTAGCTTACTGAAGGTAAGTGCAATAAGAGATTTTTTTTTTAAATCTGCAAATGATTTTGTTACATTTTAAATCCAGGCACTGTTTAACATTACAAACAAAATTAAAATTATAATTTTTCAATGAAAGTGACTGAAATTTAGGTAAGCATACATTTTCTATTTCAAACATATCTCCACAATGATTTGAGATAGGAAACAACTTGGGTCTACCATTGTAAAGCTGTATAAAATCGAACTACATTATTTGAAAAATATTCTTTAAAAAATCAATAAATTATGAGCTATAAGAAATTATATATCAAACATGGATATATATACCTTTAATTGAGATACTTTAAGATGTTATACTATTTAATGAATACAAATATTTCTCTTTTCTCAATGTTTCTATTAACGTGTAAATTATTATATTTATTCTTTCTGGTGGAATATAATGGTCCATTTTTCTATTATGCTTCTGCAACAATGTTTATTAACTTGTTTCACAAATCTCACGATTTTTAAGTAAATGTCTAGGTTGCTTACTTTTCTGAGCGTGTCAATATGTTCGAGTACTCTTGATTTTCACCTTAAATCCACCTGAGGTTTAATTCTAGATATGTGTATGGTGAAAGTAAATAGATTTATGCTTATCGTGATATAATGGACAGTTACAGTAAACGGCACCGACATGAAAGCCATTATACAACGCTTATCGCCGTGGACAAACGGCCAGTTGCGATGTTTAATGGAAGATGGTATTGGTAACGGGCCAGTCCTATTAATAAACGATGACAACTGTCAGCATAATTCACGGTCTAGAATTGACCACTTGGATATACATTACCAACCACAACACTAGACAAAGACCTTTTCATTTACACGCGTTGGCTTAGGGAAACAATGAAACCAAAGGAAATCTGCCAAAACCAAACTTAATATTCATATTTTCTTTGTTCTTTTTTAATGTTGCCAGGGGCCAGCTCAAACAAATATTAAATGACAGTGATTTTTTTTAAAATTATTTAAAAGTAAAATAAACTGATATGTATTTTTGAAAAACATTATAAGTTGTAGTAAGGAACATTAATTAATCGTAGTTATAATAATAGAATTCAATGTAGAGAATAGTTACAATGTGAGGTAAAAAAATACGTTTTAATTTGTACTAAGTCTGAGATCAATTGAGAATTAAGATATGAATGCTGTCTTTAATATTTAAGAACATTATTAATCAATATTAATAGCTTTTTAGATATTAAAGACAGCATTCATATCTTAATTCTCAATTGATCTCAGACTTAGTACAAACTATTATTATTATTAGCACCGCGTCTTACTACCCGTTCGGGTTATACGCACTTACGCTAATGTGTAATGGTAGAGTGATTGTGAGATGAAATGGAGGACCTACAGTTTAACGTGGAATCCGAACCACGGTGGAGAACTGGCATTCCTCACATTTACAAGATGTCTTGTCAGAGGTGAAGGAAGGGTTTGGTAATCAGATAAATCTTTGCCGGGACCGAGGATTGAACCCCGGCCGCTAGCATAGAATTCCTTACCCCTAGACCGCCAGGTCACCGCAGTACAAATTAAAACGTATTTTTTTACCTCACATTGTAACTATTCTCTACATTGAATTCTATTATTATAACTACGATTGATATGTATTTGTTTAAGGTAAGTTATAAAATAGGGTCATAGTTTGATCAGTCCAAGTAAAGATTTCTTTCAAACATTCAGGATAAATTGAGCGTATATTTACGCCACTTCCAAAACAATAAGCATCCAATCATAAAACATTATTCAACAGTCTGTTTATTGATATTTGAGATTAAACTATTTTTAGCGCAATGTTAAAAATACATAACAAAATTTAGCGACGAAGACCATGCTACCGATGCAAATACAAATAATAAATTGAATCTATTCTAGGGTTGTGGTAGTTTTAAACGAAAGTTAAATTGAATTTATTTTTTACATTAAATTTTCTACACACATATGAAATACCCTCTAAAATGGTAAGTAAAATTCTAGTGGCAATTTTCTGGTGTTATTTGCCACCTTACTCTACAATTCCTTCTATTTCTCCTATTTGTAAATAATGAATTTTGAAATATTGAAGAACACTTAACTCTTTATTAAACATATTTATCATTTAAAATAATTTTTTGAGTTCTTGTTTATTTTTGTGGTTGGCCATAGCTAATCAAGGCATAATTAGCTGATGACAAGTGAAGAGCTAGTCTCGTTCTGAATGAAAATAAAAGAAGTGAGATTTTCATTTGGACAGAGTAATTCCACATAGAGGGTATTCCCACACACAAAATAGAATCCTCTGCAGAGGCTCTTGGGAAAAGAAGATTTATTTACTTTTAAACTATCACGAGTTTTAATTTTGATGGATGGAAGTAAAGATTTTTAACTCTCTCTTAACATTTTTCATGTTCATTTCTAAATCTTTTTGACTTTTATAATAAATTAAATACAATGTTATGTTTATCATTAATTCATGGCCAACCTTTTTACCCTATTATTTATGAATATTCTCCTTACACTTGGAGAAAATAGTTTTTTAAATTTTTTTCCGGAAGAAGATAATTGAAGCATGGATAGAATGAAATGATGGTCTTCTTCTGGTCGTCTGAACATTTTAAGGATGAAATAAGTATTCTTCCTCACAAAAATAGTATTAATCATGTATCGTTTATGGTTAAATGAATATATATATATATATAGATAGATAGATAGAAGCCTAGTAATAAACTTGTATGTTTTTATTGAGTGAAATTCAATATTTCGACTCGAAAAAAGAAACCAATCTTCAAACAATAACTTATAAAGCTTCATCATAGACAGTATTCTTTTTTCCGATGAGATCTGACAAAAAAAACATATTTATCGACATCATCAAACTATTAAAACTTTTAGAAGGAACATCTATTAAATTGATTATATATTTTAATAATCTCCAAACAATCTTTTTTTTACATAAAAAACTTAATTCGTCTAATAGTCGGTGTGGATTATTTTATACGGGTCAAACAATTTTTTTCTCATATGGCATAAAAAATGATAATTCGTAACTTTGAATTCAATTCTCCTGTATTATATAGCATATATGTCGTACAGATAAAATACCTATATAGACTTTTTATTTTTACTATTTTCTCAGTTTTATTCCGAGTACATAGTTAGGATTGGGATGAGGAATCATTGGCATAGTAATAACAACCAACAGGAAGTTTCACCGATTGTGAATTTGTTTTTTATTTTAGTTTCACCTAGTACAATTCATTCAGTGATTCACTTTACTTAGATTGTTCAATGTTGCATTCTATATATTGTATCCAACTCTTGTAGGGATTTCAATCGTACCAATGTTGTAGGTGCTATCATTATTTTAAAAATATGTATAACATCGCCCAGAAAGTGTTCCTGAGCACACATGGTGGTTTCTAGTTTTTAAGGTGATCGTGCCACCGTCAAAGCTAACAAAGGGGAAAAAATTTATTTTTATTTTTTCCTAAGTGTAATCCCAAAGAGAGGTGTCCACCAGACATATACCTTGATTTTGTTTGAAAGAAGAGTAGAGAAATTTCAAACATAAAATTTCTTTGCGATCAATATTAATAACATTTTACTTTGTCATTTGTGTTATTTTATATGTATTTATAATACACATAAAAAAGGACGGCTACAGATAGCATGACTTGATGTACGAAAATATTAAAATAGTGTTAGTAACCTTAGTATCTAATTTCTACTGTTATTCCTACCAAAATCAGACCATAGTTCAAATCCCACACACAAACAAATTTTACTTCTATATTATATTATAAAGTTAGTTTTAGGAGTCATCGTTCTTTACCGTTTTTTATATATTTTATTAAAATGTCGCAAAATGTTATCATGTTATATATTTTATTTTTACATTTTACACGGTGACCTGGTGGTCTAGGGATAAGGTGTCGGACTTCTGTGCTGGGGTCCGGGGTTCAATCCTCGGTCCTGGCAAAGATTTATTTGATTACCAAACCCTTCCTTCACCTCTGACAAGACATCTTGTGAATGTGGGGAATGCCAGGCCTCCACCGTGGGTCGGATTCCACGTTAAACGGTAGGTCCTTCATTTCATCTCACAATCACCTTAACATTACACATTAGCGTAAGTGCGTATGAACCAAACGGGTAGTAAGACGTGGTGCTAATAATTAATTAATAATTAATTTACACTTTACACAAGAGTTTATAAGTACTTAAAATATATCATAGGTTTATTGATGTTAAATTATATTAAATATGTTCACATTATCGTAAATAGACGATGGAGAATACAGAGTTAAATTGTTTGTTTATTAATTTTTCCCCAAGTCTCCCTACTCGTTCGGATTATATGCATATTTACTAATTACTCTGCTTAGCTAGGGAGAATAAAGGTTGAATTTTGAGGAAGTGTACCCTTATTTACGTACAGGAAGAGTGGAAAACTTTTATTTAGAAAAATACACCCTCAGTACACCCAATCGGGATACAAACGCGGACCTTACTTTCATCAGCAGTCTAGTGTGGTCTAACACGAGAGCGACGCCTTAGACCATGCGGTCACTGAAGCATGTATCAATAGAAGTTAGTTGCGATTTTATGTTCAACCCTTTAGACCTTCATGATTGAGAAAAGAAAAAAAATAATGAACAGTATGTATTTAAAAAAATATAATTTAAGCTTTTAGTAACTAAACTAATGTTATCCTTAAGAGTAGCCAAACCATTGTCATTAATTCAACATATGTTGTAGAACAGCTCATTAATATCAGACTACACGCTAATTAAAACAAATATATCTGGTCCAAAACAAAACAAAAATATAAATAAAAATCAGCCTTGATACTTTCAACAAATTAATAGTAGGCCAAATAGAATTTATTTGAATTGTCAATACAGCTTTTTATAAAATTAAAAATAATTTTAGGTAAATAATATTAATCTAACCTGAGGGCTAATTATTTTAAATTAATTCAGATTAGTTGAAAAATTACACTTGGAGGCGGGAATCGAATAAGTTGTCATTTTCCCTGATTAGTTTAATGATTGAGCATTGGTGCGCTAAGCCAAATGTCTGGGTCCAATACCCGTGTCCAGGTGTTATTTTTCAATTGATTTAGATGTTATCCCCTCTATATGGACAAATCCGTAACGAGACCGCTTCGGTGGCTGAGAGTTCTAACGCGCCACTCTCGTGTTGGACTAGACTGCCAAAGACTGGTTGACTGGGGTTTTATCCCGATCGGTTGCCCCTTTTTTTTCCTAAATTTATTTTCACTCCTCTCCTCACACGCAAGTACCGGTGCACTTCCTTTCAATTGAACCTTCCTAATCCCTAATACATCAGTACAATTAGAACTTGTACAAACCAACCGGGTAGTAAGAAGTGGTGCTAAAAAAATTGCCGTAATTACAATGATTTACGACCTGTGTGTAGATATTCATTGACTGGGATACTGTTAAAATTAAATAAAGAACAGGCTTTATAAAAAGTCAGCTTTCTTTACCTTAGTAAAATCTTTAAATGTGTTTAAATGAACGGATAATGTGTTCTCACTCATAAATACGAAAGTGAGTTAAGTAAATAAGAAAAGAGGCAATACAATTTAAGATTTTAGAAATATATTATATTCTTGCACACCCTGCAAGTAGACAATGATTTAAAAATTGAATATATCACATTGAAATTAAGTTGTTGGGGTTTCTATACACATTTTAAAATATCAATAATATTTAGGTCCATACAGTATTCACACAACTGTTTTATGACTTTCTTCTGCCAAAGATACTTTTTGGCAACCCTTTAATTAAACAATAATAACGAAGCATCTTTGCAAGTTGTAGGTAAATGTTTTTAGTAATTTTACAACTGTAATTATAAAATAATATCAAAGCTACTATAAATGGACTGGTTTTGGAATGAAACTGGCAGACAATTGTGAGAATAATTTAAAATAAATGTCTATTAACGTTATTTCTTGAAATATTGAGTTTCTGTATCAATATTAGATACAATAATTATTGTGTGGAGGTATTTAATATTTTCAAACCCACACAATTGGTCAAGTTCCCAATAAACACAATTTCCAATGAGGTAAATGTTAAGCTTCAAATCTCAGCTGGGTAGTTTGCCAAGTTTAATTTATCAATTGTTTTATCATTCCTTCTTCACTAATTTACGTTCATCCCTTACTCTTAGATTGAATCTACTAGATAAACAAACGTCAAAACAAATTATAGCGAATTGATATTTTTTAGGATTAATCTAGAGTAAGTGACCCTTATTTACACGGAGAAAGTGAGAAACCAAATAGTAAAAACTACCTTCAATATACCCGACTTGTATCGAACAATTATCTCCCGTCAAAGGCTGTATTTTCTCGTAAGATAACAGCACCTTAGACTATAAGGCCACTGAGATGGGCTAGTAATGATTAATGTATTTATTAATAATATATTATAGTTTGGTAATCAAATTTCCTCAATTCAAAAATCAAAAAAGCTATATTTTAGTTCTAAGTAAATTTTATAGATTGGTTGATATTATATTGAATCATTTTCATACTTTTCTAGAAATAGATAGGATGTATTTTATTTAGAAAAAATTACAACTCTTTTTTATTTAAAAGTACCTATTATTTTAAAACGACCATTTATGAATGTGTTTTAATTTATTTTGTTTGTGTAAAGTGTATTACAGACAATATTAATCTTCTACTTAATATGCTTTATGTTGTTAATTAGGACTACATTGCTAAAAAGGTTTTTTTTAGTGTTGATGCTAGAAATTCATTTTCCCTGGTTACTAGTGAAGAGTAGACTTTCTCATCTCCGGTTTTAGCTACTTGAAAGATTTTGTCATAAGGTTAATAATTAGAGAAAGGCACCTAGCAGTGTATATATGTTTGTGCTAATAATAATTTTAATTTCCTTTATTATAATGCTGGCCAATATCCGTGAGACCTATTACAAGCCAGCACTGAAAAGTACACAAGTACACCTTTCGTACAAAAATATATAAATAGGTATGTCTTACAAGCAAACATAATCCCGAATAGACCTACAAACATGAATCATTTTTATTTCTATATTTTTACAAGCAATTACATAATTGAGTATTTTCTGAAGTTTTGTCAATATTTAAGCTACATAATCAAGCTGATTGTGACAGGCACATATAGCAACAAAATAATATAATCAATAACAGCTAGATAATTATACATACTGAAGAACAATTACAACAAAAAGGACACAATTATTAATTATCGATGATAAAAATAATAAATAAATATCTTAAGAGTAGTAAAAGTGTAAGTATTAAAAAAAGATAACAATAAGCACAAAATAAATCAGAATAAAGTAAATGTAATTATTCGAGGCAGAGTAATTATTAGGGATTTCCTTAAATAACTCTATAAGTTTGACTTTTCTTTTATGATAAAAGTATAATTAGACAAATCTGGAACTAGTGCTGTTGATACAACGGCCTAAAGGGCTCATTTTGTAAGTTTTGTTGAGAGAAAATAATTTTGGATAAAGAAAGGTCCAAGAAGGTATATGTGTACCTACATAATCAAGGGTAAATTTACAAGAAATGTTGATATTAGGAATATTAAAAACAAAGAGGGCATCACAATCAAGTCTACGTGAGTAGAGAGCTTGGAGCCCTAAGAGGTTTAAAATTATTTTATAATCATAATAAATCTAGTTAGTAAATAATTTATCAAAGGACGCAGCGAAAAATTTTCTTTGAACATTTTCTAACCTGAGAGAGTATATTATTCCAAGCAACCGTAGCATATTCTAGCTTTGATCAAACCAGGGCATATTACGGACATAAAAAAAGTCAACTTTCTTAAATGACGCCTTAATAAATTTAATTAGACCTATTATATAATGATTGGGATAATATATTCTCAACATGATAGTTAAAGTAGAGTTTATTGTCCAAAACACCTAGAACATTTATATAGGAGGAGCGAAATGTATTATCATTGAATAATGTATACGTAAAATTATGGGATTAGTTTTTTTAAGTAAAATATATAGATTTGGTCTTTGATTGATTGATAGACATTCCATTTTCAAAATACCATTATAAAATGCATTAAAGTTGATACATTACCATTCAATTACATGATTAATTAGTCAGTATTTCAACGACCCCTTAATCCCCGCAGTGTGTTTTATTTACTAAAAGCTAAAAAAGGGGGCACATTTTTATTTTGAATTGTAAACGAAAACTCTTCGGGATCAACTATGACATTTGGTTAAGTTTAAAATCAGTTTATGATGTGACATTTGACTGCTAAATTGTTTATTGGTTTTCTATACGCGATAAATAATATAATGAATAATTTGTCACATGTGAATGAACTTGTAAATTGGTTGAAATGCTATTAAGTTTCCAACAGTAGTGAGAAGAGTAGTAAATACGCAAAATATATTGTTTACTGAATATATTTAAAATATATTTGTGGTTCTGGTAGCCATTAGTAATATTTTTTGTAAAAAAATATATAATTAGTTATCCTTTATAAAACACAAGCAAATATAGAACCGAATATACCTAAATTCACTAATAATATTTTTTTCTATATTTTTTATAAGCAAGTAGATAACTTAGTATTTTCTTAAGTTTTGTCAAAATCTAAAGTACATAATTAAGCTAATATAATATTAAGGAATAATTATGTTTCTTTTCACGCGTGTGTTGGTGTGGGTAAGCGATTAACATAATATTCCTAACTACATGAACGATACTATCGCGTGACTTACAAACTAACTTAATATAGGATAGTACACCTGATATTATAGTTGGATTGTTACAGAATAGATATGTTGTAAATTTAAAAAGGATAAATTTTCACTTCGTTTACCATGAGAGTTATAATATGAATATGGCATTTCCGTATCTTGATTTTAAAAGAACTAATAATTAATTAAAATTATTTGTGTAGTAATTCTAAATTGAAATTTAAGTAATATACTAATTTAAAACATCTGGTCTCCTAAAAAATTATTTCGATTCAGCTAATTAGATGGTAATTATTTTATTAGAAAGTGTATTATTGGTTAGTTGCTTATTTGGTACTTACTTTATGGAATTAGGAAGTTGAAAGTCCATTGCCGCACCTACAATAGTACTCCTCCTATCCTTATCCTGAGCTAGCTAGTTATATCCAGTCAACATAATTACACCCTATCTCTTTCAAGTCCATTCTAATGTTATCCTCTCATCTGCGTATGGGTCTTTCTTGTGGTCTTGTAGCGTCTTATTATAGCTACAACGTTTAGTTCCTAAAATACAATAAATAACTTCAAATAATATTCTACCAAATAGTTAAATAATGCGATGTTATTCCAAACTCACCATGCTCCATTTCATTCTATTTATTCCAAACTGACTATCTCCCACGCTACATATCCGGCTACGCGAACGTGTGCTCAAGACTGAATGCGCGAATGAACTGACCCTATCAACATTGAGTGTTCATTAAGATTATCATTATTATTATTATTATTATTCTAACTGTTTGGGTTATACGTACTTACGCTAATGTGTAATGGTAGGGTAATTGTGAGATGAAATGAAGAACCTACAGTTTAAAGTGAGATCCAAACCACGGTGAAGGCCTGGCGTTCCACACATTCACAAGTTGTGATTAATACACTTCTTGTCAGAGGTGAAGGAAGGGTTTGGCAATCAGATAAATCTGTGCAGGGACCAAGGATTGAGCCCCGGACCCCCATAACAGAAGTATGACACCTTACACCTAGACCGACAGGTCACCTGTTCACTAAGACCACCGGGAATTTACGGCCACGTAGCCTAAATATCTGTTCTAGGGCTTTCTACGGCCTTCTCGTCATACATTCCCCTTTCACCTACAAAAGCCCCCCGCTCCCGCCCCCTTTTCTTTGTGTATGTCTTGTAGGTAACCCGGATCTCCCCCCCACTCTGAGTAAATATATCAAATAAATACCGCCAGGAGATTGGAGGACACTTTACTCTTGGATGGATATCTATCTTGGACCCATCTGCGTATTTTTAAATGTAGGAACTAAATTAATTTTCGGCTATTTGTATTTCAACATTATTTTCGGCTTTAATTTTATTCACCTTTCAAAATTATTTTCGGCTTTAATTTTATTCACCATGATAATAACACTTTATGCTTTGAAAATTAAATAATTTACGTGTAAAAAGTCCAGTTGACTCAAATTTATATTGAGTAAAATCTTGTCCTATATTAGTTAGTAGCGTTTCTCTCCAGAAAGGACTATCTATTCCAATTCCTTCTGACTCTTGGAAAGTAAACTTAAACAAATGACGCGAAAAACGTCCAGTTGACTCAAGTTTATATATGTTAAATATTGTACTACATAATTTAGTATTTTTAGGGAATTAGGATATAATTTTTAGTGTCTATTCAACATTCTCACAACTAGTGGAATAGAAATGTAATGATGGAAAGTTTTTGACTTATAATATAATCTTCATTGACAACTGCTCGAATGTATATCCTTTGATATACATTTTTCATGCATGTCTCTTTGTTATTACTTATCCTTTATTTATAAATAAAACTAATTTTTATATATTGATTTCCGACTTATTTACTTCAACTTAATTTCAATTTAGCTAATGTTGTTTAGTAATTCGATGATTCATCATTTTTTTATCTATCCTTTTTGGTTTACCGCAATGATGCAGAATGAATTGCTTGGAAACATGAGCGTATATACTAACCAATAATATATTCTTTTTTTAATAGTCCTATCGGCTCACTTTGTATTCATTCACCCCCATTTTTTGTGACTTTGTATGCCTGCCTTTGTCCTGGGGGACAAAAAGGGGCTACAGTCTCTTTCCATTAGGTTTGCCAGTCATTATTTGGAAAAAGGTTCTATATTCTCCCATTTGCACTGCATGTCCCGCCCACCGTAATCTACCAGACTTGATTATCCTAGCAATGTATCTTTATGAATACAGGGTATATAACTTAACATTATGAACTATTCTACACTCCCCAGTATCCTCATTCCTTTTTGGCCCAAATATCTTTCTAAGCACCTTGTTTTTAAACAACCCAAAAAAAATTCTGCCATGTAAGGTAAGAGAACATATTTCACAGCCATATTAAACAGCCAGTAAAACTATTGTTGTACATTCCTCTACAGCAGGCAAAATTTCATACTGACCGAATAAGAGTAGCAAATTGTAATGGTATTGATTTGGATTAATCTAAATTATGTAAAAAGTCATGGATGAAGGTAATTTTTCTGTAAAGTAATATATTTAGAGTATCCTTTTAAGATTCATTCATGAAGAAACACGAGCTTCTCAGAAACAATGTGAAAAGGATTTCACCCCTAAAATATATTTTTTATACCATCTTTCTTGTTAAAAGAATAATTGCGTCAATTCTTGTTAAAAGGAACAACTTTATAGTATTTGGCAGGAGACGCCATTTCTCTATACCAATAAGAAGCTAGCCTTCACAAAACCTGTCGCCAGGACTCTTTCTATTAGTTGAATTTTACATTCTTGAAAAGGGGAGAGAAAGGCAAGGGGTATGTTATATATAAACCATTGTGCGTATGTTTAAGGATCTCCGGGACCAAACATCTACACCGAGATCCCGCTCACGCACAAGTCAGTCACAGTCTAACACATTATAAAATAAATCACATCAATATCACAAGTGTGCAGTGATATAAAACATTTAATTGAAATATGTGCAAGTAACTTACAGGTGTAATTCAAATAAACCGTGTTTGAAATAACAGCCATCAACATTTCTCTTTCTTTCATTATATTAATATACCGATTTAATTAGTGCTCGAACACGGAGCTATAAACAGCTGATTAAATGGTATCTTTTCCATACAGTGATGACAGGTGCTCGATCATGGAGATTTATACAACCTCTAAAACATCACAGCATTTTATATTAAGGAATTAATCCGTAGTGAATCAATCGGCGCCCAGAGTGGGGCGATTGATCACACATTACTACGATTGACGCCCAAGAGAAGCGCGAATAATCCATAGTATTACAACATTTCCAGACTTTATTATTCTCCTAATTTCCACTTTAATATCGGTATCACTATTTAAAATTATTCCTAAATATTTAAACCCATCAACAATGCCAAATGAGATGTTGTTATATGTGTTTTAGGTAGTCTTTAAATGCATAATATGTCCACATTCTATACACACCCATAATTAATAACTAATGAAATAATGTATACACTTGTAAATACGTCATCATGATGGAAGATGATTACATTGTGGTCCTCTCTTACAGGTTCTACTGTAGCAGAACTAAGCAAATTAGGTAAGCTTGTTTTATTTCAGGCTAAATAGATCGTACAATAACTAGAAAAAAACTTAAGGTAATTAATCAATATAAATGTGTCATAATTGAAACACAACTTTTTAAAAGCGACATGTGAAGAACATATGACTTAATGCCAGAATATATGAGAATATAATAGAAAGTTTAATCAAATTAGCAAATTTAATTGAAATAAAATTACATTATTAAAAATAAATAAGTGAATCGATGTCAAATAGAGAAAAACAGTAAAAACCTTAGTAAAATATGTGATCACAAATCAAATTGGTATATATGATATTTTAGGCATGAAACTAGAGAAATATGAGTATAAATTTGTGATATCTATATGTATAAAATAAAAGTTAATCAAAAGAGGTAGTTTTAGACACGTTAAAAGAAAATACACATATCTAAAATATTGTACGGTACAAATTAAAATATTTCAATAATTAAATGTTTGAGTCAAATAGCGTTTTAAGATTAAAATGTATACTATTTTTATTAAGTTAAATGTGTGGATTTTGTTAGACTATTATTTAAAAATTTAGAAAAGTTAAAACTTTCAGTTAAGGTTCTTCATATGTGCACAAAACAATACACACCCAGCCCTAGTACCTAGATATCTACTAATTCCATATTTTGATGAATTCCCCATCAGCACATTCAGAATCAAATTAGGGGCATGTTCGTGACATATCTGTCCACTAAGCTACGCGGACAGGCAAAGTTGTTTTCCATTTACTCGAATGTATCGTGGAGTGATAGGTGACTTGAAAATGGTTTTATTAGGGTTTTTTACGTGCTCCACGTCTTACCACCAACCCAAGCTGTCCACATATTTGCAATAATATAATAAGAATAGTAACAATATTTAGCACCACGTCTTACTATCAGTTCAGGTTATACGCTTAAGTACTAATTACGCTAATGAACTAGGAATTGGGAAGGTTGAATATATAGGAAGTGAATCCATATTTGCGTGGAGGGAGAGGGGAAAACCATTAAGGAAAAAGCACCCCAAGTTCATCCGAGTGAGATTTGAACCTCATTCTCCCCGTCATCGGCAGTCTTGGTCAACAAAAGACTAATGGGTTAGCTAACTACGCCACCGAGGCGGGTTACAATAATATAATAGACATGTGAAGGGTAGACTTTAGATATCCCCTCCACCCCTAGTTGCATGTAGGAAGATTGGAAAGGAATTTGTAAAAATTATAGCATTATAGCACACACCTATCCTGGATTAGAACCCTGACATATGCATCACAGGCAAATCCTACGAGGTCACACGAGACTAGTAAACTGTGACTGTTTTTGTCATGACATCAACTCTCACAATACTGTCCTCATATGAACCGATATTACGGTCACTGTCAAATGCATTAATCAAATAATTTTGATGTGGGATAGTTCGACAGTAGCTCTGCTGCGGCAGTACCAACAACTAACTCAGTCACTTGCACCTTTAGCGCGACAATGTCTTGATCAACCCAAAGAAAATTGGAGAACGATTGAAAATCTTCAATCTTATATTAAACAGCGTGTTTGATGCACTCAGGATATCTCTTGGTGCTGCCCATTCCGTTTATTTTTCTGTAGGTCTATTTACCTCAACAACAGTCAGTTGTTCAACCCGCTAAATCAACAGCCTGCACAGAATCCACAATTTTCACGGTGGTTTAGTTATTCCCCATCACACTATCACATTGGTTTCAGTACATTGTGTGAACACACGTGGCCGTGGAAGAAACAATCGCTCACTGTCACACCGGTGACAGCGGTGACAGTATTCACACCGTGAGAACGTGGTTTAGCTTTTGTTTTATGCGTGACCATAGTTGTGGCTGAGATACTTAATAATTTAACGGAGGTCAAATATTATATTTGGGCTTTTTTACGCCTGAAAAAATATAAGTTGGTAGCTTGAAACATTCTGAATCCCATCATATTGGCACATGTCTACATTATTTAAAAAGGGGGCTAAACTTAAATCGGGATATTCCTCCCACCCCCCTCCCTTNTCCCACCCCCCTCCCTTCCGATCTTAAGGGCGTTCCTCATCGAATCGTTTTGCTTCGCATCAGCTAAGAAAATATTTCCGATTTTGAACTAAACTCCCTCCCCCACTTTCATACAAAATATTCTTTACGTAAGCCGATTCTATGCAATACCAGGGTTGTCCTGGTAAATACTGTATCACAATAACAAAAATCAATACAAGAATATTGGTGAACTTGGGACAACTTTAAAAAGAAAACACCCTCTTCGATAGCTGCGCCACAATAGACTAGACAGCCGGTGACGGGTAGATCGAGGTTCGAATCTTTGTTGGGTGTTCTTAGGGTGTTTTTTTTAAAAATAGTTTTACACTATCCCTCCACGCAAAAAATGTGTACACTTCCTCTAGATGTTATCTTCCTAACCGCTAAAGCTGTTGGCGTAATTAGAACATGAGCTTATAGCCTAAACAGATAGTAATATGCGATGATAAAAAAGAAGTGTATGATTATTATAATTTTTAAATAGTGAATTAATAATAGTTTCTAATCATAGCAGTTCACGAGCTCTAAGGGGTCTAACTTGATATTTTATACTTTTTACGTAACACTGTTAAGGTAGAAAGCTACATTAAATAACTTAGGGGGCTCCAATTTACTATTAATTCATATAAGGTGTTCAAAATGAAATATTTATATCAACAATATTAATGATAATATGGATAGTATAAATATTTTAATGAAATATTAACATTATTAATATAAATAATATTAATATCCAATATTACCCGCCTCGGTGGCGTAGTTGGCTGACGCGCTTGTCATGTTAAGCTCAACTGCTGAGGACGCGGAGATCGAAGTTCGAATCTCGGTCGGGTGAACTGGGGG